>WNWK01001110.1:0-132500 GCA_009830355.1 Cherax destructor | reverse complement strand
ACACACACACACACACACACACACACACACACACATACATACACACACACACATACACACACACACACACAAATGGTAACTAACTACACACACACACACACACACACACACACACACACACACACACACACACACACACCCTCTCTCTCTCTCACTCTGTAATTCCATCAAACTGCTTTCATAACTATCTATACAATGTTATACCAGGATATATTTTAATGGTCTGAGTATATAATACTCTCAGGATCATATGGGAAAGCAATATTAGATATATAAAGTAATTTCAAAGGTATAAAGCAATATGCAAGTCGTAATGTTCATAGTTTAAAATTAAGTACAGGGTATTAATATCAGTATGAAGTAATATCAGATGAATAAAGCAATTTCATGTTTACAAAGTAATGGAGACACAAAATATTCTCGGTGTCATCAAGTAATATTGCGGGTACAGAGTAATATCAGAGGTAAAAGTAAATTATATCTCGGGAATACGGTAATATCAGGATCATAAAAAATATTAAAGTGGTACAAGCATTATCAGGTAAAATATAATAACAGGAGCAATAGAATGTAATATCCAAGGCATAGTGTAATATCCGGGTCATAAAACAGGAAGTTGTCCTACAAAGTGCAAGCGTCCGTGTTTACGTAGACAGTTTTAGACAAAGTTTAAATTCGTAACTGTGAATTATTAAGAAACTCATCAATAAACCTGTACGTGGCGTAGCTAATATGTTGCTGTGTTTACATAAGTATTCTTTCCATTATACAGAGTATTAATACTTCTGTATATGAGTTAACAGCACTTTACTCATACACTGTTGCATCAGTGAATAACACTTTACTAATACATTGCTACAACAGTGTATACAATGATACACTGTTGCAACGGTTGAGAATTCATCTGATGTATTCTGATGTGTTCTACACTACTTCCGAGAGTAAGCGTGTAGCACTTAACTGATGCACTTTTGCAACAAAGTAATTCTAATAAAAGTAAGTGTGTGTAGCACTGATATACTCCTACAACAAAATAACAATAAGATAATGAAACAGTTAAAATGAAATATAAAGAAATACTTTCCCCTGCACAATATTCATGCGTAGGATAATCTTATACAGGTGAAAGTCGGGTGAAATAAGGAGAGAAAACGTGAAGGGTATTCAACACTTCCTCTTCTGCATATGAGCTCTGCTATGAGGCTCTTTAGTCACTTCATGTAACAGCTTCAGGACATGATCTTTACACTCAGTAGCTGAATTACTGTAGCACCATAGTAGAGCAGAGGTCTGCCAGCTCGTTGCATGTACTCGTCTTGCCTAGTATCGTCAGCCTCAAATTTATAACTGAGTCATGAAATAAGTTGTGTTGGAGGATGAGTTTCAAATTCACGTTCCTATTGTCTTTGCACTTTATACACTTCGTCATAACAAATTTTCACTGCTCAAATGTCAAGCGTACCTCTGCCATTTGTATTTCGCTTTTAATCGCGGCCAAAACACAATATGTTAAGCACTCGCCACGCTACTTTGTGCCACATTAAATTTTGGTTTCAACATGAAAAAAATAGTCGATATATTTTTCAAAGGTGAATAACTTTAGCGTGTCGCTAAAAACTTTCTAAGCCATTATAAGAATAACAGTATACCAGAAGAATATATTATAATCGGGCGAATTAAATTCCTTATCCCTTCGTGTCATGCGTGTGACTTGTGTTTCTCTGGAGCTGTCCAGTCATCACTTTACACAATATCTTGCTTTTCTTCTCTGTTGGTATTCATTTTCATTCCTACCATATTTCCCCGCTCGTATCACTTCTGTCTGTCCCGTTAGTGTTATTTACATACATGGGTAATGGTGCGGTGTATGGTGCCTGACACTATTTTCCTCTTTCTCACAACCGGATTATCGAATCCTTTTCCTCCTTACCCTCTCTCTCTCTCTCTCTCTCTCTCTCTCTCTCTCTCTCTCTCTCTCTCTCTCTCTCTCTCTCTCTCTCTCTCTCTCTCTCGTCTTCATACTCTGTTATTCAGAATTTTATTCATCTGTAATAGTAATATTTTTCAACAATCCTCTTTGTGTAGGCGCCGCAGCTGGCTTTTAGCGGTGCTAAACTTCATCCTTCCTTCCCGTAGTCTCATATCTGTTCACCTGTTACCTCTGCCTCTTCATCTTGTGTGTGTGTGTGTGTGTGTGTGTGTGTGTGTGTGTGTGTGTGCGTGGTGTGTGTGTGTTTAGGAAGTAAAAACTTACTGATAATATTCTTGTTAGTTACCTGCCTGTATTTGCCCTCGTGTATTCGTGACTCTTCACACGGGAGTGTGGGAAGAGGGTGCATCATGCTCTCTTCTTTATGATTTCGTCTACCCTGATAATCTCTTAAGCTTCTCTCTATGTTCCTTATCTTTGCTCGTTTCTCCTGGAGCTCACCCATGGCCATTAACAGTCTCAGTGTTGGGCCTTTTTTGTCATCTGTTAAACTGGTCACCACGCCGAGAGAGAGCAAAGCCGCTAGCAAGAAAAATATGTTATATTTTAGTCTGTATTAATATATTTCGCAATTGAGTTTTCTGTTGTAAATATTAAAGCTTAAGTTCCCATTTTGTTAAAAAATGAAAATAACTGGTGAGTAAAAGTTTCTCTTTATTGAAAGACGGAGCGTAATTGTGGAGCTGAAGATCTGGCCCTCAATTAGTGGGAGATCTTCTCCTTGAGTGAAAAAGAGCTGAATTTCTCTCTCTCTCTCTCTCTCTCTCTCTTCTCTCTCTCTCTCTCTCTCTCTCTCTCTTCTCTCTCTCTCTCTCTCTCTTCTTCTGTCTCCTCTCTGCCTCTCTCTCTCTCTCTCTCTCTCTCTCTCTCTCTCTCTCTCTCTCTCTCTCTCACCCTCTACAAGTACTACTATACCCACCACCACCTAGCCAGGCCTTACACTCACCACTACAACCACCGTCAAACTAACTGCCAAACCCACAACCCATAATACGTACCAGCAACCCATCTCACCCATCCACTCACTCATCAAAACGCCCACCACCCAAAACAAATCACACCCACCCACCCACAACCCTACACTCTATCACACCCACACACCCAAAATCCATCAGACCCACACACCCACAATCCATCTCACCCACCCACCACAAATATCTCTCCCTGATTCTTGGTGACAAAAATTCCATCACTCTAAGAGCGTGAACGTGCCTCCATCTCTTTTAATTAACACCAATTTAGAAGTCAAAGCCAAGACTTGGCGTCTCTTATTATAAGTCGTTTGACACTTGACTGGATAATTTCTGGAGGAAACTCTAACTTGCCTGACCATCTGAGACACAGGTGAATCTCTCATGTTTACTGAGCAAGGAAGGGGAAAAGGGAGAGATTAGAATCCATTGATTTTCTCGAAATTCTAGATTGTTGTTTGTGTGTGTGTGTGTGTGTGTGTGTGTGTGTGTGTGTACATCCGATCTCACGCGTACATGTGTGCGTGTATCTCTGTGTGTTTGAAGGTGGAAAGCTCTTAGAGCACCTGGGAGGCTACTGGCGCTGGTAAACCTCTCTGAAGAGTGTATGTACATACAAAGAACAGAGGTGTGTATGACTATATGACATCTAGGGAAGAGAGTTGTGAATGTCACAGTATACATGCACCTACAGGATAGAGCATATTTCTCACAGTGCACATAACATCAAGAAGACAGAGGTGTGTATTACAGTTTATATACCACGGTGAGTTTACTTACATCTTTATCTTACGATTTAAAGTTTCCTTGACCATTGGAAATCTTCGTGATTTGCATTCTTAATGACCCTCGTGCAGTCGATAGTACCTAAACCTAACACAAACTTGCTCCAGCTGGCTTGTCCTTTCCCAGTGTCACGGATCACCAGAGGTTCGTGGGAGGGCCTTGAGGTGCGTGCTACCGCACGTCCACTGGTGCCCTTATGAAGGATTTAGTACCTCGTAATTCAATTACATGCCTCGTAGCTAAGTGGTAGCATGCTCGGCTCCCAACAGAAGGACTCGAGCTCAATACTGGGGAGGTGGAGGGATATGAGGCCCATGAACACGTTTTTTTTAACACCTACTACCTCTTTTCTCTCAAGGGTAAGTAGGTACGTATGTGTCAGCCGTCTCTCTGGAACTGCATCCTGGAGAGGAGAACAAAAGCTCCACAATAAAAGTAAGCCTCACTGTTTGACTTTCTTGGGTTACAATAGGTTACCAACCCTCCGGGGTCAATTATGCAAATAAAGTATTTCTTCTTCTTCTTCTTCTTCTTCTTCTTCTTCTTCTTCTTCTTCTTCTTCTTCTTCTTCTTCTTCTTCTTCTTCTTCTTCTTCTTCTTCTTTCTTTTCTTTCTTTCTTTCTTTCTTTCTTTCTTTCTTTCTTTCTTTCTTTCTTTCTTTCTTTCTTTCTTTCTTTCTTTCTTTCTTTCTTTCTTTCTTTCTTTCTTTCTTTGATGCAGGGATTTCAAGCAGTGTCGCTTGTATCAGTTCTTCGTGAGTCTTCTCCTCCTGCTTCCAGCGTCTCCACAATTTGTCCTCCATTATTTGTACGTCTGCATTAGTCTCCTTTTGGCAGCCCTACCCTAGCTTTTCGCCCTTCCTTTTAAAAGACAGACGGACACAGACACATAAACACACACACACACACACACACACACACACACGTACACACACACAGACCCGGTGGCTTGGTGGGTAAAGCTCCTGCTTCACGCACGGAGGGCCCGGGTTCAATTCCCGGCGGGGCAGAAACATTTCGAAGTGTTTCCTTACATACACATACACACACACACACATACAACAGGCCTAGTGTCTAATCGACATGTGCCTAGGACAAAATGGTAACTAACTAACACACACATAGGCATGCACACACACACACACACACACATACACATTTGTGTGCGTATTGCATATTGTGATATCGCAGTAAACAGGTGATATGACAATATGCAAAGCAACCACTGTGAAAGAGTAGAGAAATTCTAAGCGCTTTCGTGACTTCTCACATTACCAAAAAACTATGATAATGTCAGAAGTCACGAAAGCGAATGGATTTTCGCTATTCTTTCACAGTGGTTGTTCATATACATGTATATATATATATATATATATATATATATATATATATATATATATATATATATATATATATATATATATATATATATATATATATATATATATATATATGCAAAAGATCACAGTAAACAGGTGATATCAAAATATGCAAGAAAACCACTATGAAAAAATAGAAGAATTCCAAGCGCTTTCGTGACTACTCACATTATCAAGGAACTATAACAGGAAACATGACAAGAAGGGCTTATATAAGGGGCGAGACTACACCTCACAGTCACATCACACTAACAAAGACTACACATATATAGACTATATATATATATATATAAGTCGTGCCTAATAGGTAAAACTGGTCAATTAGCAAGAACTCATTTAAAATTAAGTCCTTTCTAAAATTTTATCTTATACGTTTAAAGAAATATTTTTTTCATTAATGTTAATGTAAAATTTTTAATTTTGCACCAAAAGAATCTCAGAAAACTTACCTAACCTTATTATAACAATCGCAATTTAATTTAGCTTAACCCAACTAAATATATTTTAGATAAGTTTAACATAATTTAATAATAAACAAACAATGAAATATATTTTTTTCGTTAGGTTCAGAATGATTTTTGCGAAATTATTGCATACACAAATTTTCGCTTGTCTTGTATAGCAATTTTGGCTTAAATAGCAACGTTCATCTCGCCATATAAGACAAGCGAAAATTTGTGTATGCAATAATTTCGCAAAAATCATTCTGAACGTAACGAAAAAATATATTTCATTGTGTTTGTTTATTACTAAATTATTGTAAACGTATCTAAAATATATTTAGTTGGATTAGGCTAAATTAAATTGCGCTTGTTATAATAAGGTTAGGTAAGTTTTCTAATGTTCTTTTGGTACCAAATTATTAATTTTTACATTAACATTAATGAAAAAATTATATCTTTAAACGTATAAGATAAATTTTTAGAAATGACTTAATTTTAAATGAGTTCCTGCATATATGCATTTACATTATATTTTACTAGTATAAAGGCAATTTTGTTGGTTGAGTTTATTATGCAGCGAAAGTGAAAGGCACTAGGTGTGAGGGAAGAGTTATATGAGGTTGTCCTGGTCGTCACCATGTCTTACTCTCGACCCTCCCCATCCCTCTCCCACCACTTCTTCCTACTCCCGACATCTTCCTCCTCCACACTCCTCTCCTCCACAGCCTCTACCACCTTCCACTCTCCCTGCCTACTCCATCCACATCACCTTCACCTTTCCCTCCCTCCACCCTCTGCCACGGCCTCCGCGGGGCTTAAATCAACACTGTAAGTTGCCATCCGTGCCAACATCCCTCACTAGCCGTTCCTCCCAGCCCGTGTTGGCAGTGTTGTGGCAGCATCACATTGGTGGGTGTTTGTTTCCTCCCAGAAGTTCCCAAGTTCTTGTGCGTCATGTTTGCTATCCTACTTTGTTCCAGCTGGTCATTGTGTAGCTTTTTCTTCAGTGGCAGTTTTGATCACAGTTTTCTACTGAAGACATCGTTCTTTTGATATAAAAGCGCACTTCCGAGAGTGATGAATGACACAGGTGCAGAATAAGCAGATAAACTTCTTCGCTCTGCGTAGAGGTTTATCAAGTTGGTAATGCTTTACATAGAGCATTAGAAGCTTGATCTGCACGTAGGCAGTAAACACTTAGTGAGCTCAAGTTAAGTAGTTATGCTTCATTATTGGGATGGGATGCCTTTTGACACTCTTTTTGGATTATTTGATAAATATTTACACTTTGTCGAGTTTCATCGTCTAATTGGCATACTTCTAGGTATTTGAATTTTATTCTTAATGTGTTGTAAGTTGTTGATTTCACCTCCGTGGAAAATAGGTATCTAATAGAGCCACACTGAGAAATGCTAGTCTTGGGAACCTGAGAACTGCTAACCTTCAGGTACCCGAGAAATGCTAGCCATCAGGATTGTGAGAGAGTCACACTGAGGACAGCTAGCCTTTAGATACCTGGGAATCACTATGCGCTGAGACGCCACTCATGCTATGCGCTGAGACGCCACACATGCTATGCGCTGAGACGCCACTCCTCGCTGACAAAGATAAGTCTACACTGGGTCACTCCCTTGGGGTCGTTCAATTTCTCCTGTACTTCAGGATTTTGCTTTTTGTGTCGTGCTTGCGTAGCGACCTCCGGAGTGAACCGGTGTTGAGGTCACCATCTTCACGGATCTTCCTCTTCGAGATGACACTGTTAAAAAGTTTCCGTTGTTGGTAACATAAGTGACCTGATGGTTCATTCATCAGAGAAAGCCTCTTGACATGTTGGTTTAAACTCGTTCAGTGGTCTCGGCACTATGACGGGATCGAGGAAAACAGTGGCGCCTAAGGAGAAGTGGTAAAGGCAAAGTGACCCTTGGCACTTCGGCTGTCACTGCAGAAAAGTAACCGTTGGCACTTCGGCTGCCACTGCTGCAGCGACCGGTGGTTGAGCTGTACTGGACTCAGTCTTTAGTTAGAGACGTTTACACTGCTAGTAAATTTTTAATGTGTAATAAGTACCACGGCTGCTGCATCCTGGTGCTTATCTGTCAATGTTGTTGTTTCACAACAACAACGACTGTTGCATCCTGGTGCTTGACTCTCGGTGTTGCATCACCAGCATCCACGGCACCTGTTTGATGGTTGCATGTCGTTGTATCACAACCACTGAGGCTATTTGATGCTCGCTTGTCAGTTTGCTCTCCTCGATTTTCGTGTAGGAAACTCACGACTGTAGTTCTTCCGTGCTTCCTTTGTGACTTGCCTACCAACTGGTATTGTACCTTCTGCATCTTGCACTGTACGAGCCTAGTCTGTGCTCCTTCCCTGTTGTTCGACTTCCTCTCAAGACTTGTAGGTTCCCCTCGTTAGTCTTGTGACTTGTGTACCTAACCATAGACTTGTATAAAAATTTATCTAGTTGTTGGAGGTATCTGCTAAGTTTCTTGATAATATAATATAGTAAAACTGACTTAACAATACTAATTTATGTGTACATATGAATATATTCTAATTCAGCCGCTTCTATAACATAGTAGAAATAGACACGTAAATAGTGTAATTAATATCTTGGTTATTATTTTCATATATCATAAGTGGACAATAAGATACAAAATACTAAAACAAGTTTGAGCCCTTGCAGAGTCTGTGTGCCGGCCGCGCTAACAGTCTCAATGAGAACTTCTTATATGTCTGCATTTATGCTTCCTAACCTCCCTCTCTCTCTTCCTCTGCTCTCTCTCTCTCTCTCTCTCTCTCTCTCTCTCTCTCTCTCTCTCCTATCTCTCTCTCTCTCTCTCTCTCTCTCTCTCTCTCTCTCTCTCTCCACACATGCCTAACATGTATTCAGTGTTGCTATATATTCAGCTTTTGCTATAAAAATGCAAAAAATAGTTTGAAAATCTCAAAATTAACATGTTCTTTCGTGGTAAAAATCATACAGATATTTAAAGTAACATTAGAGAAGGAAGGTAGGATAAGGCTAAATTAAATTATGTAAATATGAACAACATTTAGTCTTGGTGCAAAATAAAGTGATTACATAATACATTAGATTAGCTTGCATGAACTTTTCTTCCTGGCTGCATAGGCCTCGTGTATGGCCCAGTTGGTGCAGTGGATCCCCAGATTTCCTTACACAGTTCCAGCCTTTATAATATATTGTAAATATTATATATATATATATATATATATATATATATATATATATATATATATATATATATATATATATATATATTGTCTTTAAATAAAGTTCATAGAAAATATAGGGGTGGTAGGAGAAAATTTCAAACAGTTCAAGGGAGACTGAGTTTTCCTAAAGCAAGTTTATTCTTTCTCTGAGGATGAGGTCCAAGACAGTTCAGAGGTGGTATCTCCTATATTATATATATATATATATATATATATATCGTGCCGAGTAGGTAAAACTTGCGATTTTGGCTTAAATAGCAACGCTCACCTTGCCATATAAGACAAGCGAAAATTTGTGTATGCATTAATTTCGCAAAAATCATTCTGATCCCAACGAAAAAATATATTTCGTTGTGTTTGTTTATTAATAAATTATTGTAAACGTATCTAAAATATATTTAGTTGGGTTAGGCTAAATTAAATTGCGCTTGTTATAATAAGGTTAGGTAGGTTTCTAAGTTTCTTTTGATACAAAATTATAAATTTTTACACTAACATAAATTAAAAAATATATATCTTTAAACGTATAAGAGAAAATTTTAGAAATGACTTAATTTTAAATGAGTTCTTGCTAATTGACCAGTTTTACCTATTAGGCACGATATATATATATATATATATATATATATATATATATATATATATATATATATATATATATATATATATATATATATATATATATATATATAATATATACACCAATTATCATCAGCACCACAATCAACACCATCACTCTCCCTGTCTAAACCATATCTCCCCCCGAATCTAAATCATCATCCCCCCAGTCTACACCATCACCATCATAATCTTCACCAACATACCCACAAATACCACTAGCATCCCCTATAACCCATACAACTGTCATTTTCTCCAGCACCACAACAATCACCACTAGCATCAACACAGCTACAATCGTCACTGTTATTGACAGCACAACAATCTCCACCAACACTACCACGATCAACATCAACATTCAAATTCAAATTCAAATTCTTTATTTCTAGTAATATTACAAAGTGGGGTGTACTTATATTATTATACATTTTATGAAGTAGATATTACAAGATGGCTAATAATATGCCTAGGTATGCCTAGGCTTTTCAGGCAGTCTTATGATAGGTCTTACTCAATAGTGACACAATGATTATACTGATATTAAGGTTAGGTCATTGTAGTGATTAACTAGGTTTACAAAATTGAGGTACTGAAATTCAAACATTTAATAATTTAACAATTAGTTTAAAAATTTAACAATTAGTTTATATATTAATGGTAAAGGTGATGTATTGGTATAATGCCGTTTCTATATTGGGGTGTCTTAGGCAAACTTATGTCTAGCTTAAGAATTATGAAGCAATAGTTGTATTAGAATTTTGGTTAGTCATGTGCAAATTAAGGGGAATCACAGATTTCAATAAGTGTATTTTGCTATGGATAAGTGCAAGATAAAGTAGTTTTCGTATGGTTAGCTACCGGTTGGGTGCGTAAGTGAGATAAGATGTTTTTTAACGATGCTTTTGAAAATGGAGGTTGTGTCTGCAGTTCTAGAGTTTTCAGGCAGGGAGTTCCAGATTTTAGGCCCTTTTATGCGCATTGAATTTTTGTATAGATTTAGTCGGACACGGGGAATGTTAAAGAGATGTTTAAGTCTGGTATTATGTCTATGGGTCCTGTCACAACTGTCAAGAAAGTGTTTTAGCTCAGGGTTAAAGTTGGAATTTATGGTTCTATAAATGTAGATAGCAGATTAGTAAGTATGGATGTTCTGAAGAGTGAGTAGGTTTAGGTCTTTGAAGAGTGGGGGGGGGGGGGTGCTGCCTAGCGTTGGATTGCGTGATAATTCTTACTGCGGCTTTTTGTTGGGTTATTATTGGCTTTAGGTGGGTAATTGCTGTTGATCCCCATGCACAAATGGCATATGTGAGGTAGGGATAGATAAGTGAATAGTATAGTGTGAGTAGGGCTGATTGTTGTACATAATACCGTATCTTAGAGAGGATCCGCACAGTTTTGGACACTTTCTTTGTTATGTGTTGGATATGGGTGCTGAATTTCAGGCTGCTGTCAAGGTGAAGGCCCAAGAATTTGCCCTCATTATGTTTACCAATAGGAGTAGTGTTGATCTTAATGTTTAATTGTGCATCACCTGCTCTGTTGCCAAACATAATATAGAAGGTCTTATCAGTGTTGAGTGTAAGTTTATTGGCTGTCATCCATGTTGATATTTTTATTAATTCGTCGTTAACAATGGTGTTGAGCGTGGCAAGATTTGGGTGGGAGATGACATAAGTTGTGTCGTCAGCAAAGAGTATTGGTTTCAGGTGTTGTGATACATTAGGAAGATCACAGATGTATAAGAGGAAGAACAGGGAGCCAAGGACACTTCCCTGCGGTACTCCGGTGTCAAGTGGTCGTGTCGTGGAGGATGTGTCTTTAATGGTGACATATTGATACCTATCAGTGAGGTAGGATTTGAAGTATGCAAGTGCATGACCTCTTATTCCATAGTGGTCAAGTTTGTGGAGTAGGATGCCGTCTTTTACTGTGTCGAAAGCTTTCCTTAGGTCAATAAAAAGTCCTAATGGGTATTCCTTATTTTTCAGTGCTGTGTACAGTAGGTCTATCATTTTTACTATTGCATCGTTAGTGCTTCTATTTTTCCTGAAGCCAAATTGGTAGTGGTTGAGTATGCTTTGTGTCATTATAAACGAGAATAATCTCTTGTGCAGAAGTTTCTCGAAGATTTTGGATAGCAACGGTAAGTTTGATATTGGCCTATTGTTGTTTACGTCTGTGGGGTCACCACCTTTGTGTATTGGTGTAACCCTTGCTGTTTTGAGTAGTGTCGGGAAAGTGCTAGTTTCTAGTGATTTGTTAAAAAGTAATGAAATAGCATGTGAAAGGACATGAGTGGCTCGTTTGTATATTAATGGTGCGACTTGTGACAGATTCCCTGATTTATTTTTAAGTGACTTGATTAACATGGTGACTTCAGTGGGCTCAGTAGGTGCAAGATAGAAGGAGGTTGGGAAATTCCCATCTAGGTAATCACTTGCTCGGGCATTGGTATCTGGGATTTTACTGGCAAGATTTGATCCTATGGTTGAGAAGAAGTCATTTATCTTGTTAACTGTATCAATAGGCTGTAGTGGTGTTTCGTTGGGTTTAGTTAGGACAATATCCCTAGTTTTTTTTTCATTTTGCGGGTACCCATAATCTGTGAGAGTGTTTTCCAGGTCTTTTTTTATATCTACTCTTGTTTCAGTGAATCTGCTGGAGTAGTACAATTGTTTTGGTTTTTTTATTAGTTTGGTGAGAACTGATGAATAGTGTTTAACAAACTCTTTATGTATGAATCCCCGTCTATATTGTTTTTCATATTGATGTTTTTTGTTAATGGATTTTAGTAAGCTGTTAGTTAGCCACGGGCATCCTAGCCGTTTATTCGTAATCTCTTTCAATTTTATACGACACTGTTTGTTGTATAGTCTATGTAATTTATTAAGAAAGTTATCTGTCCAATAATCGATACCCTTGGCGTTTGAAAATTCTATAGCCCAGTCAACCGTCTCTAACTCTGCTGTGAAGTTGTTTATTGATGCCTGGTCATGAAGTCTAAATGAAACTTTGGTGTATTCTAGGGGTGGTTTACTAATGTTTGTTAAGAGGAAGGTGGGGTAGTGGTCTGTAGTGCTGTCTGTTATTATCCCCGATTTAAGGGGGGCTAGGATGTTCGTCCATATATAGTCAATTATGGTTGCACTCGCTCGGTAAGCCTGGTTAGTTTGGTTATTGTTGGTATGAGAAGTGTGTTGTTCATATTGTTGATGAAATCGGTTACTGGCTGGTCATCTGGTTGGCCAAGGTTGATGTTGAAGTCTCCAGCTAAGATAAGGTGGTGTTTGTTCATTTGATTGTTTGTTATTAGGGTTTTTAGTTGATCACTAAAATTTGGGATGTTTGTATGAGGCAACCGGAAAATGGTCCCGATTGTTATGGGAGTCTTAAGGTTTTGTGCAGTAAAATTAGCAAAAATATATTCTCCATATTCAACAGGATATTTCATTAGAGTAATAGATTGCAATACCACCCTCAACTTGATGTGGTCTGCAGTTGTGTATTGCTGTGTATCCTGGTAGCGAGTAGATATCTATTGTATCCTGCTTAAGCCAGGTTTCAGTAAGAACAATACATGTGAAGGTTGTCTTTAGGGAATCAAGGAGGGCAAGGAGGTCATCCTAGTGTTTGCTTAAGGATCGGACGTTGTAGTTAAGAACTGTTATACTTTTAGTAGTGTTTAGGACAGTGTGCGCTTGTGATGCTGATCTTCACTATAATGATTACCACAATCACTAGCAGCGCTATTTCTTCTCCAGCACCACCACAATAACTATCACAACCACAACCAGCGCCACCACAATCAATATCAGCAGCAGTACAGTCGTTACCAAAACAAACCTCACTCTCCAACAGCACTACAACAATCACCACCAGTATTAACAATCACCACCAGTATCAACAATCACCACCATCACAACCAACTCTACAACAACCACCAGCACTACAACCACCGGCACCCCACCACCCCACCACCCCACCACCACAACCACCAGCACCCACACCACAACAATCACCACCATCACCACATCAATCACCACCATATCAATCACCACCAGAACAATTAGTCACCATCAACACAGCTAAAATCACCAGCACCACCACAATCACCACCAGTACCACCACAATAACTATCAGCACTATTTAAATCAACACAAACACCACTACCACATTGATTATTTAGCACTACCACAATCCCCATCGACACCTCCGCAATCACCACTAGCACTACAATCACTACAGCACCACAATATACTGTATACTAATACCACCACAGTCACTAAGATCACCACCAGTACTACCAGTCACCATAGCACCATCATAATAATGCTGTACCATCACAGTCACTACAAATACCACCACAATCACCAGCACCACTGCAGTCGTTACCAGTACCACCCCAATCACCACCAGCACCACCGCAGCCATATCCTGTACCACCGCAATCACCACCAGTAGCACCGCAATCCCTTTCAGTACCATCATAATCCATAAACGTAGCACTGCAGTCACAACAGTCACCACCACCACCACTACAACCACTATCGGCACCACCATAATCACTAAAAGTAATGCCACAATCACCACCAATACAACCGCAATTACTTTAAGCAGCTTCACAATCAGTACCAGTACTACCGAGGTCAGCCCATTCACCACATTCATCACTTCCACCACCACCATCACAGTCACTATTACAATCACTATTATTTACCCCAATCACTTCTAATACCACCACAATCACAACCAACACCACCACAATGACGACGATCATAATTACTACAATAATCACCACAAGCACAACTATCACCGAAACAACTTTAGCTACCACAATAACTCAGCATCACCACAATCACTACTAGTACCACTTCAGTCACCACAATCACTACTAGTACCACTTCAGTCACCACAATCACTACTAGTACCACTTCAGTCACCACAATCACAACTAGTACCACTTCAGTTACCACAATCACTACTAGTACCACTTCAGTCACCACAATCACTACTAGTACCACTTCAGTCACCACAATCACTACTAGTACCACTTCAGTCACCACAATCACTACTAGTACCACTTCAGTCACCACAATCACTGACAGCATCATGACGATGCCTCAGCGTCTCTGTTAGTTGTACACGCCTTCAAACCATTCCTTCATTCACCTCTGTTCACCTGTCTCTTCTTATCTTTCTCCATGCCGATAACACTTCATATCTTGTTCTTATAGCAAGAGCGATTGATCATGATCATCGTCATTATTAGTAATCCCTAAACCCGTAGGAGTCATACGGTGCCTAGGAGTTAGTTAATCAGGTATATTCCAATGAAAAAGACGGTAATATTTTCTTGGCTAAAAATCCTTTCACTAAAAGTAATTTTGATACTATTACATTGTTATGTGGGTTAATCCGCATGTGTTATTGAATGGTTCACTTTACTTGACTTCAGCGCTGGTGGTGTTGACTGGGAGGAAGGAGGGGGGGGGGTTCATCGTAAAAAACAGTGTGTGTACAACAGTGTGTGTACAACAGTGAGTGTACAACAGTGTGTGTACAACAGTGTGTGTACAACAGTGTGTGTACAACAGTGTGTGTACAACAGTGTGTGTACAACAGTGTGTGTACAGTAGTTGAATTACAGTCTCGCCATCCCAGTGTTGTACGTACATAGCTGGCTTGAGAAGTGCTTGTACAGCCTGCACGGCTTGCTCGCCTGAAGCCTTGTTTGGCATGCTGCTGCACCCCACACCGATTCTTTGTACTTCTGCAAATCTTGCAGTTCTCTAAACCTTTCTGACTGTCTTTTTTTACAACTCTCTCTCTCTCTCTCTCTCTCTCTCTCTCTCTCTCTCTCTCTCTCTCTCTCTCTCTCTCTCTCTCAATAATAAATGTATATACAATACTATGTGTGGGATTTCCTACAAGTGTTTTATAAGCTAAGAGTTTTTCTTCTCCCTCAGCTAATATTAAAGCTTAGCTCACGCAATAACTTTATTACAGTGTAAATTTAAAAATTTATATTTCATTAATATTACCGTAAGGTAACATAATCAGGCTTCATGGAGAGGCTAGAGCCATCTGTTGGCCACAGTTTTCATTTGACTAGTTGACATAAGTTCTCGAATATCTTATTTGTTGTGAAAACAATTTTCTTAGCTGCGTTGTTGGGTTCGTTGTATTGCAGAGTCATATTTGGCTGACAGGCTGACCACTTTATAGCTGACCACTGAGTTGCTTCCAGTCATTCTCATGCCAGGTTTTAGAAGTTATATCATGGTCTCTGCACAACATCAAGAGATCATTATCCGTGTTTTCTCAGATGCAGATCCAACTTGCAAATAGTTTTTTTTCCCAGTCTGGTACAACTGCAAGATGATGATTGATGTACCTGTGACAGGTGGCAGGTCCCCCTCCGTATGAGTGTTTGAGTGGTACTTCGCTTAGGTTTAGGTTGCAAGTGATGAGGCGTATTTGGTAGCTGAAATAAACATTCTAGAACACGGAATCATGTACACTAACTACCCTTTAGCACCAACTAAGTGGCTTGCCTGTGGCTAAGTGGTTAGCCTGTAAAGATTCCTGTTATCTGTAGAAAGATGGCTTACCACATTCTCAAAGTCTTGTGCTTAAGAACAGCTGGATCCCAGCAGTGCTTGGTAACCAGTAGCTGGTATGAAGTCTTGTTCACACACTGCCACTCAGGGTTGTACTGACGCTGGTTATCCACCGTGTAATTACTGAAGCAACTTGTATGGTTGTGGGGCTATCCATGGTCTCATATTGCTCTTCACATTTTTGTCTCTACATCTTTCTTAATATCTCTTACTGTTCGCATCTTTCTCCTCACATCTCTTTTTTCTCTCTTAACATTTTCTCTCTCTCCACATCTTCCACTCTTCTGTTGTACCGCATTTTCACTACACCCTTCTTACTCCCATACTCATGGTTCTCATTCACACTTTTATTTAGCAATATCGCCATAACCTCACACCCTTCTTCCGAAACTCTCCCCTTTCTTACTACACACCTCTAACCTTCCCTCCCTTAACGTTGACTTTAAGCTTTATAACTTGACAGAAAAAAAAAAAAAAAAAAAAAAAAATAAATAATATATATATATATATATATATATATATATATATATATATATATATATATATATATGCTAGGAATTCGCAAGAGCAGGCGAAATATTCACAAACACTGATCTCTGGCCGACGGAGACTCGACCCTACGAACCTTGTGACAGGAACGCAGTGCTTTACCGACCGTACCACACTGGACCAATACCTTGGCATCCAGCTCACGCTAGACGTTGATCCAAGGCACCCAGCTTTCAGGCAGGTGGCTTACAGCTTTTCATCTCATCCCCTGCATGCATCGACACAACTAGAGATATGTGTGTATGTGTGTGTGTGTATGTGCGTGTGTGTGTGTGTGTGTGTGTGTGTGTGTGTGTGTGTGTATGTGTGTGTGTGTATGTGTTTGTGTGTGTGTATGTGTGTGTGTGGGTTAAAACAATATTTTTGAGTTAACTTTCTTATCTCCCTAGAAAAAAGATGAACATTAATACTGAATGGAGGGAAGGGGAGAGAGAGAGAGAGAGAGAGAGGGTAGGGAGGAGGGGAAAGAGGGGACGGATGAGGAAGTTGGAGGAGATAGTGCAAACAAAACTACTTATACGACGTGGTGGGTGGCACCCAAGTGAGAGGCTCTGATGGGGAAGACTGATGCCCCATTTGAGGGTGGGCTGGGAGGGAGAGAGAGATGAGAAGTAGCGTAAGGAATCACTACATTATAAGCCAGTTATGATTCCCTACTCACGATCCTTTTACATTCTTCTCTGGCCGAGGCGGAGACGGAGGAAGAAGTAGCGGCAGCTGGTGGTAAATGGTGGCATTTTCTGACAGATAACAGCAGGTGATGGCCACTGGTGGCAGGTGGTAGTCACTAATGGAAGGTGACAGGTGACGGCTGCTGGTGGTAAAATGAGACAGACTTTAAGGAGCTGAGTCTCGGGGCCAGGAGCTGAGTCTCGACCCCTGCAGTACAGTAAATTCATTCAGATCATGACAGTGAGCCTCGGGTACTCCATAAAACTGGGTCAATATCTCCACGTATTTCAAAACTCTTACTAATAAACGACAAAGTGTAAATAAAATATCAAGAAAAAGCTTGAAAGTTACAGAATGTTCAGCTTCAGATTCTGAAGTAAGTGAATCAAGAAAACAAAACTGTTTTTTTAGGAAAGTAAGACGAAGAGGAACTGGTGAAAGTAATCAGAACTTGCACTCGGGTAAGAGTGTAGATATATACCGAGGAGCAGAGAAATTTATTTTATTTTAGAAAACTGCATACATCAGCAGTGAGAAAGATCCAGGCTCGGGGGGAGGAAGGATCTAGTTTCTTGCGGCTTAGAGGAATATAAAAGGTTTTCTAGGATTAAGATTTTAATTTTATTGGGGTATGCCTGTCTGTGCTTGTCTGCTCTATGTCTGCCTGCTTTTCTGTTCTATGTCTGCCTATTTCTCTGTTCTGTGTCTGCCTATTTCTCTGTTCTGTGTCTGCCTGCCTCTCTGCCCTCTCTCTCTCTCCCTCTCCCTCTCTCACACACCACACATATCAAAGAGACTGTGGGTCACCTACAAAGTCTCCCTGAGGATAAGAAGACAATGAGAGCTTGCAGCGAGGCTGAGAACATGACTCAGATAAAAGACCCAGCTTCCTTCTGCAGATTAGAGCATATATCTATTTATAACTGTCTCTTCTAAGATAAGTTTACGTTTGTCCTCTTCTTTTAGCTCAGTGTGGACGTGTTCTACATAAGCAGTATATTTTCTCTGAGTGGGCTTTCAGATATGATAATTATATATACACTCTTGTCTAGATCTACATACATTAGAAAAGTGTCTTCTTTGAGTATGTCTGTTTACACGATTATCAGGTCCTGGTATGAGCTGTGTTTAGATTGGTTCGATCGGTCCCTCTTGGCAAGACGTAACAGAGCTGGGTTGAGAGGGTTGTGTAGGGACCCAGAGTAAGGCAACATGTTTTTTTTTTTTTTTTACACAGGGTTTTACAAGGTTAGGTTAAGGGTTCCTAATTTTATTTACAAAGAACTCTTATCTACATCAGCTCATTTTAAAGACTCATTATTGTTATGAGACATACAAATTGGGAATAGGATGAAGTTGGAACCATATGTGGACCAGTGATTTCATTTGGTTGGTCAACTGACTTGTTTTCGTTTACGTCGTTATGCTGCATGAACATGTTACAGACTCGAGTCATCCTAGAAATAAATGATCTCAGATGAAGTGATGTTCTTGAGCAGGGTACAGTCAGTGTAGCTGCTGCCCGTCTTGTTGTGTAGCTCACTATTCGCTGTCCGTGGAGTGGAGCTGTGTGCGGTACTTGACAATATTGACATTGCATATAATAGTAAGGTCACCCACATCCCTTCGATGTTGAAGGCTCTGCTGGAATGATAGATTTGCCCAGGCTGGGTCCAGGCGAGAGATGAGTCGTCTTACTCTGTTCTCTATTCTGTTGGGAAGTTGCAGATGATATTGGGGTAGGCAATCCAAGAAAGTGGAACATAGTCAAAACGTTAGCATATGTGTACCTCGTACAGAATTTTGCAACCTCTATTGCCGAGCAGATTCGAGATACGTCTTAGTGCTGTAAGTTTCCTGGCCGCTGTGTTTGCAAGATTTACAACGTGGTTCTTCATAGTCAGTGTAGAGTTAAATTCCCACCCCCTCTCCTTTTTTTTTTATCTCTCTCTCTCTCTCTCTATCGATGAGAGCGACACTGCTGTCTAGATATAAAAGAAGAGTTCCTTTCTTGGTGTGAGTTTTCTGTCAATCATTTGCATATATAATCTGCTATCAGAATGCTTACTCAGTTTGGTTCCAGACAACACATACACACACATCCTACTATTCAAAATTTTAAATATACTCAACATAGAAAGCCCCTACGCTTGCTTAACTCTGCCTGTTATATATACAGAGCTACATGGAGAGCTACACAAGAATGCATAGATACAAAATAAACTCATTACAAGAAACAAATATCTCTTTAAAATTCCACATATTCGACTCAAACTGAGAAGAAACTAAATGCGAATAAAAAGGCCCAAAGTATGGAACACTCTTTTGCAAATGGTATTAAAAGTTCTCTATCTGACAGCTGCTTCAAAACTAATGTTTGAAAACAGTTCCTGAATTTTATGTAAATTTTCTTTGGTGGAATATGAATGTCAGATATACCTACTTCAACCTGCTGATCCAGATTTCAGTCAACATTCATACTCGTAAATTTATTTTCACCATCTTCGAACCCAAAATAATTATAGCCAAAATTTTTAATAGAATTTTCCGTAACTATCTCATTATATTAACATGACAGTTTAAATGTATATAGGCGAGGGGCTTAGACTTCCAGCAAGCATGTGTGAGCGTGTTAGATAGGAGTGAATGGAGACGAATGGTTTTTGGGACCTGACGAGCTGTTGGAGTGTGAGCAGGGTAACATTTTGTGAAGGGATTCAGGGAAACCTGTTAATTGATTTAGTTGGACTTGAGTCCTGGAAATGGGAAGTACAATGCCTGCACTTTAAAGGAGGGATCTGGGATAGTGACAGTTTGGAGGGACTATTCTAAACTGTCGTATCTGAGCACCTTTGCAAAGACAGTGATTATGTATGAGTGAGATGAAAGTGTTGAATGATGATGGCAGTATTTTCTTTTTGGGGATTTTCTTTCTTTTTGGGTCACCCTGCCTCGGTGGGAGACGGCCGACTTGTTGAATATATATATATATATATATATATATATATATATATATATATATATATATATATATATATATATATATAATGTCCGCTAACTTCAAGTTTTAGTCTGTCCGAAATACTCGTCATAACTAGTGACTTTTAAAAATATACGACATAAAAGTCACATAAGATGTGACTTTTATGTGCATTTTGAAAATTGCATTGATGTGTGTTGACTGACATAACAGTAAGTACACGACCAGTTCTAACACACCAGTTGAACACACCTCGTGATGTGAATGTAAGATATGGTTGAAGTGTTGTGTTGAACACACCTCGTGATGTGAATGTAAGATATGGTTGAAGTGTTGTGTTGAACACACCTCGTGATGTGAATGTAAGAAATGGTTGAAGTGTTGTGTTGAACACACCTCGTGATGTGAATGTAAGATATGGTTGAATTGTTGTGTTGAACAAACCTCATGATGTGAATGTAAGATATGGGTGAAGTGTTGTGTTGAACACACCTCGTGATGTGAATGTAAGATATAGTTGAATTGTTGTGTTGAACACACCTCGTGATGTGAACGTAAGATATGGTTGAAGTGTTGTGTTGAACACACCTCGTGATGTGAATGTAAGATATAGTTGAATTGTTGTGTTGAACACACCTCGTGATGTGAATGTAAGATATGGTTGAAGTGTTGTGTTGAACACACCTCGTGATGTGAATGTAAGATATGGTTGAAGTGTTGTGTTGAACACACCTCGTGATGTGAATGTAAGATATGGTTGAAGTGTTGTGTTGAACACACTTCGTGATGTGAATGTATGATATGGTTGAAGTGTTGTGTTGAACACACCTCGTGATGTGAATGTAAGATATGGTTGAATTGTTGTGTTGAACACACCTCGTGATGTGAATGTAAGATATGGTTGAATTGTTGTGTTGAACACACCTCGTGATGTGAATGTAAGATATGGTTGAAGTGTTGTGTTGAACACACCTCGTCATGTGAATGTAAGATATGGTTGAAGTGTTGTGTTGAACACACCTCGTGATGTGAATGTAAGATATGGTTGAAGTGTTGTGTTGAACACACCTCGTGATGTGAATGTAAGATATGGTTGAAGTGTTGTGTTGAACACACCTCGTGATGAAGTAAGATATGGTTGAAGTGTTGCGTTGAACACACCTCGTGATGTGAATGTAAGATATGGTTGAAGTTTGTGTTGAACACACCTCGTGATGTGAATTAAGACTAGGCTTCATTTCTGCTGCTTAACACACCTATGTCGAACTGTAGATCATACTTGAACGTCGTGTTGAACATACCTCGTGATGGAACGTAAGATATGTATGAAGTGTTGTTGAACACACTCGCTGATGTGAATGTAAGATATGGTTGAATGTTGTGTTGAAACACCTCGTGATGTGAATGTAGATATGTTGAACTGTATGTGTGAACATACCTCGTGATGTGAATGTATGATATGGTAAGTGCTTGCTACACACCTCGTGATGTGAATGTAAGATATGGTTCAAGTGTTGTGTTGAACACACTCGTGATGTAATGTAAGATATGGTTGAATGTTGTTTGAACAACCTCGTGATGTGAATGTAAGATATGGTTGAAGTGTTGTGTTGAACCACTCGTCATGTGAATGTAAGATATGGTTGAATTGTTATTGAACACACTCGTCATGTGAATGTAAGATATGGTTGAAGTGTTGTGTTGAACACACCTCGTCATGTGAATGTAAGATATGGTTGAAGTGTTGTGTTGAACACACCTCGTGATGTGAATGTAAGATATGGTTGAAGTGTTGTGTTGAACACACCTCGTGATGTGAATGTAAGATATGGTTGAAGTGTTGTGTTGAACACACCTCGTGATGTGAATGTAAGATATGGTTGAATGTTGTTGAACACACCTCGTGATGTGAATGTAAGATATGGTCTGAAGTTTGTGTTGAACAACCTCGTCGTGTGGTTCATACTCGTAGCTGTCATACCTTTCAATGTCAGTGACACACCTCACACGTCACGCTGCTTCATACATCACGTCACGCTGCATCATACCTCACACGTCACGCTGCTTCATACCTCACGTCACGCTGCATCATACCTCACACGTCACGCTGCTTCATACCTCACACGTCACGCTGCTTCATACCTCACACTGTCACGCTGTTCATACTCACACGTCACGCTGCTTCATACTCACACGTCACGCTGCTCATACCTCACACGTCACGCTGCTTCATACCCACACGTCACGCTGCTTCATCCTCACGTCACGCTGCTTCATACCTCCACGTCACGCTGCTTCATACCTCACACGTCACGCTGTTCATACCTCACACGTCACGCTGCTTCATACTCACACGTCACCTGCTTCATACCTCACGTCACGCTGCTTCATACTCACACGTCACGCTGCATCATACCCCACACGTCACGCTGCTTCATACCTTACACGTCACGCTGATTCATACCTCAAACGTCACGCTGATTCATACCTCACACTTCACGCTGCTTCATACCCCACACGTCACGCTGATTCATACCTCACACTTCACGCTGATTCATACCTCACACGTCACGCTGCTTCATACCTCACACGTCACGCTGCTTCATAACTCACACGTCACGCTGCTTCATACCTCACACTTCACGCTGATTCATAACGCATACGTAACGCTGCTTCATAACTCACACGTCACGCTGCTTCATAACTCACACGTCACGCTGCTTCATACCTCACACGTCACGCTGCTTCATACCCCACACGTCACGCTGCTTCATAACTCACGTCACGCTGCTTCATACCTCACACTTCACGCTGATTCATAACTCACACGTCACGCTGCTTCATAACTCACACGTCACGCTGCTTCATAACTCACACGTCACGCTGCTTCATACCTCACACGTCACGCTGCTTCATACCTCACACGTCACGCTGCTTCATAACTCACACGTCACGCTGCTTCATAACTCACACGTCACGCTGCTTCATACCTCACACTTCACGCTGCTTCATACCTCACACTTCACGCTGATTCATACCTCACACTTCACGCTGATTCATACCCCACACGTCACGCTGATTCATACCTCACACGTCACGCTGCTTCATACCTCACACGTCACGCTGCTTCAGTCATCACACGTGTCGCTGCTTCAGTCATCACACGTGTCGCTGCTTCAGTCATAACACGTGTCGCTGCTTCAGTCATCACACGTGTCGCTGCTTCAGTCATCACACGTGTCGCTGCTTCAGTCATCACACGTGTCGCTGCTTCAGTCACACGTCGCTGCTTCAGTCATCACGTGTCGCTGCTTCAGTCATCACACGTGTCGCTGCTTCAGTCATCACACGTGTCGCTGCTTCAGTCATCACACGTGTCGCTGCTTCAGTCATCACACGTGTCGCTGCTTCAGTCATCACACGTGTCGCTGCTTCAGTCATCACACGTGTCGCTGCTTCAGTCATCACACGTGTCGCTGCTTCAGTCATCACACGTGTCGCTGCTTCAGTCATCACACGTGTCGCTGCTTCAGTCATCACACGTGTCGCTGCTTCAGTCATCACACGTGTCGCTGCTTTAGTCATCACACGTCACACGTGACGCATTAATGGTGGCAGGAAATTCTCTGTGACAATATTCCCTCTCTCTCTAGTTCTATCTCATTTTATTTTATCAATTAAAAAAAAATTAAAGTGAAAAAAAGAAACATTTTTTATGCGACACTTAAAAAAAACGTCACGATAAAAAAAAATAATGTTAGTCATTATTTCCATAAAACTGTAAAACATAGTAATGTTTAGGACTGTAAAACATAGTAATGTTTAGGACTGTAAAACATAGTAATGTTTAGGACTGTAGAACATAAATGTTTAGTTTCAGGTAAATGACTAATTGATGAGAGACAAATATTTTTTCTATGTTATTTCTACTACGACTACTATTACTACTAATTCTATTATAATTGCTTCAACTATTACTGTTATTACTCTTACATTAACTACTAATACTGTTACAGTCACTTCTGCAGTTATTACTACTAGTATGATTACTACTACTACTGCTGCTATTAGTACTGTTACTAAAACAACTATTACTACTACTACTGCTACCTTTTTCTACTACTATTACGACTGTTCTAATTAGTAGTACTACTACTATCAGAACAATTGATACTACTACTTTTGCTATTACTACAGCTGCTACTACCACTACTACTACTAGTTGTAGTAGTAAAACTATAATAATAATAATAATAATAATAATAATAATAATAATAATCATTATTAGTGAGCAACGTTGTTGTCATCATGACTGTGAGAGGCTGCAGAAAGGCATGATGGGCGAGTCTTTCAATATATGTAACTTATGGTTGAGACCATATGGGTGTTCTTGCAAATATGACCAGGGATAGTCAAGGCAACATCATCATGCACATGTTTTCATGCAGATGCTATGCAGGTGGCATCATGCAAGTGTTATGCCTCTGGCACATCATGCAGGTGTTATGATGAAAATCACGTCATCCAGGTGTTTTGAAGTAGGCGACATTATTTTGGTATTATGATTTGAGTGTTGTATATGTGGGATCGTGAATATTATGCAGGTGACGCGCAGATGATATGCATATTAAATGTGTGAAACACAGGTGTTATCATGCAAATCTCTTGCATTTTGCATCATGCAGGTTATGCAGGTGAAGCCGTCATGACGTGTTATCAGAGATATTTAATTCCTTTGAACACGTGTTAGCCAGAGCTGAGGATGATTATGATAACTCCTTATTAATAAATTATAGATAATGAATGAACGAGCTAAGCAATAGCATTTTATCAAGAACTTGTTCATAACCTACTCTCTCTTCCTCTTTTCATTGTGTTAGACAAGTGACTTTGTGATGTGTTGGAAGACTAACTATATATATATATATATATATATATATATATATATATATATATATATATATATATATATATATATATATATATATATATATATATACTATATATATTATATATATATATATATATATATATATATATATATATATATATATATATATATATATATATATATATATATATATATATATATGCCGTGCCGAACAAGCCAAACTGGTGAGTTTGACCTAAAAAGCAAAAGTAATTTCTGCCTAATAAGCAGAGTGAAAATTTTTATGGTATAAATTTGTGAAAATCAACCTGAACATAACGAAAAATATATATATTCTTGATTTTAAGCAATCTAAAATAAATTTAAACTGATCTGTGATATATTTAGTAGAATTTGAGTAAAAAGAATTCGCTTGGTTAGGTTAGGTGAGATTTATAAGCTAGGTTTGCTCCAACAATAATTTTTTGCATTATTTTCATTGAAAAAAATGCCTATCAACCTGTAAAATAATTTTTTGGGGGAAAACTCTAATTTTTAAGAATGTTCGACATGACTGACCAATTCTAAAGGCTTCTAAGGCACGACATTTATATATTCAGTGCATATTGTAAGTACCTCTCTAATGACATGTATAATTCTACAAGTGTCACATTAATTATAAATCCAATTGAGATAATTTCAAGTTGCAATAGGAAGAGTTTTATGAGGGTTGCAATACGATTGTTCCTATAGTTAGTGGTCCGGCCTCTCAGAGTGGACAACATATTTCCACTCGATTGTTTACCTGTTGCCGACCTTGTGTGTGTGCGAGTAATAATCTGTTAACTCCTGAGCACTTACTAACCCACCCACCCACTAATCCATTCAGCCACCCACTGAATTTCCTTACTTTGCTTTTAACAGTAATCAGTCTATTAAGAATTATATATATATATATATATATATATATATATATATATATATATATATGATGGGCTTAAACACAAAAAATATGGAGTTACTGAGTGTATGCCAAAGGAAATTTGTATATGTTAATATTAAAACTGTATGTAAATTGTATATAAAAATGAGTATGTTTATAACAGAAGAGACATATTTGGCCTGCGTTGAATGATTAGAGTAACTTTGCCTTAGAAATAACATGATCATTTTAAGTTGTTTGTATCAGTTGTCCGCCGTGAATCAATGTTTAAAGGTGTTAGATCCAGTGTGAGGGGGGCTCAACAGCATTCAATGTAATCTAAAGGTGTTGGATTCAATGTGAGGGCGTTCAACAACACACTACGCAGACCAAAGGTGTTGGATTATGTGTAAGTGGAGTTTAACCTCACTCTACGGAGAACAGAGATGTTGGATCTTGTATAAGGGGATGGGGGGAAGGGTTAACAGCACTCTTTGGAGACCAAAGGGAAAGAGATTGAATCATGTATGAGGGAGGCTCTACACTACTCTACACATGTTGAAGGTGTTGACCCTGGTGTGTGAACTTTGAAAAACACTACGCAGGCCAAAGATGGACTTACTGTTCTCCTCATTAGCGATTACTTTGTCATATATCGTTTAGGAGAATCTTTACTTTTGTTAATTATTTTCATCATAAATTATATGAGAAAGGGTCCAAATGCTTCTAATGTCTAACTATACTACTCAGTAGACGGTTAGTTGTAATGACGCGCATAATGTTAACAATTATTGTATTCATGTAAAAAACAATTATATGGTAAATATGACTTCCCGGTGTATGTTTCTAGCCCTCCCCTTTCCTCCAGCACACCTGCTCTTACGGTATTTTTATGTGATAAGATAATTTAAGAATTACTTGAAAAATGAAGCACTCGCCAAGAAATTTTAGGAGCTTACGAATACATATATGTATATATATGCTAGAAATTCGCAATAGCAGGCGAAATATTCACAAACACTGATCTCTGGCCGAATTCCTTGCATTGTAAAAATCTCTAGTTGTGTCGATGCATGCAGGGAATGAGATGAAAAGCTGTAAGCCACCTGCCTGAAAGCTGGCTGCCTTGGATCAACGTCTAGCGTGAGTTGGACGCCAAGGTATTGGTCCGGTGTGGCAAAGCACTGCGTACCTTGTCACAAGGTTCGTAGGTTCGAGTCTCCGTCGGCCAGAGATCAGTGTTTATGTATGTATATATATATATATATATAATATATATATATATATATATATATATATATATATATATATATATATATATATATATATATATATATATATATATATATATATATATATAATCAGTAGTCCCATCATATCAACTGTGAAGTAATGTGATAATAATGGATATTTAATATCACCTATTCTGAGTCAAGTTTATATATATATATATATATATATATATATATATATATATATATATATATATATGTCGTGCCAATTAGGTAAAACTTGCGATTTTGGCTTAAATAGCAACGCTCACCTTGCCATATAAGACAAGTGAAAATTTGTGAATGCAATAATTTCGCCAAAATCATTCTGAACATAACGAAAAAATATATTTCATTGTGTTTGTTTATTATTAAATTAATGTTAGCGTTGCTATTTAATCCAAAATCGCTAGTTTTACCTATTCGGCACGAACACACACACACACATATATATATATATATATATATATATATATATATATATATATATATATATATATATATATATATATATATATATATAACTGTGACCACGAACGAGTGGTATTTAAACAATAACAACACTGCGACTAGCCAGGGATCGAACCGGTGTTGTTTTAGCCCGCCTCATGGTGAGCGAAAATTCACGACGCTCTAACCCACTGGACCATGCAATCCTACAAAGATTACGCACCGAGCAGAGCTAGGTGTTGTACCATGATCCGAGGACATACGATGGTGTGGGTGCCTCAGAGCTAATTTCATGCTACTCCCCGTTTGGTGTACTAGCCTCCACAAGCAGAATATATAGTATTGTAACCACGTAACTTGGTTAGAGTGGGCTAGAGCGTCGTGAATTTTCGCTCACCACGAGGCAGGCTAAAACATCATGGGTTCGAATCGTTTCCTAGTCGCAGTGTTGTTTAATATATATATATATATATATATATATATATATATATATATATATATATATATATATATATATATATATATATATATATGTCGTGCCGATTAGGTAAAACTGGTCAATTAGCAAGAACTCATCTAAAATTAAGTCCTTTCTAAAATTTTCTCTTATACGTTTAAAGATATATTTTTTCATTTATGTTAATGTAAGAATTTATAATTTTGTACAAAGAGAAACTTTGAAAACCTACCTAACCTTATTACAACAAGCGCAATTTAATTTAGCCTAACCCAACTAAATATATTTTAGATACGTTAACATTAATTTAATAATAAACAAACACAATGAAATATATTTTTTTCGTTATGTTCAGAATGATTTTGACGAAATTATTGCATACACAAATTTTCACTTGTCTTATATGGCAAGGTGAGGTTGCTATTTAAGCCAAAATCGAAGTTTTACCTAATCGGCACATATATATATATATATATATATATATATATATATATATATATATATATATATATATATATATATAATGTCGTTCCGATTAGGTAAAACTTCGATTTTGCTAAATAGCACGCTCACCTGCCATATAAGACAAGTGAAATTGTGTATCTAATTTAGCCAAAATGATTCTGAACATAACGAAAAATATATTTCATTGTGCTTATATTATTAAATTAATGTTAACGTATCTAAAATATATTTGTTTGGTTAGGCTAAATTAAATTGCGTTTGTTGTAAGGTAATAGGTTTCAAAGTTTCTCTTGGTACAAATTATAAATTTTACATTAACATAAATGAAAAATATATCTTTAAACGTATAAATTTTAGAAGGACTTGTTAGATGAGTTCTGCTATGACCAGTTTTACCTAATCGGCACGACATATATAATGTCGTGCCGATTAGGTAAAACTGGTCAATTAGCAAGAACTCATTTAAAATTAAGTTCTTTCTAAAAATTTTCTTATACCTTTAAAGATATATTTTTTCATTTATGTTAATGTAAAAAATTATAATTTTGTACCAAGAGAAACTTTGAAAACCTACCTAACCTTATTATAACAAGCGCAATTTAATTTAGCCTAACCCAACTAAATATATTTTTTGATACGTTAACAATAATTTAATAATAAACAAACACAATGAAATATATTTTTTTCGTTAGGTTCAGAATGATTTTTGCGAAATTATTGCATACACAAATTTTCGCTTGTCATATATGGCAAGAAGAGCTTGCTATTTAAGCCAAAATATTAAATATCCATTATTATCACATTACGTCACAGTTGATATGATGTGACTACTGATATTCCTTCGTCACAGTATATACGGAAAAGATGTTCAGTGGGAATGGATTAATGAATGAGAGTCCCTCACCACATTTAGTAAGGTAAGACTAGTAAGAGCACTTAACAGTTAATAGTCATTGACGTTGACGATGATTGGACTACTGAGAGTCCTTCATAACTGATATGATGGGACTACTAACAGTCCTTAACAATTAATATGATGAAACTAATAAGAGTTCTTTATCAGTTCGATAATTAAGAGCATATGCTAAAAGAGGCGAAAAGGTGACTTAGTTTGGGACAAAACGTTTACCACAAGCCAGAACACAGCAAAGATCTTGGCTCTTAGGATGCCCCTAGTCCCTATTCTTACAAACCTTCGAACAGTTATATGAAGCCTTCATCAACGTTTCGTTAAAGAGCCGCCCAGATGCTGGCAATGTGCTCTTGATCTAAGGAATTGGAGTTATTATCTCCTTCCTCCGATCAAACTTGATTGTTTCCTATTCCCCAGGCACTGCACGACCCCCAGTGGTTTACAGCTTCAATATGAGTTCAATGATACTATAATGCAATTCCTTCTAGACACAAATATTTGCAAGTTCACTAACTGTTGCAGACAGGAAGTTACAACGTAAACTTTAGCCTTGGAGATTTCTACTTGTTAACCCAGACAATCAGTATATGGTTCTCGCTCTGCAAGTCTTTCAAGAATTTTGTTTCCGAGTTTTACCTACTTGTTGGTTGGTTAAAGTATGAGTTTCTCGTTTATCTCTTAGCTCTCCTCCAAAGAGCTAATGAGAAGGTGTATAGTGCGTCTGAGGTTTTCGTCAAACAAATTTTGTAATTTCCTGGATAATTTGCCCTCAGCATTAAGCACTCGTTGTAATTTTTAGTTTGAAAATGTCTCTCTTTGCTTAGTCGTCTCGTTAGAGCTGGGCGTAAGAGGTACATAATACCGACTGGTAGCAAAACAAAGACACCCAGGCAGAGTGTTTACTTTATTAAGCCAACGTTTTTCTAGACGACCAAGCTTTTTCAGTGCTTGAAAAATATTGTCCTTTTTTTTTTGCCTTTGTTTTCCTATAGACCTTTTGAAGGCCCCGTCAACTCATCTTGTTGAAATATTTTCTTCTAGGTTGCACGAATATTAACACAGAGTATTTGGTGCCAGAATTATTTTTTTTCTATACGTAACACTCTAGAATAGCACAACCTGACTTATGAAGTTCAGTATCAGAGTCAGACAGTCTGCTCCTCCACGTCACTGGCGATAATTGAATAGGTGGAGAGAGATCAGATCATCTATAGTATTATGAGTGGTGTGCACCAGAGTTGTGTGAGAGAAGTGTGCACTAGAGTTGTGTGAGAGAAGTGTGCACCAGAGATGTGTGAGAGAAGTGTGCACCAGAGTTGTGTGAGAGAAGTGTGCACCAGAGTTGTGTGAGAGAAGTGTGCACCAGAGTTGTGTAAGAGAAGTGTGCACCAGAGTTATGTGAGAGAAGTGTGCACCAGAGTTATGTGAGAGAAGTGTGCACCAGAGTTGTGTGAGAGAAGTGTGCACCAGAGTTGTGTGAGAGAAGTGTGCACCAGAGTTGTGTGAGAGAAGTGTGCACCAGAGTTATGTGAGAGAAGTTTGCACCAGAGTTGTGTGAGAGAAGTGTGCACCAGAGATGTGTGAGAGAAGTGTGCACCAGAGTTGTGTGAGAGAAGTGTGCACCAGAGATGTGTGAGAGAAGTGTGCACCAGAGATGTGTGAGAGAAGTGTGCACCAGAGTTGTATGAGAAAAGTGTGCACCAGAGTTGTGTGAGAAAAGTGTGCACCAGAGATGGGGAAACGTTGGAAATGGTGGGTTTTGTGTTGTGAGTAGTGAGAGGGTTGGTGTTAGGAGAGCTTTGAGCTGAGTATTTTTTAAAGGGTTTGTGGGGGGTTGCATGAAGGGCTTCGCTTTGTAGGGGATATATTTCTCTGGTTTTCTCCTCCATCTCTCCCTCTCTCTCTCTCACACACACTCACTCACTCACACACACACACACACACACACACACACACATACATACAACAGGCCTAGTGTCTAATTGACATGTGCCAAGGACAAAATGGTAAACTAACACACATCTTAATCTTCTCATCCATTCTTCTTTAATTTTTATCTCTAATACCAATTTCAGTTTTGGTTCTTCCCTTTCGTTTAGAGACGCTGCTTCTGTAACAAAAAATTACCATAACGGCAATGGGAGGAATTCTTACGACTTGAGTTGTCTTTGTCCCAACATTTTCAAGTTCGCTTCCTTGATTGCCTCTTCATGTTTCCACCACATTTTTAGTATATGCATTAAAAGTTTCTTATTTTTTTCAGTTTTTGCAGCAGCATCCATCTCTCTCTCTCACGCATATGCACAAATAACCGTCACATAGCAGAAAGAAACTAATGACGACGTATCTGTTCATCTTAGCCCATTAACCAGTCATACGATAGTTAATGGTACGAGTCCTACGTGCGGGTTATTTGTGTATTGTTCCTGTCACGGTATTGTGAATTTTTGTTTCCATATAAGGCGCACACTAGCATATAAGACGATATAAGAAATATAAACAGTTGTAGCGTAACATTAGTAAACAACTGCTGCAGCGTAACGCGAAGCCGACCCTTGACTTTGAGAATAGAAGGCGCAGGCTGATTTTCCAAGACTTTTTTTTTTTTTTTTTTTGGGGGGGGGGCGCCTTATATAACGGAAAATACGGTATATCTTCTCCAGCTGCTTGTCTGCCATTCGTATCTATGAAGAATCTCTCTTTCTCAAACTTACGAGATGAAGAAGACTTTTGGTTATTAAAATAGGAGATATATTAATTAAGGTTAACCAATGAATGCCAAGAACTGTGACTGATAATTTTATTAGGGGTGACCAGGGGCAGCAGGTTAAGGAAACTTTCCCACACGATTTACGAAGCCTAGGATGTGACCCATAACCATCCGCTAAGACTACAGTAAGACATTTATTTACTTCTAGATGATCAGAGGCAGAAAGTGCAAGGAAAGTTTCACATACGTCTTGAATAGTCCACTTTCGGTCTTTCCTGCCATTTTTACTCAATTTATATCTGTGCCGATTTTAACTGTGCCCATTATTTTTTTTTCAGTGCACCATGTGAAGATAAATTATAAGTTGAAAAACATACCAGGACTATTGAGCAAGTATCTTAAATTTGCTTGTACAAAATATAAAAAAAAGAGATCTGAAAATAATATATAACTACATGAACTCATCTTAATTTTTTTAAGTACCCTCAATGGACCCCAATGGAAATAAGACATATTATCTGACTTCTTTGTTTTGGTTTCCCTATGTAATTTACGTGTGTTACTAGATATGATAATTGTACATATGCGTAACTTTAGCTAAATAAAGTTACTAAACTTACTTCCCAGGTGCTGTTGCGCCTCCGTCCAGGGGTTTGCATTTGTAGAGAAAAGTAAACTAGCTATTTCGGTACTAACATTCAATTTATCATAATAGTACGGTACATTATAGCATTAAAGAACATCTAAATATAGAAATAGTTGTGTTAAAAAGTAGGGAACCTGAGCAATACAGTGATGTATATATAATATCTATACCAGCATACTGTATATGTTTAGTGTGATGCAAAATAAAACAAATGCAAATTTACAGGATATATACACTGAACCGTAAATATCTTTGTGAATGCACGCTGAGACGTTACTTCATCCTATATTTAAGCTATTAAGGGGGGAGGGTACAGAACTCATACATTTCCATTATTTTTCGTCCGATTCTTTTTATTTTTGGCACATGTTTAGAAGAATTTATGTAACATGCAATGACAGAGTTTCAATAAGATCGGCCAACAAACAACTGAGAAAAAAAAAAATTACTGATTTTGACATATGGCAGCAGTTACTTCCGGTCTGGCGGTACTAGCGGTGCTGCGGACACTTCCCACTCGTAGAATACATCTAACCCCAATATATTATAGGATGTATGAATGCCTGATAGCTTGTCTTCATACAGAAAAAAAATACATTTGGTTCGCTTTTGACACTCGCTAAAATATCTGCCTTTTTATCCCCCCACAAAATAAAAAATATTTGAGATATTCCAAATTTTTTCCTTTAATATAATCAAACACACTTTGTTTTATATTCCCTGTGAAAATCATTACAATCTAATCATTAATAATGGACGAGATGTAAGCAATAGGTCAAAATCTGGAGGTATACTGGTGAAATGCACAATAAGTGTAATGAACTATTGTCAGTGTTCAATGATAAGCCAGATGGAGACAGACACTGGAAATTAATTGATCTGTATATTTCGACCCCCTTCTGAAAAGGATCCTAGAAGGGGATCGAAATATATAGATCAATTAATCTCCTGAGTTTCTCTCTCTCTCTCTCTCTCTCTCTCTCTCTCATATATATATATATATATATATATATATATATATATATAATGTCGTGTCGAATAGGTAAAACTGGTCAATTAGCAAGAATTCATCTAAAATTAAGTCCTTTCTAAAAATTTCTCTTATACGTTTAAAGATTTTTTTTTCATTAATGTTAATGTAAGAATTTATAATTTTGTACCAAGAAAAACTTTGAAAACCTACCTAACCTTATTACAACAAGCGCAATTTAATTTTTCCTAACCCAACTGAATATATTTTAGATACGTTAACATTAATTTAATAATAAACAAACACAATAAAATATATTTTTTTCGTTATGTTCAGAATGATTTTGGCGAAATTATTGCATACACAAATTTTCACTTGTCTTATATGGCAAGGTGAGCGTTGCTATTTAAGCCAAAATCGCAAGTTTTACCTAATCGGCACGACATATATATATATATATATATATAGATGGTCCCCAAAATCGCCCTTTTATGTAAGTTTATTTTTTTAAATTCTTTTGTAAGTATATTTTTGGGGGTGTAAAAGGACTAGTCTATTTTACATTATTCCTTAAGGGGATAAATTCGTTTGGTAATGCCACTTGAACAGCATTCTCGAAAGAAAAAAATATCGTAACTCGAGGTACCACTGTATATATATATATATATATATATATATATATATATATATATATATATATATATATATATATATATATATATATATATATATATAAACCTGATCTCTGGCCGACGGAGACTCGAACCTACGAACCTCATGACAAGGTACGCAGTGCTTGCGACCGTACCACACTGGTCCAATACATTGCCATCCAGCTTTCGCTAGACGTTATTCCAAGGCAGCCAGCTTTCAGGCAGGAGGCTTACAGCTTTTCATCTCATCCCCTGCATGCATCGACACAACTAGAGATTTTTACAATGCTAGGAATTCGTCTAGCGAAAGCTGGATGCCAAGGTATTGGACCAGTGTGGTACGGTCGGCAAAGCACTGCGTACCTTGTCATGAGGTTCGTAGGTTCGAGTCTCCGTCGGCCAGAGATCAGTGTTTGTGAATATTTCGCCTGCTCTTGCGAATTCCTAGCATTGTAAAAATCTCTAGTTGTGTCGATGCATGCAGGGGATGAGATGAAAAGCTGTAAGCCACCTGCCTGAAAGCTGGCTGCCTTGGAATAACGTCTAGCGTGAGCTGGATGCCAAGGTATTGGTCCAGTGTGGTACGGTCGGTAAAGCACTGCGTTCCTGTCACAAGGTTCGTAGGGTCGAGTCTCCGTCGGCCAGAGATCAGTGTTTGTGAATATTTCGCCTGCTCTTGCGAATTCCTAGCATTGTAAAAATCTCTAGTTGTGTCGATGCATGCAGGGGATGAGATAAAAAGCTGTAAGCCTCCTGCCTGAAAGCTGGCTGCCTTGGATCAACGTCTAGCGTGAGCTGGATGCCAAGGTATTGGTCCAGTGTTGTACGGTCGGTAAAGCACTGCGTTCCTGTCACAAGGTTCGTAGGGTCGAGTCTCCGTCGGCCAGAGATCATTGTTTGTGAATATTTCGCCTGCTCTTGCGAATTCCTAGCATTGTAAAAATCTCTAGTTGTGTCGATGCATGCAGGGGATGAGATGAAAAGCTGTAAGCCACCTGCCTGAAAGCTGGGTGCCTTGGATCAACGTCTAGCGTGAGCTGGATGCCAAGGTATTGATCCAGTGTGGTACGGTCGGTAAAGCACTGCGTTCCTGTCACAAGGTTCGTAGGGTCGAGTCTCCGTCGGCCAGAGATCAGTGTTTGTGAATATATATATATATATATATATATATATATATATATATATATATATATATATATATATATATATATATATATATATATATATATATATTATTGTAACCATGAACAAGTGGTGTTGATCAATAACAACACTGATACAGGACTCGAACCCATGTTGTTTGACCCTCCTCATGGTGAACGAAAACCACATGACGCTCTAACCCACAGGACCAACAAATCCTACGGTGGTCTTGTGGGTTAGAACGTCATGTGGTTTTCGGTCACCATGAGGCGGGCCAAAACAACATGGGATCGAGTCCTTGGCTAGTCGCAGTGTTGTTATTGATATATATTGCTGTATATATTATGTGAAGTGACCTAAAAAGAAGAAACACTTTCACCACCACTCACTCCATCATTCTCTTGCCAGAGCGGCGCTAATAATACAGTTCAAAACTGCAGATATCCCCACCCTTACTTCAAAGTGCAGACACTGTACTTTCCACCTAAAAGACTCAAGTCCGGCTAACCGGTTTCCCTGAATCCCTTCATATATGTTAACCTTGCTCACACTCCAACAGCACAAGTCATACAAGCACTGCACTCACCTCTAACACTCTCACACACGCTTGCTGTACTTTTGCGGAATATGGAGTCCTTTACAATGAACGTTTAAAAGTAGAAAAACAAGTGGGAAGAAGTGGTGTTTGTGTTAGTTAGCATTTTGTCCCAGGCACATGTCGATTAGACACTAGGCCTGTTGTATGTATGTGTATGTGTAAGGAAACACTTCGAAATGTTTCCGCCCCACTGGGAATTGAACCCGGACCCTCCGTGCGTGAAGCGAGAGCTTTAGCCACCAGGCCACCGGAGCTGTGTGTGCGTGTGTGTGTGTGTGTGTGTGTGTGTGTGTGTGTGTTGTGTGTGTCGCCCGGGAACCTAAGGTAATTTTTTTTAAATCTAATTACGTATTTTATTAAGTATTATGCAAATTACATTCAGATTCAGATTCAGATTTTTATTTCATTGTAAAGATTACAATGTGTAGTTTACATATTATAAAGCAATAATTTTTTTTATATTTTATTTAAAAACTGAGTACAACATACATATTCTTACAATGTTTCCAAGAACAAAATTAATACATAAAAACAAACAACAACAACAATCTACCAGTGCAAACCAACCACAAGAAAATAAGGCACTTACAAAAGTGACATAATAACACATTAAAAGAAGGACAAGATCAGTATAATAAAACTGTTGCATTAATACAAACCAATAATTTACAACATATGAAGCACAGCCTACAAAACACTTAACTAACACAAGCAAACAAAATGTTTACTGCTTGACAAAATTTATACATGTCCCATTATTGCAACGTGCTATTGTGTCATTCCCGTCATTCCAATATATATAACCTTCATAACAGAAAAGTCGACACATACCACCTACATAATGCTCTATGAAAACAAGGTACTATAGCCATAACTCATTAGCTATAGGTACAACACAAGATGACTGAGAATCCCTTCTCTGTATATGACAAGTTTACAGACCTCTGTTGCTTACAGACTGTGACTCTCCAAGCAACTACTAGTCAAAGAACATACGAAACTTTACCCTACTCACCCACCTACACCAAGCCACCTCCATCATCCCCCCCTCTCAGTGGGTCCCCACCACGCCCAAACGTATAATAACGTCCACCTCAACCTGAGGTTGAGTACAATGACTGATATCAACAGCCTGAAACAATGAGTCTCTTAAACTTAAACTCATATCCTAACTAGTAAGCAGCCATGTAACTCCTCAACATTACAAATACATACTAACAAAAACATGAAAATCTCGGGACTAGGTATTGCAATACCCAACATGTACAATACCTTTATGTACGTCATGTAATCACACCAGCAACATTTTATGTACATATAAATCATATTTACACTCTACTATACACTGAGTTTACATAAATAAAATAAACAACATGCATCTTATGACTTTGACGTTCGCAGTGGCGACGTCCAATCAACTGCTAACACAGCAGCACTGTACTACCACTGGATGTCACACCATCCTACAGTTTACACAATTACATTTACCTATCTAACACAATTTGTATACCTCCCACACTATCCCTGTGGTGTTACTCACACAGTCCTAAAAAAAAAATATTTTTAACTCAGCTGACAGATCCTATGCGCCTCTCTCACTGCACCTCAGCAGATAAATTCCAAAGACTAAAACTGCTTTCTCCAGTACTGAAAGCTGAAAACCTTGAATTACCCCACCCCCCCACGTCACCCTTCCGTCTATCTGAGATCAGAACTCACAGCTCCTCTCCTCATGAAGCTCTGCTCGAACCACTAGGAAAGCCCCCTTTATTTCTCCCAATTAGAAATCACTAACCTCGTCGACGTCACAGCACCAGACAGTCACCCACCCACATCTTACCTATCCGTCATTTGTCTTCCTCATGCCACCAACAACAAAAACATGAGATGGTTGTCCGTCAGCTACCCCCCTTCATACACACACACTTTCCCCATACACTCCTACTAGTAATACCAATAACCCCCATGGAGACGAGCCCACTCACATACCCAACCACTACACCCCCAGCAAACTCCCCAAAGTCATATGTCTATAATTTTCTGAAAAAGCTTTCTCCCACCTTCCCCCATAAATCTCCCTGTTCCTGAATTTAGTCCTATACATCTGCGCCGCTATCACCCAGATTCGAACTCCCCCTGTTCCTTCCGCAAACCTCACGAAACATGCAAAAAATCTACCACCATATACTGCAAAGCTCTACTCACCTCCTCCCTCACTCCCCCTATATCCAAACTCAACGCCCTCAGGACCCTGATACCTCTTCCCCATTACACGGAGCACCCTCCCTAACTAACACCTTACAGGCCCCAAAGTTTCACAAAAATACATGATGTGGTACGCCATCGCCTCCAACCCATACCTACTACAATTCCCTCCCGCCACTAACCCCATCCTAAACACCAAAGCCCTCGAAGCCACTACCCCATGTAAAAACCTATAAACCATTTCCCTCACACTCGCCCTTAGCCTCATCCTTCGTAACCCCTCCCATATACTTCGCCAATCATACAATGGATACACTACCTCCCCTTCCGCCACCTCCCCCCTTACCTTCTCCAGTACGCGCACAGCCAACCCCTTCGCATCCTTTACCACCAAAAGCCTCCTCAACAGATCACCACACAACTTCAAATCCTTCCCTTCCCACCATCTCCTCAAATCACACCATACCATCCCTATGTTTCTTCCCCCCACCCCAGCCCTCACCATGTAACTCTGCTTTACATACAAACTCTTCAATCGGAGATCTATGGGGATCAGCCCTAATCCTCCCAGCCCCACCCTCCTCATTACAACATCTTTACGCAACCACGGCTTCCCGTAACTCCAGACATACCTCAACACCTTTGCTTCCAATTTTTTAACGTCATCATCCAGCAATGGATATATCCCCACCACATGCAACAATCGACTATATACCAAGGCATTTACCGTGATGACCCGTTGATGCAAGGTCAAATCGCCCGGCCTCCATCCCCACATTCTGGCCACCACTTCCCCTACCACCCTACCCGAATTTACCCTTCTCGCTTACCTAAAATCGGCCATATATATTACCCGACAAATTTTTATTTGCTCATCTATCGTCTACCCGAACCGCTCACCCAGCCTTCCCCCCACCCACTCACCCACCTCTAATAATTTCGATTTTGCCTCATTAACACGCATACCTGTCGCGGCACCAAAGATTCTAATAATGCGGCCCACATTACCCAAACCCTCCTCCCCTCCCACTAAAATAGTAGTGTCATCAACATACCCCACAATTCTAGTTGTACATCTCTCAACACACCCTCCCTCACGCACCCCCTCAGCTATCAGACTGTAAAAAGGGTTCTGCAGACACGCAAAAAGGATTTGCGACAAGGGACACCCATGATGCAAACCCTTTCCCATGTTCACCTCCCTCCCCAATCTCCCATTCACTTGTACCCTAACATTCACATCCTTATACAACGAAACAGCCCACCCAACTATCTCCTCCCCAAATCCCTGCCTAAGCATTATCTTCCACAACATTTCTCTATCCACACAATTGTACCCTGCCGACCAGTCCAATCCCAGGACACCCCCACCCCTCCTACCTTCTATAAATTCCCTGTATTCTCTCATGACCCCTATACATACTATGCCCAGGGATTCCATACTGGCCTTCCTCAATCACTCTATCCATCACCCTTTTCATTTGATTCCCCAACACTCTCGCATAGATCTTATAGTCTGCACACATCATTGATAAACTCATATAATCCCCCACCTTCTCCCCATTCACACCCTTTTTCACCAAAACCACCACACCAGTTCGCTGTCTTTAACCCATTCGCCCATCCCTTTTCATCTGATTTAATATACGCACCAAAGCTCCCTTCAGGATCCCCCAATGCACCATATAAAAATCACTAGGTACACTATCCATTCCAGGCGTTTTCTGTCTACTCATGCCTTGCACTGCCGTCCAAACTTCATCCTCACTAATTGCACCCCCTAACTCATCCCTATCCTCATCACCCAGGATGCTCTGAATACCCTCCTCCAGAATCCCCCTCTCACTACTCCCACACTCCCTCTGCAAAGCTCGGGCATACCACTTATCCAAATACAGACTCATCGCTTCTGTCATACTCAACTTTTGCCCCTTTTGGTACCCTTCCATGACCTCACTCACCACCAACCCCATCAGCATCATTCCCTGTCGTCGCTCTCTAACCTTCCTCAAAACGCAAGCAGATGGTCTATCGCCCCACAACACATCATCCATATCCCCCTCAACTGCACAGCATCAAATCTTTCGTCCTGTATCTCTTTCAATCTCCCTTTCAACACACCTATAACATCAACTCAACTGACCCTCTAGATATTTTTGTATACCATACCTCCAATTGTTCTCTTCCCTACCCTTTCGCTTATAAAAATCTTGTATACCCGGTTACGTACATTTTTCCCACCATCCCACAAGATCTATCTCCCGTCTCCCTTTCTCCCATAAGCCAACCCACCACTCCTCAAAACTTGCACTCTTCTCCTTTCCCTCAAGCAGACTCACATTCAAGTTCCAATACCTTTCAAACCAATGGACCATACCCTCCCAACCCAGATCAACTACCACACCCCTGTGATCAGAAAACCCCATGTCTATCGTTTAGACCTTCACGACAACAACCTTCCTGGTTACGTAAACCCTATCCAGTCGAGCTGCATAACCCCTAATGAAGGTATGGTCCACCTGCCACCCTCATCCCCTAATGTATCCCTCAACAATCCCACAAACACCCTGCTCCCATCGGCTCCACATCCCTCTTACTTATAACACAGTTCCAATCTCCTCCCAATATGGTTATGGCTGGCAATCCTCCTAAGTAATACACCAAAGTATCCCTAACAAAATCTTCCTTGACCCTCCTACTATTATTTGCTGGCATGTAAACTCCCACAAAGCTGACCCTCACTCCCCCCACACCCCATCTACCCTCACAACCCTCCCCCCTTCCTCCCAAGCCATCAAACTGAACAGGCTCATCTCCTTTATCACCACAGCAACTCCACCCTTGAAATTTCCCGCACTCCCCGCATACACACTGTAACCTTTCATCAACAATTCACGCCCGAACCGATGGTTGTCCTCCTGAATGAAGCCCACATCAATACCATATCTCCTGAAAGTCAACTCCACCCATTTTCGTTTTGCCTCGGCCCGAAGGCCATTTACATTACAAGTCACACACCTGAATACAGAAAAGGGGGCTTTCCTTTGGACCTCACAGTCTTCAGCACAACACCTTTGCTGGGTACCCCAGCCTTACCTCCTGCCTGGGCTCCCCTCACCCCTTCACTCCCCTTCTTCCCCCATTGCCTCCATTACCACTTCTAGCTACTTCAACCCATGCCTCCTTACATGTCCATTGTGCAGGCATTAGGGCGTCGTCACTCTCGGCCGCCCCTACCAACCTTTTGCATGATTCTCCTTGCACCTCCATATACACAGGAATTTTGGCCTGGTGTACAGATACCGACACATCAGTCCTAATAAATGCACCTGTCTCAGGACCTACAGAACTCTCTCCATCAACACTCCAGGGTGGCACACTCATCCACTACAGCCTCACCACCATTCGGTGAGATGTCCACCAGCAGGTTTCCCAAGAGTCCAGCTATCATCTCCTGCAAAGGCTTATCCTCCTCCAAGTTGAAGGTCACCTCCAAGTCACCGTGTCCCACCTCCTCTGCTACCTATGAATCAGCTGGCAGAGTCATGCACGGCTCCCTCACACCGTCCACAATGTCACTCCAATTCCCTGGTGGAGCCACCACATCATGCCCAGGCGCCACACTCAACCCATCCTACGACGCACCCACCACAGGCCTGACACCCAGCCTCTGCACCTGTTGCCTGTCACATGCTGCTGCCATATGCTCATATGAGCACATAGCCGACATGTTCGTCGTTATCCCACATATATCACATAAACTTGCATTCAAAACGTGTCCATCATGACATATGTCAGGATGGCTCGACGCAACGACATCTTGACAGTAAAGGACCCCTCAGGGAGCCTCACATAGGGGCCCTCGGTCCACCGCCCCACAGTTGTATCGTGGATCAAACTGAACTTCCGGAATGCATCCCGGATATCCTGGTCGTCTGCCTCAAATGGCAGATTCCTCACTTGCACCCAAGTGTAAAACTTGGACACATCCTTGAGGCAAACCTCCAAACCAGAATTGACAGAAATGCTGACTCCCTGATACTTGTCAATGATGCGATTGTAAATCTCTGTTGTTGCCAGTTTCACGAAAATGCAACTCACTCCACTGAGTGGAATCCTGTACAATTCGTCGTTCTGGATGCCATAAGCATCCCTCAGGATTGCTGGGAGCACCACAGATGCAGTCGTCAGATACACAGCACCTCTCAATACGTCGATGCAGATGGTGTTTACTCTCCGTCAGAGACCCGTCGCTATGTTTGGTGAAAACGGGGATATTCCACTATGCGCCACCAGAGGGCCAGCTCCTGACAACCTTCCAGTATGGTGGCTGGGAGGTGAATGAAAAGCAATTATTACAAAGATTACAATGTGTGGTTTTCATATTATAAGACAATAATTACAAAGATGGCCACTAGCATGCCTAGCATGCCTGGGCATGTTAGGCGTTTTGGGCAGACTAATAATAGTTCTTAATCGATATTACAAATTACAAATGATTAATTAGATTTACAATAGTGAGGTAGTTGAGAATATTTAGATTATGACAATTTGTAAAATTAGTAATGAGAATGGTTACGTCTTGGCATGTTACATAGTTTCTATTAAAGATCCTATATTGGAGTATATCCGGGAAACTTAAAACTAGTTTCAGATTTATTAGGCAATAACTATATTCGGGATTTTAAGTTTACTGTATTTTGGGTCAGTATAGGTGTAGATGAGGAGGATGTGTGTGTGTGTGTGCATGAATAGGTTAGTTGATAGTAGGGAGTTTGCAATTCTGGAGCTTTCATGTAGGGAGCTCCAGATTTTAGGCCCTTTAATGTACATTGAACGTTTGTATAGATTTAGCCGGACATGGGGAATGTCATAGAGATTTTTGTGTCTGGTATTGTGCCTATGGGTCCTGTCACAACTATTAAGAAAGCGTTTTAGTTCAGGGTTAATATTGGAATTTATGGTTCTGTACATGTAGATTGCACAGTAGTAAGTGGGGATGTTCTGAACAGTAAGTTTAGGTCTTTGAAGAGTGGGGAGGGGGGGGGGTGTTGCCTGGGATTGGATTGCGTGATAATTCTTACTGCCGCTTTTTGTTGAGTTATTATTGGTTTTAAGTGGGTTGTTGCTGTTGATCCCCAAGCATAGGTGAGGTAGGGATAGATGAGTGAATAGTATGGTGTGAGTAGGGCTGATTGCGGTACATAGTAACGTATCTTAGAGAAGATCCCAACCGTTTTCGATACTTTTGATATGTGTTGGATATGGGTGCTGAAATTCAGGTTACTATCAAGGTGTAGGCCCAGGAATTTGCCCTCATTGTGCTTAGCAATAAGAGTGTTGTCACTCATTATGTTCAGTTGTGCAACACCTGTTCTGTTACCAAACATAATGTAGAATTTTTTGTCAGTGTTAAGTGTAAGTTTATTGGCTGTCATCCAGGCTGATATTTTTAGTAGCTCTTCATTAACAATGGTGTTGAGTGAGGCAAGATTTGGGTGGGAGATGACATAAGTCGTGTCGTCAGCAAAGAGAATTGGTTTCAGATGTTGTGATACGTTGGGAAGATCATTGATGTATAAGAGGAAGAGCAGGGGACCATGGACACTCCCTGTGGCACTCCAGTATCAAGTGGTCGTGTAGATGAGGTTGTTTCTTTAATGGTGACGTTTTGAAATCTGTTAGTAAGATAGGATTTGAAATATATAAGCGCGTGGCCTCTTATACCGTAATGATCAAGTTTTTGGAGTAGGATGCGTGGTCTACTGTATCAAAAGCTTTCCTTAGGTCAATAAAGAGTCCTAACGGATATTCCTTATTTTTCCAGTGCTGTGTAAAGTAGGTCCAGCATTTTTACAATTGCATCGTTTGTACTTTTGTTTTTTTCTAAAGCCAAATTGGCATGGGTTGAGTATGCTTTTGTACTGTAATAAACGAAATTTCCATCCAAGAAATCACTTGCTTGGGCGTTGGTCCCTACGATTTTTCCTCCCCAGATTTGATCCTATGGTTGAGAAGAAGTCATTTAACTTGTTAGCTGTATCAATAGGCTGTAGTTGTGTTTCATTCGGTTTAGTTACGACAATATCCATAGTTTTTCTTCAGTTTATAGGTGCCCAGAAACTGAGAGAGTGTTTTCCAGGTCTTTTTTATATCTCTCCTTGTTTCGGTGAATCTGCTGGAACAGTACAATTGCTTGGCCTTTCTTATTAGTTTGGTGAGAACTGATGCATAGTGTTTAACAATATTTTTGTGTATTAGGCCCTGTCTATATTGCTTTTCATATTGATGTTTCTTATCAATGGATCATAGTATACTGTTAGTTAGCCATGGGCAACCTAGCTGTTTGTTCGTAATCTATTTCGTTTTTATGGGACAATGTTTGTTGTATAGTCTAAGTAATTTATTAAGAAATATGTCTATCCAATCATTGATACCATGACTGAAAATGAATCACATTTCCTGAAACAAAATACTTGCTTAGTAAACATATTTTTTTCATTATATTGCGGTATTAATTATTCTTAAAAATAACAGAACTACATATTTTTTCCTTCAATTGAAGAATGATATAAAATTTAATTACTAAGTTATTTACAATGCGGATAATGATGTTGCACGGTTCATTTTACTTACATGTTAATACACATAGGAAGGTTGCAACATGGTTTTAAAGAAACACGTGTGATTCCTTTAAAACTTGGACCACTTAGTGAATATGCAAAAAAGTCTATATATTAGTCAGGGAGATAAGGATGACATAGTAATTTTACATTCTGTATATTACCCTTTGCAATATGCCATAGATTAGATGTGTGATTTAAATTTGATTTAATTCATTTCCCAGTGATTTATTTATTTTCGGGACGAGTTTCTCATTCCCTTGTAAATTAAAATCATTACTTTAGTTCACTGTATATCTATAATTAGTGAATTTCAGTTGTTGCAGAGCGTGTGCAACGCATGAGGGGGGTGCACTAAAGGCCACCTAGCTCGGCAACAACAAGGGGCGGCTAAAAGTCACATACCTTTTCAGTGTTGTTAATTTCGTAGCTCCTCTTTGACATATACTTCACGGCAGTGGGGCACAAAACAGCTAAATTTAAAAATTCCCGTAAAAACTGAACTATACATAAACATTTACAACCATTAAAATATATATTTTTTTTCATTTTAATTAAAAAAATATTTAATATAAGTGCTTGCCAGCACACAAAATTAATTTTTGTCAGTAAATTTGGTATGGCTGGGGGAGGATAGGTCTAAAAAAAATACTCGCGTTGAGCACCACCTTGTACCACTGCGTTGGTGACCAAACATTCGTGAAACCTGTTATTCGTGTTTTAGTTTAAACTCAAGAATAAATCCCTTCAAGCAACTTCAGCTCACTCAGTTTGGCTGCTTTTCTTTTACAATCTTTATCCTTTCATTTTTATCTTTCCTTCTGTGATATTCATCGTCTTGAACACTTCACAGCCACTTTGATCCAGACTCTTCCACTCTTCCTATTCTTCACTAAATTCACAAAAATCTTTCGCGTCTGTCAGAGTAAATGTTATTTTTACAGTGAGTGTTGGGGGGATGAGGGAGGTACGTGTAATCACCGAGTTGTGTTTGTAAGGGTCGGGACTCCGTTCCTGGCTTGTGTGTGCGTATGTACTCAAGTTGTACTCACCATGTTGTGTGTGTGATTGAGACTCTGCTCCTGGCCGTGCCTCATAGATCACGTGATCAGCATCACTGGCGCTAATAGCCTCTTAGAACATATTGCATCTTCTCTTGAAGCTGTGTATTGAGTCTGCCTTCATCACTACTTTTCTTACATACCTTTGGCTCATCTCTGATTTTAGCTTCCATATGTGTCCCCTTGATCCTTGTACTTTTAATTCAGTCTTTCCCTCTCTGCCCTATCAAATCCTATTAAGATTTGGCATGCAGTAATCATGTCTCCTCTTGTCCTGATTTCCTCGTAGCCCTTATAGTGCATTCTTCTCAATTCTGGTGCTAATCTGGATGTAAACCTTTGGCCCTTATCGTGTTTCTTCACTTGCTTGACCATATATATATATATATATATATATATATATATATATATATATATATATATATATATATATATATATATATATATATATATATATATATATATATATAAAATCATACATATGTCGTGCCGAATAGGTAAAACTTGTGATTTTGCCTTAAATAACAACGCTCTTCTTGCCGAATAAGGCAAGCGAAAATTTTTGTATACAATAATTTCGCAAAAATCATTCTGAAGGCAACGAAAAGTTATTTCATTGTTTATTATTAAAATATTGTAAACTTATCTGTGCTATGAGGAGAGGATTAGACAATTAAATTGCGCTTGTTATAATAAGGTTAGGTAAGTTTTCTATTTTTTTTGGGTACAAAATTAATTTTTACATTAACATAAATGAAAAAAAATATATCTTTAAAAGTATAAGAGAAAATTTTTGAAATTATAAAGGCGACAAAAGAGAGTGGAAAAAATATAGGGGAATAAGTCTGTTGAGTGTACTTGGTAAAGTGTATGGTAGAGTTATTATTGAAAGAATTAAGAGTAAGACATAAAGCAGGATAGCAGATGAACAAGGGGGCTTTAGGAAAGGTAGGGGGTGTGTAGACCAAGTGTTTACAGTGAAACATATAGGTGAACAGTATTTAGATAAGGGTAAAGAGGTTTTTGTGGCATTTATGGATTTGGAAAAGGCGTATGATAGGGTGGATAGGGGGCAATGTGGCAGATGTTGCAAATGTATGGAATAGGAGGTAGGTTACTGAAAGCAGTGAAGAGTTTTTATGAGGATAGTGAGGCTCAGGTTAGAGTGTGTAGGAGGGAGGGGAACTATTTCCCAGTAAAAGTGGGCCTTAGACAAGGATGTGTGATGTCACCGTCGTTGTTCAATATATTTATAGATGGGGTTGTAAGAGAAGTGAATGCGAGGGTCTTGGCAAGAGGTGTGGGATTAAAAGATAAAGAATCAAATACAAAGTGGGAGGTGTCACAGTTGCTTTTTGCTGATGACACTGTAATGAGGATAACAAAAAGATTAGGTGACGAAAGATTGGATATCAGATTGGAGGGAGAGAGTATGGAGGAGGTGAATGTATTCAGATATTTGGGAGTGGACATGTCAGCAGATGGATCTATGAAGGTGAATCATAGAATTGATGAGGAGAAAAGGGTGAGTGGAGCACTTCGGAGTCTGTGGAGACAAAGATCTTTGTCCATGGAAGTAAAGAGGGGAATGTATGAGAGTATAGTTATACCAACACTCTTATATGGGTGTGAAGCATGGGTGATGAATGTTGCAACGAGGAGAAGGCTGGAGGCAGTGGAGATGTCATGTCTGAGGTCAATGTGTTTTGTGAATATAATGCAGAGAATTCGGATTTTGGAAATTAGGAGGAGGTGCGTGATTACCAAAACTATTATCCAGAGAGCTGAGGAGGGGTTGTTGAGGTGGTTCGGACATGTAGAGAGAATGGAACGAGACAGAATGACTTTGAGAGTGTATAAATCTGTAGTGGAGGGAAGGCGGGGTAGGGGTCGGTCTCGGAAAGGTTGGAGGAAGGGGGTAAAGGAGGTTTTGTGTGCAAGGGGCTTGGACTTCCAGCAAGCATGTGTGAGCGTATTTGATAGGAGTGAATGGAGTCAAATGGTTTATAATACTTGACGTGCTGTTGGAGTGTGAGCAAAGTAACATTTATGAAGGGATTTAGGGAAACCGGCAGGCCGGACTTGAGTCCTGGAGATGGGAAGTTCAGTGTCTGCACTCTGAAGGAGGGGTGTTAATGTTGCAGTTTTATAACTGTAGTGTAAAGCACCCGTCTGGCAAGACAATGAAGGAGTGAATGATGATGAAAGTTCTTCTTTTTCGGGCCACCCTGCCTTGGTGGAAATCGGCCGACGTGTTAATAAAATATATATATATATATATATATATATATATATATATATATATATATATATATATATATATATATATATATATATATATATATGTCAAAGTTATGGTCTTATTGACAGGTAAACATGCAACCCAGCCAGTGTCACTGACATGCAAAGTGTTCATGTCAGTGCACATTTTGCACTGCACTGCAGAATAGTGGTGGAACACCTAGAAAGGTGTACTAGATTGCTACGATAAGGTAACAGAAGTGAGGCAGGAGAGAGCGAGAGAGAGAGAGAGAGAGAGAGAGAGAGAGAGAGAGAGAGAGAGAGAGAGAGAGAGAAGAGTAGACTGCATATTTCTGGACTGTAAAAATAAAAAAAAGCTCTGGCACAGTACAACACAAGAAATTGGAGCAAAAGTTAGAAGCAGGTAGGAATAACAGGAAAAAAAGAAACACTGTAATGGATCAAGGAATACCTAACAGGAAAGAAACGAGTGATTGTCCGAGAATAGGTGTCAGAATTTGCTAAAGTGAGGAGTTTGGTTTCTCAAGGGTCGATACTAAGACCGGTGCTGCTTTTTGAATACATGAACGACATGGCAGAAGGAATAGTCAGAGGTATATCTGTTCACAGATAAAGTAAAATTAAAATACAACAGATGAGGCCCAGGAAAAACTTCAAATGTATTTGGACAGGCTACAGTCTGTCTGGAAAGACAAATGGCTGCTAGAATTCAACATAACCAAGTTAAAAGTTATGAAGGCAAAGAAGACCACATTGGATGTACAGGCTCGAGGAAAAAGACTGCAAACCTCACTCAAGGAAAAGGATTTCGGAGTGAGCATTGCATTGAACATCTCACCTAAGGTGCATACCAATCAAATATCTGCTGCAACAAACGCGCGTTTGGCAAATCCAAGATCAACTTTCAGACTCTTGAGCAAGGAGTCGTTCACGACACTGCAAGCGGCATACATCATACCTTTACTTGAGTATGCAGCACCAGAATGAAACTTACACCTGATTAAACATGCCAAGCAACTGAAGAAAGTGGAGAGGTTTGCAACGAGAATAGTCCTGGGTATGTGCTATGAGGAGAGGTTACGGGAGGTGAACTTGATGACATTAAAGAAGATAAGGACTAGGGGTGATATGATAACTTTTAAAATACCGAGAGGAATTGATAGAGTGGATAGAGACAGATTGTCCGGGAGGCGGGTGTTTAGGTTCACGCAGCACTATCATACCTCAAAGAGTATTTGATAAGGCTGGTTCCTCCTTATGGAAATAAAAAGGTTGAAAAGTCAATAATGACATAAGATAAACAATTTTATCAATAAGTAAAATCAGTAAAGACTATAAAACAAACATGAAATTAATCCAACTAGAGGCAAAAATGAAAAAAAATTAAATATATAAATAATTAGTGATCCACCACAACACTTGTGAAACAGGTGAGTAGCCATTAAAGAACCACCATGAAACGCTGGTGATATTATAGCTGGGAGAAGGCTGCTAGAATGGTGTGTAGCTGACTGGGTGGTCGGCTACGTGTTGAAGGGGAACCAATGTAGGTAGAGATGAAGAGACTGACTCTCAGGTCTTGGTAAGATCTATGCTGCCCTTCTATTATCTCGCATGTGTCGAATAACCCGAGCCGATAGTCAAAGCTAAAATAAAGAAAACACAAAGTTACATACCAATCTAGAAATCACTGGCACGACAGGCGTACAACCTTTAAAAGAAACGGTGAGAATTAAAAGATGACATAACACTACGTAAATTCAAATCATGGCAGGAATAAATTGAAGAAGAGTGAAGCTCTTATTGAACCAAACTTAATCCAAAACATATAATTTATACAGGAGTGGAACGAATACTTACAGATTTAATGGGAGCCGCAAGTCAAGTGACTGTCCACCGGTCGGAGACACTCGTCACCTCCCACCGGGTGCAGAAGGAGGGGGGAGGGCGGGAACTATGCACCCACCCTAACTGAACAAGCATACTGCCCACCAAACTACCACCACCATTCATTCATACTTCCACCACTTCTATCAATGAACTTTTCCCTCACAGTGGGAAACAGGAACACGAGGCAGATTAGTCACAGAGATGGTAGGAAGTATTTATTCAACCCTAGATTGGTCAGGAAGTGGAATGACCTGGACAGAGGAGTGGTAGAAACAAGATCCATACGTAGCTTTAAGAAGAGGTACGATAAGGCTCTCGAAGCTAGGAGAGTGACTCCTGCCGCGGCCAGCGAAAAAGCAGGGCCAGGAGCTGAGAATAGGTCACTGCAAAAAAATATAGGAGTGTACATATAGGCTGGCACGCATGCATGCACGAACGCACGCACGCACGCACGCACGCACGCACGCACACACACACAGGCACGCACACTAGGGGACTGGAGGATGAGTCTGCGAAGGAAGATTCGGCAGCAGAGCTCATGGGGAAGGAAGCTAGAGGAGCTTAGCATGAAAATGGAGGAGATGATAGCTGCAGAAAGCAAGAAAATGGAGGAGAGGATAGCTGCAGAAAGCAGGAATTGGGAGAAACAAGTCACAACAGCAGAGGCTCAGATACAGAGATTAGAAGAGGAACTGAAAAAATTGAAACAGCCTAAAGAACTAAAAAGCAATGTGGACATGGTATCAGAAACTGCTACCCAAGTCACAAATAAGGGGACTGTAGAGAACGGAGTGAAACTGTATGCAGAGGCCCTATCAGACCATCGTGGAACCCGAGAAAAAGAGAGGATCACATCAGGAACAATCGAGGGGAGTGTAGTAAAAGGGAGAGCTAAGCTATACATAGAAGCCCTAACAGACCACAAATGAAGAGAGATCAATATGTTAAAAATGAAGAGAGATCAATATGTACAAATGAAGAGAGATCAATATGTTAAAAATGAAGAGAGATCAATATATACAAATGAAAAGAGATGAATATGTTACAAAGAAGAGAAATCAATATGTACAAATGAAGAGAAATCAATATGTACAAATGAAGAGAAATCAATATGTACAAATGAAGAGAAATCAATATGTACAAATGAAGAGAAATCAATATGTACAAATGAAGAGAAATCAATATTTACAAATGAAGAGAAATCAATATGTACAAATGAAGAGAAATCAATATGTTACAAATGAAGAGAAATCCTAAACAAAGATTCGAGAATGATTCAGCAAAGAAAAATTGAGTGATCTAAAATTTGTACACAGCTACACCAGAAGGAAGACGATAACATAAAGGTAGTAAGACTAAAAATGGAAGGAGGAAAACTCGCGAGGAGCGAAAAGGAAATCCATTTTGAACTACTCAAAGGATTTAATGAGGCATTCTCACCGAAATCAAAGACAACACTAGAGAGAGAGAGAGAGAGAGTGAACCAATGGACTCCATTTGTACAGCTATGAAAACAGTGAAGAAACTACTTGGTGAACTGGATGTCTCAAATGCAATGGGGCCTGATAACATGTAGCTATGAATTTTGAAAGCTATGAATCGTTAATTAAAATGTTCAAGTTAATGGAAACTGGGTTATTGTCGGAACAATGGAAAACGGAAAATTAAGACCTCTCAGTTAGGTCGTTTACGTACTGTATATCAAAAACTATAGAGGGCCCAGTATCGAACCTTGTGGCATCTAACGCGTTACACTCTCCTATTTGGGAGCTGATTTCCTTACTATGCTTGCTTCTTGCCTACCAGTTACTCTCTGATCCACTTAAGGACCCAATGCCTTATTCCTGCCTGCTGTATTAGCCTGTGTATTTGCCTGCATTCCAAAAACATGCAGTTTACCAAGCATTCCTGTTCTTATTTTTCAATGTGACTTTAGTAGATTTGTTTGGCATAATCTTCCATCTTCAAAATTATTTTAGCAATCTCTGGTGAATTATTTCGTCTCATGATGCTTTAGACACACGCATTCACCTAGAAAGGAATGAGCTTATCAACGACGACCAACACGGTTTCAGGGACGGGAAATCCTGTGTCACAAATCTACTGGAGTTCTACGACAGGGTGACAGCTGTAAGACAAGAGAGAGAGGGGTGGGTAGATTGCATATTCTTGGACTGTAAGAAGGCGTTTGACACAGTTCCACACAAGAGATTAGTGCAAAAGTTGGAGGACCAGGCAGGGGTAACAGGGAAGGCACTACAATGGATCAGGGAATACCTGTCAGGAAGACAGCAGTGAGTCATGGTACGTGGTGAGGTGTCAGAGTGGGCGCCGGTGACGAGCGGGGTTCCACAGGGGTCAGTCCTAGGACCGGTGCTGTTTCTGGTATTTGTGAACATGACGGAAGGAATGGACTCCGAAGTGTCCCTGTTAGCAGATGATGTGAAGTTGATGAGAAGAATTCTATCGGACGAGGACCAGGCAGAACTACAAAGGGATCTGGACAGGCTGCAAACCTGGTCCAGCAATTGGCTCCTAGAGTTCAACCCCACCAAGTGCAAAGTCATGAAGATTGGGCAAAGAAGACCGCAGACGGAGAACAGTCTAGGGGGCCAGAGACTACAAACCTCAATCAAGGAAAAAGATCTTGGGGTGAGTATAACACCAGGCACATCTCCTGAGGCGCACATCAACCAAATAACTGCTGCAGCATATGGGCGCCTAGCAAACCTAAGAACAGCATTCCAACATCTTAAAGAATCGTTCAGGACCCTGTACACTGTGTACGTTAGGCCCATACTGGAGTATGCAGCACCAGTTTGAAACCCACACCTAGCCAAGCACGTAAAGAAGCTAGAGAAAGTGCAAAGGTTTGCAACAAGACTAGTCCCAGAGCACAGGGGTATGTTCTACGAGGAGAGGTTAAGAGAAATCGACCTGACGACATTGGAGAACAGGAGAGATAGGGGGGACATGATAACGACATATAAAATAATGAGAGGAATTGACAAGGTGGACAGAGACAGAATGTTCCAGAGATGGGACACAGCAACAAGGGGACACAGTTGGAAGTTGAAGACTCAAATGAATCACAGGGATGTTAGGAAGTATTTCTTCAGTCACAGAGTGGTCGGGAAGTGGAATAGTTTGGGAAGCGATGTAGTGGATGCATAATCCATTCATAGCTTTAAGAAGAGGTATGATACAGCTCATAGCGAAGAGAGAGTGACCCAGTAGATGCCAGTGAAGAGGCGGGGCCAGGAGCTATGACTCGACCCCTGCAACCACAACTAGGTGAGTACAGCACTACACACTCAACAGCACACAGCAATACACACACAGCAACTCACACAACACTACACACACAACACTACACACACAACACTACTCACACAACACACACAGCAACACGCCCAGCAACACACACATTAACACACACCTGGTCAAGTACGTCAAGAAATTAGAGAAAGTGCAAAGGTTTGCAACACGGTTAGTTCCGGAGCAAAGGGGAATGTCCTATGAAGAAAGGTTAAGGGAAATCGGCCTGACGACACTGGAGGACAGGAGGGTTAGGGGAGACATGATAACGACATACAAAATACTGCGTGGAATAGATAAGGTGGACAGAGACAGGATGTTCCAGAGAGGGGACACAGAAACAAGGAATCACAATTGGAAGTTTAAGACTCAGACGAGTCAAAGGGATGTTAGGAAGCATTTCTTCAGTCATAGAGTTGTCAGAAAGTGAAATAGTCTTGCAAGTGAAGTAGTGGAGGCAGGAACCATACATAGCTTCTAGACGAGGTATGATAAAGCTCATGGAGCAGGAAGAGAGAGGACCTAGTAGCGGTCAGTGAAGAGGTGGGGCCAGGAGCTAAGTCTCGACCCCTGCAACCACAATTAGGTGAGTACAATTAGGTGAGTACAATTAGGTGAGTACACAGCAACACACCCAGCAACACACAGGAATACACACAGGGACACACACAGCAACACACCCAGCAATACACACAGGAACACACACAGCAATACACCCAGCAACACACACAGCAACACACACAGCAACACACAACAACACACACAGGAACACACACAGGAACACACACAGCAACACACCCAGCAACACACACAGCAACACACCCAGCAAAATGACAGCAAATGTAGTTCCAATTTTTTAAAAAAGGAGACAGAAACGTAGCACTAAACTACAGACCAGTGTCACTGACATGTATAGTATGCAAGGTCATGGAGAAGATTATCAGGAGAAGAGTGGTGGAACACCTAGAAAGGAATGAGCTTATCAACGACGGCCAACACGGTTTCAGGGACGGGAAATCCTGTGTCACAAACCTACTGGAGTTCTATGACAGGGTAACAGCAGTAAGACAAGAGAGAGAGGGGTGGGTAGATTGCATATTCTTGGACTGTAAGAAGGCGTTTGACACAGTCCCACACAAGAGATTAGTGCAGAAGCTGGAGGACCAGGCAGGGATAACAGGGAAGGCACTACAATGGATCAGGGAATACCTGTCAGGAAGACAGCAGCGAGTCATGGTCCGTGGCGAGGTGTCAGATGAAGTGATGTGAAGATGTGAAGATGATGTGAAGTTGATGAGAAGAATTCAATCGGAAGAGGACCAGGCAGAACTACAAAGGGATCTGGACAGGCTACAAGCCTGGTCCAGCAATTGGCTCCTGGAGTTCAACCCAACCAAGTGCAAAGTCATGAAGATTGGGGAAGGGCAAAGAAAACCGCAGACGGAGTACAGTCTAGAGGGCCAGAGACTACAAACCTCAATCAAGGAAAAAGATCTTGGGGTGATTATAACACAAGGCACATCACCTGAGGCGCACATCAACCAAATAACTGCTGCAGCATACGGGCGCCTAGCAAACCTAAGAACAGCATTCCGACATCTTAATAAAGAATCGTTCAGGACCCTGTACACTGTGTACGTTAGGCCCATACTGGAGTAGGGAGGACATGATAACGACATATAAAATACTGAGAGGAATTGACAAGGTTGACAGAGACAGAATGTTCCAAAGATGGGACACAGCAATAAGGGGACACAGTTGGAAGTTGAAGACTAAGATGAATCACAGGGATGTTAGGAAGTATTTCTTCAGTCACAGAGTAGTCGGGAAGTGGAATAGCTTGGGAAGCGATGTAGTGAAGGCAGGTTCCATACACAGCTTTAAGAAGAGGTATGATAAAGCTCATAGCGCAGGGAGAGTGACCCAGTAGCGGCCAGTGAAGAGGCGGGGCCAGGAGCTATGTCTCGACCCCTGCAACCACAACTAGGTGAGTACAACTAGGTGAGTACACAGCAACACACCCAGCAACACACCCATCAACACACACAGCAACACACCCAGCAACACACAGCAACACACACAGGAACACTCACCACAACACACCCAGCAATACACACAGGAACACACACAGCAACACACCCAGCAACACACCCAGCAACACACACAGCAACACACCCAGCAACACACCCAGCAACACACACAGCAACACACGCACCAACACACAGCAACACACCCAGGAACACACACAGCAACACATCCAGCAATACACACAGGAACACACAGCAACACACCCAGCAACACACCCAGCAACACACACAGCAACACACAACAACACACAAAGGAACACACACAGCAACACACCCAGCAACAGACACAGCAACACACCCAGCAACACACCCAGCAACACACACAGCAACACACCCAGCAACACACCCATCAACACACACAGCAACACACCTAGCAACACACAGCAACACACACAGGAACACTCACCACAACAAACCCAGCAATACACACAGGAACACACACAGCAACACACCCAGCAACACACCCATCAACACACACACCCAGCAACATACCCAGCAACACACACAGCAACACACACAGCAGCACACCCAGGAACACACCCAGCAACACACCCAGCAACATACCCAGCAACACACCCAGCAACACACACAGCAACACACCCATCAACACACCCAGCAACACACCCAGGAACACACCCAGCAACACACCCAGCAACACACACAGCAACACACACAGCAGCAAACCCAGGAACACACACATCAACACACCCAGCAACACACCCAGCAACACACCCAGCAACACACCCAGCAACACACCCAGCAACATACCCAGCAACACACCCAGGAATACACACAGCAACACACCCAGCAACACACCCAGCAACACACACAGCAACACACACAGCAACACACACAGCAACACACGCACCAACACACAGCAGCACACCCAGGAACACACACAGCAACACACCCAGCAACACACCCAGCAACACACCCAGCAACACACACAGCAACACACACAGCAGCACACCCAGGAACACACACATCAACACACCCAGCAACATACCAAGCAACACACCCAGGAATACACACAGCAACACACCCACCTCACGTCGACTGCTTCTCGCGTCGTCTCATTCACCTTCAGACTTATTTCTATCTCAGTTTTAAATTATTTCCCTTTCTTGAACGACCTCACAGGGCCTCACGAGACCGCCTCAGTGTCGCGTCCACTGGACGTGGTCAGGGCCACGTCTGTTCAGGTCCACTGGACGTGGTCACAAGACCACGTCTGTCAGCGACCTCCACTGGACGTGGTCACGAGGGCCACGTCTGTGTCAGCGTCCACTGGACGTGGTCACAGGGGCCACGTCTGTGTCAGCGTCCACTGGACGTGATCACAAGGGCCACGTCTGTGTCAGCGTCCACTGGACGTGATCACAAGGGCCACGTCTGTGTCAGCCTCCACTGGACGTGGTCACAAGGGCCACGTCTATGTCAGCGTCCAATGGACGTGGTCACAAGGGCCACGTCTGTGTCAGCGTCCAATGGACGTGGTCACAAGGGCCACGTCTGTGTCAGCCTCCACTGGACGTGGTCGCAAGGGCCACGTCTGTGTCAGCCTCCACTGGACGTGGTCACAGGGGCCACGTCTGTGTCAGCGTCCAATGGACGTGGTCATAAGGGCCACGTCTGTGTCAGCGTCCAATGGACGTGGTCCCAAGGGCCACGTCTGTGTTAGCCTCCACTGGACGTGGTCACAAGGGCCACGTCTGTGTCAGCCTCCACTGGACATGATCAAAAGGGCCACGTCTGTGTCAGCCTCCACTGGACGTGGTCACAGGGGCCAAGTCTGTGTCAGCCTCCACTGGAAGTGATAACAAGGCCCACGTCTGTGTCAGCGTCCACTGGAAGTGATCACAAGGGCCACGTCTGTGTCAGCCTCCACTGGACGTGGTCACAGGGCCATGTCTGTGTCAGCCTCCACTGGAAGTGATACAAGGCCACGTCTGTGTCAGCCTCCACTAGAAGTGATCACAAGGGCCACGTCTGTGTAGCCTCCACTGGACGTGGTCACAAGGGCCACGTCTGTGTCAGCCTCCACTGGAAGTGATCACAAGGGCCACGTCTGTGTCAGCCTCCACTGGAAGTGATCACAAGGGCCACGTCTGTGTCAGCGTCCACTGGAAGTGATCACAAGGGCCACGTCTGTGTCAGCCTCCACTGGACGTGGTCACAAGGGCCACGTCTGTGTCAGCCTCCACTGGAAGTGATCACAAGGGCCACGTCTGTGTCAGCCTCCACTAGAAGTGATCACAAGGGCCACGTCTGTGTAGGCCTCCACTGGACGTGGTCACAAGGGCCACGTCTGTGTCAGCCTCCACTGGAAGTGATCACAAGGGCCACGTCTGTGTCAGCCTCCACTGAAGTGATCACAAGGGCCACGTCTGTGTAGGCCTCCACTGGACGTGGTCACAAGAGCCACGTCTGTGTCAGCCTCCACTGGAAGTGATCACAAGGGCCACGTCTGTGTCAGCCTCCACTGGAAGTGATCACAAGGGCCACGTCTGTGTCAGCCTCCACTGGAAGTGATCACAAGGGCCACGTCTGTGTCAGCCTCCACTGGAAGTGATCACAAGGGCCACGTCTGTGTCAGCCTCCACTGGAAGTGATCACAAGGGCCACGTCTGTGTCAGCCTCCACTGGAAGTGATCACAAGGGCCACGTCTGTGTCAGCCTCCACTGGAAGTGATCACAAGGGCCACGTCTGTGTCAGCCTCCACTGGAAGTGATCACAAGGGCCACGTCTGTGTCAGCCTCCACTGGAAGTGATCACAAGGGCCACGTCTGTGTCAGCCTCCACTGGAAGTGATCACAAGGGCCACGTCTGTGTCAGCCTCCACTGGACGTGATCAGTTGTTACGAGTGAGAATGGTTGAATTTAAGAGGTACTTACCCAGTAGGTTTGCTGCACTGCCTCTCAGTGATTACATTCTTACTTCTACCAGTGGGTTTCCCTTTCCTGTTAAGATTTTCTGCGCCTCACCTTTAACAGTATATAAGTCTCCATTCTGTTCCTTCAGCTTCACATTGTTCCAGATTATGAAGCAGCATCTTTCTTCACGCTTAGGGACTGACCACCTCAAAACTACGTCTTCGAGGGCAATGGACTGATTACATCGTCTTTACATCTCTACTGCTGCTTCCTCGCTATTTGACTGGAGAAGCCTACTGTGTAGGCGAAATGTTTCTGAATAAAGATACCTAACTGTTGCACATGTGCCTTACTTATCAACTAAAACCTTTCATGTAGGTTCTTGTGAATTGCCCTTGATGCAAGAAATATTGTGCTACTCTACCCTTACTCGGATCATACCTGATTACCTTCTGTTCTTCCACGTGTTCAGTGCTTCCCATTGAATATAAAAATATAAATTTTCTAAACCACAAAGTAACTAGCTTTCTTTCCAGAGGACTACCTCAGGAGAGCTGGATGTTACTTTACGAACACAGGCATTCTCACTTTTCACGCATTATAATGTATCAACTGAAATAATGTTAGCACATAAATAGGGAAAGGCAGTGTAAGGAAAATCTTATTTGTATTATATATATATATATATATATATATATATATATATATATATATATATATATATATATATATATATATATATATATATATATATGTATGTATTTTTATTATATAATATGGTACAAAAAGATTTAAGAGATACATTGTTGATATAAAGATGGCATATACAGTACACGAGGTGTGAGAGATACATGTCTAGTACATATTGTTACATGTTTGTCACTGATTATAATGCGAAAATCTCATCCAGCTCCTCCGAGCTGGGGCGCGTGCCCAGAATACAGCATGCATTACCCCTCTGAACAGCAGCGCTGAGTCGCTGGAACAGAAAACTAGCTGCCCTGGAATCCCTAGTTACCCTGTTGAGTCTTTTGCCCAGCTCCTTGAGGAACTTAGATGCACTCTTTCCCCATGAGCCAAGGGTTTCTGAGCCTATGGGAACAAACATATAATGATGGGCAAGTTCTCCATATTTTCTCGACTTCTGGGACTCCCTGAATGTGGCAGCTGCCCCTCCTTCCTCCCTGGTGTATTGGAGATAGGTTATCAGCCAAGGTAGATGCACATGTGTAGTCCCACACCACCTGCTTGCCGTCTGTTCAGGCTTGAAGGGTGATACAATCTGGACGCTTTTGGCTGCCATCAGATCTGCATAGTTGGGGTGGCTCCCTTACTGCTGGGCATCCGGCTGTTGTGAGGCTACTCTTGATATTGTTATTAACCACTTCATGTCTTGCAATCTTTCCCTCGGATTTACGACACACAGGACCATGGTACCCGAATCGGTCTGCTGCTTCACTGCCACAAATACACCTGTGTTCGGCGAGAATAGGGGCGGCAAGTCTAAGGGCAACACCAATGCGGATGGTCTGTGGGTCGAGGCGTGTGCCAACGCTGGAGTTGGGAACAGCCAAAAGAAAGTCCCTTGCATGAGGAGCTCTCACTGCAAGGAGGCGGGCTCTATCCTTCCCTGAAACACTCTGAAGCATTGCTGAGGCTATATTCTCTACTATTGGGCCATCCCAGTGCGACTGTTTGTAATTGTTGGGGAAAGCAGGCCTGGTTTCAGAGCCTGTTAGATTATCCCAGATCCTGGCTCCATCAACGAACTTTTGGTCATGGATTCCAATCGTGTCCCTAAGATGTTCATGGAGAATTGCTGCTACAAGCCCTCTGGATGCCGATTAGGTAAAACTGGTCGATTAGCAAGAACTCATCTAAAATTAAGTCCTTTCTAAAATTTTCTCTTATACGTTTAAAGATATATTTTTTTTTCATTTATGTTAATTAATGTAAAAAATTATAATTTTGTACCAAGAGAAACTTTGAAAACCTACCTAACCTTATTACAACAAGCGCAATTTAATTTAGCCTAAGTCAACTAAATATATTTTAGATACTTTAACAATAATTTAATAATAAACAAACACAGTGAAATATATTTTTTTCTTTAGGTTCAGAATGATTTTTGCGAAATTATTGCATACACAAATTTTCGCCGTATCCCACCGAGGCAGGGTGGCCCAAAAAGAAAAAAAAATTCTTTTTAACTTTAGTAATGTATACAGGAGAATGGGTTACTAGCCCCTTGCTCCTGGCATTTTAGTCGCCTCTTACGACACGCATGGCTTGCGGAGGAAGAATTTTGTTCCACTTGTCCATGGAGATAGAAAATAAACAACAACAATAACTAGGAAGGAAACAGAAGAAAACCCAGAGGGGTGTGTATATAAAATGCTTGTACATTCATGTGTAGTGTGACCTAAGTGTAAGTAGAAGTACCTTAAATCTTGCATGTTTATGAGACAGCAAAAAGACACCAGCAATCCTACCATCATGTAAAACAATTACAGGTTTCCGTTTTACACTCACTTGGCAGGACGGTAGTACTTCCCTGGGCAGTTGCTGTCTACCAACCTACTACCTAGGATATATATATATATATATATATATATATATATATATATATATATATATATATATATATATATATATATTATTTTTTATTAACACATCGGCCGTTTCTCACCAAGGTAGGGTGGCCAGAAAAAAACTTTCACCCTCATTCACTCCATCACTGTCTAGCCAGAGGCGCGCTTACACTACTGTTATAAAACTGCAACATTAACACCCCTCAGAGATAACTCTGAGGCTGACAGTGGTCGCAAACAATAATTAATTATAATTAGTAATTTTTAATCTGGATTAAACATAACATAAACTCAAACACACACAACACACACACACAAACACGCACAAAACACTCACACAGCAAAGAGGAGGGGCCTCAGCGAAGAGGTGGCTTCAGGAGCTGTGATTCGACCCTTGCAACCAAAAATAAGTGAAAGTCATTACACGTTATACGTTTACTAGATAATTTAGTATTAAGAACTGCTTCCCAATATCATCATTTAAAAGCATTATTATGTTCCCTTTCAATAAATATAAGTATTTAAAAGACAGAAAAATCACTGATCATCACAAGCTTAAAACTCTCCAAAAAATTACCAATTCGGATGACCTGATTTAGTGCAGGTACTGTACTTCCCATCTCCAGGACTCAAGTCCGGCCTGCCGGTTTCCCTGAATTCCTTTATAAATATTTCCCTGCTTACACTCCAACAGCACGTCAAGTCTTAAAAGCTATTTGTCTCCATTCACTCCAATCTAACATGCTCACGCATGCTTGCTGGAAGTCCAAGCCCCTCGCACACAAAACCTCCTTTAATCCCTTCCTCCAACCTTTCCTAGGCCTACCTCTACCCTGCCTTCCCTCCACTTCAGATTTATATACTCTCGAAGTCATTCTATTTTGTTCCATCCCCTCTACATGTCCGGACCACCTCAACAACCCCTCCCGCACCTCCTAATTTCCAAACAACGAATTCTCTGCATTATATTCACACCACACATTGCCTTCAGACACGATATCTCCACTGTCTCCAGCCTTCTCCTTGTTGCAACATTCACCACACATGCTCCACACCCATATAAGAGTGTTGGTATAACTATACTCTCATACATTCCCCTCTTTGCTTCCATGGACAAAGTTCTTTGTCTCCACAGACTCCTCAGTGTACCATTCACCTTTTTCCCCTCGTCAATTCTATGATTCACCTCATCTTTTGTAGACCCAAATGCCGACACGTCCACTCCTAAATATCTGAATACATTCACCTCCTCCATACTCTCTCCCTCCAACGTGATATCCAATCTTTCGTTACCTATTTTTTTTTGTTATCCTCTTCACCTTACTTTTTTTCTATATTCACTTTTAATTTTCTTCTATATAACCTATCAAACTCATCCACCAATCTCTGCAACTTCTCTTCAGAATCACCCAAAAGCACAGTGTCATCAGCAAAGAGCAACTGTGACAACTCCCACTTTGTGTTAGATTCTTTATGTTTTAACTCCAAACCTCTTGCCAACACCCGAGCATTTACTTCTCTTACAACCCCATCTATAAATATATTGAACAACTACGGTGACATCACACATCCTTGTCTAAGGCCTACGTTTACTGGGAAACAATCTCCCTCTCTCCTACATACTCTAACCTGAGCCTCACTATCATCGTAAAAACTTTTCACCGCTTTCAATAACTTACCTCCTATTAAATACATTCGCAAAATCTGCCACATTGCCCGCCTATCCACCCTGTCATACGCCTTTTCCAAATCCATAAATGCCACAAAAACCTCTTTACACTTATCTAAAAACTGTTCACCTATAAGTTTCACTGTAAACACTTGGTCTACTCATCCTCTACCCTTCTTAAAGCCTCCTTGTTCATCTGCTATACTACTCTCCGTCTTACTCTTAATATCACAATAATAACTCTACCATACACTTTACCAGGTATACTCAACAGACATATTCCCCTATATTTTTTGCATTCTTTTTTGTCCCCTTTGCTTTTATACAAAGGAACTCTGCATGCTCTCTGCTAATCCCTGGGTAATTTACCCTCTTCCATTCATTGATTAAATAAAAGCACCAACCACTCCAAAACTGTATCTTCACCTGCTTTTAACATTTCTATCTTTATCACATCAATCCCAGGTGCTTTACCCCCTTTCATTCTACTCACTGCCTCACAAACTTTCCCCACACTCACAACTCACTCCTCCTCACTCCTACAAGATGTTATTCCTCCTTGCCCTATACACGAAATCACAGCTTCCTTATCTTTATCAACATTACCAATGCCTCAAAATATTCCCTCCATCTTCCTGATACTTCTAACTCTCCATTTAATAACTTTCCTCTTCTATATTTAACAATCAAATCCATTTGTTCCCTAGGCTTCCTCAACTTATTAATCTCACTCCAAAACTTTTTTTTATTTTCAACAAAATTTGTTGATAACATCTCACCCACTCTCTCATTTGCTCTCTTTTTACAATGTTTCACCACTGTCTTAACGTCTCTTTTCCTCTCCATATACTCCTCCCTCCTTGCATCACTTCTACTTTGTGAAAACACCTCTCATATGCTACCTTTTTCTCTCTTACTACTGTCTTTACATCGTCATTCCACCAATCGTTCTTCTTCCCTCCCGCACCCACTTTCCTGTAACCACAAATTTCTGTTGAACACACTAACACTACATTCTTAAACCTACCCCATACATCTTCAGCCAGATTGCCTGTACTCTCACTAGCTCATCTGTCCTCTAATTGTTGTTTAAATCTTACCTTAACTGCCTCCTATTTTAGCTTATAAACCTTCACCTCTGTTTTACCTGCTGCTCTCGTTTTCCTTTTATCCTATCTACCTTTTACTCTCACTGTAGCTACAACTAAAAAGTGATCTGATATATCTGTGGCCCCTCTATAAACATGTACATCCTGAAGTCTACCCAATACCTAGTCCAACAAACTACTGTCATTACGCCTTATATCATATCTTGTATACACATTTATCCTCTTTTCTTAAAATATGTATTACCTATAACCAAAACCCTTTCAATACAAAGTTCAATCAAAGGGCTCCCATTATCATTTACACCTGGCACCCTAAACCTACCTACCACACCCTCTTTAAATGTTTCTCCTTCTTTAGCATTTAGGTCCCCTACAACAATTGCTCTCTCACTTGGTTCAAAAGTTCCTACATTCTTTCTTAACACCTTCCAAAAATCTCTCTCCTCTACACTCTTCTCTTCTCCAGATGCACACTTTTTATGACTCACTTTTCGCATCCAACCCTTATTTTAATCCACATAATCCAATCCACATAATCCTTAAATTTATACATTTATATTCCCTCTTCTACTTCCATAACTGATCTTTCAACATTATTGCTACCCCTTCCTTAGCTCTTACTCTCTCAAATACTCCTGACTTAATCCCATTTATTTCTCCCCACTGAAACTCACCTACCCCCTTCAGTTTTGTTTCACTTAGAGCTAGAACATCCAACTTCTTTTCATTGGAAATAAATGGTATAAAATACCGACACAATGGAAAAATAAACACATAAGCAGTATAATGTGATCCTTTATTGACAACGTTTCGCCCACGCAGTGGGCTTTATCGGGTAGATCTGTCTGTGACTCGATAAAGCCCACTGCGTGGGCGAAACGTTGTCAATAAAGGATCACATTATACTGCTTATGTGTTTCTTTTCATTCATAACATTAGCAATCATCTTTTTCTTATCATCCGCACTACATCCACGCACATTCAAGCATCTAAGCGGTAGTGTGGGTGCCTTAAGCTAATTTCATTCTTATCCCCGTTTGGTGTACTAGCCTCCACAAGCAGTATATATATTATTGTGACCACGAACGAGTGGTATTGAATCAATAAGAACACTGCGACTAGCCGAGGATTGGAACCCATGTACTTTTGGCCCTGCCGCGTGGTGCGCAAAAATCACATGACGCCTTAACCCACTGAACCACACAATCCTACAAGAACCAAGCACCCAGCCAAGCTAGGTGTGTTACTCTTGGTGTTGTTATTGATTCAATACCACTTGTTCGTGGTCACAATAATATATATACTGCTTCTAGAGGCTAGTACACCAAACGGGGATAAGAATGAAATAAGCTTAAAGGCACCCACACCACCGTATGTCCTCGGACCAAGAGTAACACACCTAGCTTGGCTGGGTGCTTGGTTCTTGTAGGATTGTGTGGTTCAGCGGGTTAAGGCGTCAAGTGATTTTCGCTCACCACGAGACAGGGCCAAAACTACATGAGTTTGAATTGTCGGTTAGTCGCACTGTTGTTTATATATATATATATATATATATATATATATATATATATATATATATATATATATATATATATATATATATATATATATATATATATATATATATATATACACCACCACACTACTTAATGTGTTTACTTTTATTCTTTCTTTCAACACGTCGGCCGTTTCCCACCGAAGCGGGGTGGCCCAAAAAGAAAAACGAAAGTTTCTTCTTTTACATTTAGTAATATATACAGGAGAAGGGGTTACTAGCCCCTTGCTCCCGGCATTTTAGTCGCCTCTTACGACACGCATGGCTTACGGAGGAAGAATTCTGTTCCACTTCCCCATGGAGACTTTTATTCTCTGCATAATATTCGCACTACTCACATCGATATGAAACACGATATCTTAAATGCCTGCAGACATTTCTTTCAAACAATCTTTCATGTACGAAGAAATTCCCTGTCACGACTTTCCTTTGATGCTTCCTGTGAGAAATGTATTTTATCCATAGACGACAGAATCCTCAAAAGTCCCGCTACTTTTATTCCCACACCTATATTGCACTTTACTCCCTTTCAGACAAAACTGTCCACACATGCATTTCCATGTGTGTGTACAAACACATGAAAGCGCTCAGGCTTTATTTCCTGTTGCCACTGTGGCATTTTTACACAACCAACTGCATTTACATCATCTATTTATTTGTCTTCACTATATAAAATCTTGCACATTTTTTTTTTCAAATAAAATGGTAAATAAACTTAGTAAAACAAGAAAATAAATTATAAAAGTTTTTAAAATATTTTTTTTCAAGCAATGCGATCTGGTACAATTAGTGTAGAGGGCAAAGATTTCAGTACTTTGCGGAATTGAACACAACAGACCTGGGAGATATATCCTCATATACTGCATTTTAACTTTTAGTGTGTCTGCTGTGATGAAAACCATCCTGAATTTTCTCATGTCAGACGGAATAAATTGAAAAAAGAAATCATTTCTGTGGTAGCATATTCTATGACCTGTACCGAACAACATAAAAAATTGAAATGAAAAATGGCGGAACATTTCCATTTTTGATTTTGAAGGAAAGAGCACAGGTTTGAGCATTCTTCAAATATGTTACCTCAATGTGGTTCTTCAAATTATGTTATTTTTTTCTTCAATATTACTCCAATGTTTTTTTTTATTATTTGTAATTTGGCACGTTGAGCATCTTTTGTTGGATGAAATATTTTGTCAGCCTTAAATTGCCAGACAACATTTCTAAAAATGTTTTTAATTTTTGGCCGTCTGTTACAAAATTTCTCCTTAAATGAAAAAATGCTTAGCGTAACAAACTGCACAACATATCAAAAATTAGCAACGCATGAAGCAATAATGCAGCGCTGTATGACCCTGGTGGGTTTAGCGCTTAGTTCTGATTATAAAAATGATAATAAGTGAGCAACAATAAATTAAAAATGAACAAGATGGAAGCAGTAATAAAGAGTAATAAAGAGTAATGCTCAAACTTGTGATATCTTCAGAGAGTTTTATTCAGTCATTTCCAAAGCATGTTTAATAGAGTTTTGTTTTGTGTTCAGGTTTGACGAGTATGATATGTGATCTGCAAGGAAGCAGCAGATCAACACAGCATGTGAAATACGGGAAGACAACATCCACACACCTGCAGGAGAGTCTATGCCTCAAATACATGACTTGGAAAAAAATCTTACAGCCATGCTCAGCTAAACGTATTCTTTCTCACGAACATGATCTCTGAGTGAGTATTGCATATTTTGTGGTCAACCTGCAATACAAACAATACCAATGATTTTCATTAAACCATTTAACATATATGCAAGGACTGTAGTGACGATTGGGCTCACAGTCCTGAAAATCGGATCACATTTGCGCAACATTTGATTGTCCCAGAATCCGTTTACCATAAAGTATGTAAAATGAATTTCCTGGGTGACTTCTCAGAGAGGCTAAAAAGCCAGTCAGCACTTGCTCATGCAATTTAATAATATGACGCATGTCCTTCATGTTGGCTGACTACTCCAATAACTGGAATGGTTACATGATGCTAAATCTGACTCCGCTTGCAAGATGTATGTTAACTATTTCATTAGAAAGTAAAACTATGCCATAATTGCCCATCCAAGAAGAATGTAGGACCAGTAGCACTTGGTGCTACTGGTCCTTAAATGAACTATATGTGGAGGATGCTTATCAAAATGAAGAAACACTTCTTGGTCAATAATACTGCTAATAAGTTCTGTTCCTTATGCAAGACAAAAATATCCAACATAATGGTTTTGGGTCCAGAGATGTGCAGCTTACCTTCATATTTGAATGCAGTCTGTGGTTAATACAACGTCATGCCTCTATAGCATTGGGAAAGATGTTACTTTGGTGAAAATGATGAGCAATACTAACTTCAAGAAGTAGATCGAAGTATTCTGTCGAGTATCAACCGTAAATGAAGTTACCTCAGCTACAGAAAAGGCACTTCTCAGCGTTTACAATGGCACTTAGGGTAAAAGAATGAATGCACTGCGTTACCGAGCCTGCACTTATTCGCGCAGGCTCGCACTCTGCCACCAACAGCCGCAAGAGCTTGATATCACAGCGCCCGTGTTTATTTTCAATTTCAGCAGTAGATTAATATGCTCTTGAATAAAAAAGATTATGGATGGATATTGGCCAGTGAACAACAACGAGCAACATAGATTTATAGCCAGTTGTAGAAGCTCTACTGAAGTGGTCAAATGCAGTTGCAAAGCAGATTGTAATACGATATTAATCATGTAAATGAAATCGACAGATAGAAGAAATGACATGCGCAAAACAAAGACATTTATTTGGAAACGTTTTGGTTTTGGGACCTTTTTTTCTTAAATACAAAAAAACAAAATATATAAATCTAAAGTGCAAGTGATTGAAGTCAGGCTAGATATAGTAGCAGTTAAGTTTGATTAAGGTAATTGTAAGCCAGGTTACCTGGCGGCCGTGTCACGATGTGGGCAGGGCGAAGGCTGGCCTAGAATCATGTGAGCCAAAGTATTTGAGATACGGTGACGCTTTCGTCTGTTCAGATCAGGTTCGCTGTAAACTAGTGGGGCATTATTCCAGTTCGACAGGTGGTCATCTTTGCATCTGGTTATTCCATCTGCATGCATTTTTGTCCTTGTTCAGTATGATGGACAAATTCCTTCCAGTTTCTCTCACGTACCTTCAGTCGCAGTGTTCACTTGGGATTGTATTGACTCCAGCAGTAAATATTGGAGAAGTAGAGGGTTGTTTCCTGGTCAGGTCCCTGATGTATATGGTGGCTGTAGTAGACAATTTAATGTTGGTAGCGAGAGCCAGGAGTATTTTGTCGGCCACGTCACTAGATGGAAGTAATAAGTACTTCTTAGAGGTCATTAAAGTAGAAGTGGCGTGTAGGATGGAATGGGATTTGTGTCTTCTGTCCTCCACTTATTCTCCTTGTTTCATCCAGTCCATCTTACACTCACAATGTTTTTGGTTAGTATTGTAAGGAATAAATAAAATAATTCAATTCTGAACCTTTTTAGGTTGAGTTTCGCATGAATTACCACAAAAATTTATGCCGTAAAATTAAATTGCAAAAGCGAATAAAAGAAATAAGCAGGCAATGTACCTGTAGTAAACGTTCATTTTAATTATGGTACACCGACTTCTTTTGTCTTCATTTTAGACTGAGCTTTCCTTAAGGATCCACCAACGAAACATAATAAAATAAATTCGTCTGCAATTAATCTCAGGTTCATTTTTTTCTGGACTGTGTTATGAGAGTTTCTCTTTCTAAAACTGGCACAGTCACAAGGTCAGCTAGCAAACATACACACCGTGAGGGGTTTGTCTTCTAGGGTATAAGTTTAAACTTTACTTTAATCCCTATTTTAGGGAATTAAGTATGCATCACACACACACACACAAACCACAAACCACTTTGTTCTGTGGATGCATTATTATATATATATATATATATATATATATATATATATATATATATATATATATATATATATATATATATATATATATATATATATATATATATGTCGTGCCTATTAGGTAAAACTTGCGATTTTGGCTTAAATAGCAACGCTCACCTTGCCATATAAGACAAGTGAAAATTTGTGTATGCAATAATTTCGCCAAAATCATTCTGAACATAACGAAAAAATATATTTCATTGTGTTTGTTTATTATTAAATTAATGTTAACGTATCTAAAATATATTTAGTTGGGTAAGGCTAAATTAAATTGCGCTTGTTGTAATAAGGTTAGGTAGGTTTTCAAAGTTTCTCTTGGTACAAAATTATAAATTCTTACATTAACATAAATGAAAAAAATATATCTTTAAACGTATAAGAGAAAATTTTAGAAAGGACTTAATTTTAGATGAGTTCTTGCTAATTGACCAGTTTTACCTAATCGGCACGACATATATATATATATATATATATATATATATATATATATATATATATATATATATATATATATATATATATATATATATATATATATATGTCGTGCCGATTAGGTAAAACTTGCGATTTTGGCTTAAATAGCAACGCTCACCTTGCCATATAAGACAAGTGAAAATTTGTGTATGCAATAATTTCGCCAAAATCATTCTGAACATAACGAAAAAATATATTTAATTGTATTTGTTTATTATTAAATTAATGTTAACGTATCTAAAATATATTTAGTTGGGTTAGGCTAAATTAAATTGCGCTTGTTGTAATAAGGTTAGGTAGGTTTTCAAAGTTTCTCTTGGTACAAAATTATAAATTCATATATTAACATAAATTAAAAAATATATCTTTAAACATATAAGAGAAAATTTTAGAAAGGACTTAATTTTAGATGAGTTCTTGCTAATTGACCAGTTTTACCTAATCGGCACGACATATATATATATATATTTTTTTTTTTTTTTTTTTTCAACAGTCGGCCGTCTCCCACCGAGGCAGGGTGACCCAAAAGAAAAAAATCCCAAAAGAAAATACTTTCATCATCATTCAACACTTTCACACCTCTACATAATCACTGTCTTTGCAGGGGAGCTCAGATCGACAGCTGAGAAAAGTCCTCCCAGCTGTCACTATCTCAGACCCTCCTTTAAAGTGCAGGCATTGTACTTCCCATTTCAGGACTCAAGTCCAACTATATCAATATATATATATATATATATATATATATATATATATATATACATACATTGGGAAGTACAATGCCTGCACTTTAAAGGAGGGGTCTGAGATAGTGACAGCTGGGAGGGACTTTCTCAGCTGTCGTATCTGAGCTCCTCTGCAAGACAGTGATTATGTATGAGTGTGGTGAAAGTGTTGAATGATGATGAAGTATTTTCTTTTGGGGATTTTCTTTCTTTTGGGTCACCCTGCCTCGGTGGGAGACGGCCGACTTGTTGAAAAAAAAATATATACATATAACTCCATGGGGAAGTGGGACAGAATTCTTCCTCCGTAAGCCATGCGTGACTATAATGCCGGGAGCAAGGGGATAGTAACCCCTTCTCCTGTATATATTACTAAATTTAAAAGGAGAAACTTGCGTTTTTTCTTTTGGGTCACCCTACCTTGGTGGGGTACGGCCGACGTGTTGAAAGAAGAAGAATATATGTAAAATGTTTGCATTCGTCTATCATTGATCAGGGTGGCCCGTGGGAGGATGTAAAATAATCATGTAATTGTGTGCGGCTATACAAGGGTAGCAGGTTAAATGAAATGAAGCAGTATATTGTTCATTGCTGTCTCCATGACGCTCTCTCTCTCTCCTACTCCTTTTTTTTCCCCTCACATGCTCATCATCCTTATATCACACCCTCCTTTACTTCCCCTTTCCGTACCTCTCTCTCTCTCATTTCTCGTTCATTCTTCCTAGCTCAGCCTCCTCCCCTCTCTTGACCCACTCACCTTCTCCTCATCCTCACTCACCACACTAAGGGCCCTCTCAACTGGCCCTTGAAGAACTCGCTCATTCACTCTCTCTCTCTCTCTCTCTCTCTCTCTCTCTCTCTCTCTCTCTCTCTCTCTCTCTCACACACACACACAACACACACACACACACACACACACACACACACACTTACACATTAGTTTTTCACTGCCAAACAGTTTATGGATTTAAGTTATATCATCTGTGGGAGCACAAGGTACAGTAGTTATAGATGGATAAAACCTATGAAGATGTGTTACTACATATTTATTGAACCTACAAATCTGTGACAGGTACCTGTAACATCAGATTATCTTCAAGTTAAATAAATCGGGAAGTTAATTTATACTTCTTTTTAAATTTTACTCTAATAGTTCTTAGGTTCTCTTTGGCCAAGGACTGAATGAATTGGAGTCTTACCTTAAGATTTTCGACTGAGACGCTTCTATATTTTGCCGTTTATCCCAGCTGCCTTGAGTACGGTCACTGGACCTAATAATGTGTGGCCGGTGGTAAACTCACACGAACTAAATACGAGACTTTCAGCAAAAAAGCTGCAAAAGTAGACTCTCCTTCCAATTTGTGATTAAAAAGTATACAAAAAGAATGTTTAATACATTTTAACAGTTGAATTTTTTTTAGTTCACCCTGTGAATGAAAATGCTTGTTGTTGTTGCTTGTTGCACAACCAACATAACATGAACCAGCATGGCTTTAGAGCGGGAAGATCATGCCTGTCACAGCTGCTGAATCATTATGACAGAATTACGGAGGCGTTGGAAGACGACCAAAACGCAGATGTGATTTACACGGATTTTGCAAAGGCGTTTGACAAATGCGATCATGGAGTGATAGAGCACAAAATGAGGGTCATAGGCATTACGGGGAAGGTAGGCAGATGGATATTTGAGTTCCTAACACACAGAACACAAAAAGTAGTAGTGAACAGGGCAAGATCCAGCATCAGCGAGGTCAAAAGCTCAGTGCCCGAAGGCACTGTCCTGCCACCTCTGCTGTTTCTCATCCTTATAGCAGACATAGATAAAAACACCCAGCACACTTTTGAATCATCATTTGCAGATGACACTAAAATAAGCATGAAAGTCACTACGGTAGAGGACACTGAAAAATTACAGGAAGACATAAGCAAGGTCTTCCAGTGGGCAGTGGAGAACAACATGACGTTCAATGGTGATAAGTTTCAGCTGCTTAGGTATGGAAACAATGAAGAACTCAAAAGGAACACTATATACAAAACGCAAGAGGGTCACCACATAGAACAAAAGGAACACGTAAAGAACTTGGGAATAATTATGTCTGCTGATCTGTCTTTTAAAGACCATAACAAGACAAAGATCACAACAACCAGGAAGATGACGGGGTGGGTATTGAGAACTTTCAAAACAAGGGAAATAATGCCGATGGTGACACTCTTCAAATCGCTAGTGCTGCCTCACTTAGAATACTGCTCAGTGCTGACGGCCTCGTTCAGGGCAGGAGAAATATCAGAGTTGGAACAAATTCAGAGATCGTTTACGGCTCATATTGAGCCATTGAAACATCTAAATTATTGGGAATGCCTTCAAGTCTTGAACATGTACTCATTGGAGCGGAGGAGAGAGAGATGCATGATAATATATACCTAGAAAGTACTTGAGGGCCTGGTCCCAAATCTGCACACTGCTATAACAACATACTGGAGTGAGAGATATGGGAGGAAGTGTAAAATAAACCCAGTGAGGAGCAGGGGTGCGGTGGGGACAATACGGGAGCACTGTATTAACATCCGGGGTCCCAGACTATTCAACATCTTACCAGAAGATATCCGAAATACGGCTGGAACTAGTGTAGAAGCCTTCAAGAGGAAACTGGACAAGTATCTTCACCAGGTGCCAGATCAACCAGGCTGTGATGGATATGTGGGGCAGCGGGCCTCCAGCAGCAACAGCCTGATTGACCAGGCAAGCAGCAGACGAGCCTGGCCCATAGCCGGGCTCAGAGAGTAGATAGACTCTCGAAACTCTTCAAAGGTAAGAACATAAGAAAGAAGGAACACTGAAGCAGGCCTACTGGCCCATGCGAGGCAAGTCCAAGTCTCCAACCAGCTTAAGAAAATGCCCCGACCCAGCCAGGTCAGGTTACATTCACTTAAGGAAGGAGCACGGCATCTGACCTAGTAGCACAAGCTAGTCAGAACCAACTCACACCCACCCGCACCCCATCTGGAGTTAACCCTCACCAGGTAAACTCCAGGTAGTCAGGTCACTTCCACTTAAGGAATTAGTACGGCATCTGACCTAGTAGCACAAGCTAGTCAGGTCCAACTCACACCCACCCACACCCACTCATGTATTTATCTAACCTATTTTTAAAACTACACAACGTCCCAGCCCCTATGACGGTACTCGGGAGTTTGTTCCACTCATCCACAACTCTATTACCAAACCAGTGCTTTCCTATATCCTTCCTGAATCTGAACTTTTCCTACTTGAAACCATTGTTGCGAGTCCTGTCTTGGCTGGATATTTTCAACACGCTATTTACATCCCTTTATTTATTCCTCATAGGAAAGATTTCTGATACATGGGATCAACTTTGTCATCCTCCTCTGTACGTTTTCCAGTGTATTTATATACATTCTGTAATACGGTGACCAGAACTGTGCAGCATAATCTAAATGAGGCCTAACCAAAGATATATAGAGTTGAAGAACAACCTGAGGACTTCTATTATTTATACTTCTTGATATGAAGCCAAGGATTCTGTTAGCTTGATTGCGAACACTTATGCACTGTTTTCTTGGTTTCAGATTACTGCTAATCAGAACTCCTAAATCCTTCTCGCAATCACAAGTAATAAGATCTACATTTTCGTGTTTGGTAATGTGTCTAGCGTGGGTCAGGCGCTTTGTAGGTTCTCGGTTGACCTTTGAATCCATTTTTATTATTCATACAAAATAAAACATCAGTAGAGTACACAATTATTCTGTCCATCCTCCATGGTGAATGTTAATAGTGTTGCACAGCGTCGATGCTACTCAGAGTTGCAGTTGTGACAAGACGTCATCCAATTCGCGTAGCCATGTTATCTCTCTGGGGATGTTCTATACAGCGTTATTCCTCCTCCTCGTGTTATGTATACAGACATTATTGTTATTCCTCCTCCTCGTGTTATGTATACAGACATTATTGTTATTCCTCCTCCTCGTGTTATGTATACAGACATTATTGCTCCAGGTTGTGAGTTTATGGTCATTCCGTATGACTTCCCGTACACAGAGCGACCGAAACATAAACAATTTCTTGTCGATACACTTAACGAGATCAGCTCAGTGGAACATTTCGTCAAGTTCACCCTGGTGGAGGAACTCAATAATTCTCTACCCTTTTTTGATGTCTTTATTTCCAGTATTACCAAAAGTTGGACTTTAAAAACCTAGAGGAAAACCACGAAAAATGACGATCTACTACACTTCCTGTCACATCATTATGCACATACTACGAGACGAGTCGTCATATATTTATATTCGAGAGTTTTTAGAATCACGAGTCCTGTCTTCTTCGACGAAAAATTCCCTTATATATAAGACCTTTACCAAGCTACAGTACCAAGCCCATTTAATCAACAATTGAAGAGCAAAAACTATTAGAATATTTCCACACCACCAGACAAAGGTAGACTACTGACCGTTACATTGTTCTACCACTGGACGAGTTTCTCACAACTCCTACAACCTTATCGATAAAAGTAAGATCCACCTAACCAACATAACATCCAAAGCAATTAAGAACATATTAACTTAAATATAATGCGTAACTTAGTTCATCACTGGTATTTACACCATTTTGCAATAAAGTATACGTGAGGAGGGGGAGGGGACATCTAGAAGCCTCGACGGTGACTAAATCGTCGGCCTGAACAGGACCTGCATCATACACCACAACAACGATATAACTCTACGATATACTTGGCCAGTCATCAAAGAATCAGTCCTACATTGCAGACGAAAATTAATTTTAATTTTTAAAGCGGTGGTCTGGCAGGCCAGCGGAAGGCCTCGGCTATATGACTAAAAGCTCCAGTGGTGGGTCATCATATGACTAAGACCCGCGTCAGGAAGCAATTGTTCAGTTTCCTGAAGAATCTTTTTTGACCAAAACTAGTTATTTAGACTGCTCTAATTGCTACTACCAACACCATCGCTGAAAACACATCCAATGGGGTTTCTGTTGTTTCTTGGGAACCCTCCGTTCTCTCTGGAAAGGTAACAGAAGTGAGGCTCCATCTGGGGTTCCGTTGAAGGTTCATTTCCCTCGGGAGGTGGCAAATGAAAAGTGTAGGTATATCTTAATTTTTTGTTGAATTTACAAGGTCAAAACCACGATGAATGGGTAGCATACTCGAGAAAGGAAAGAATACTATTTTCTCCAATTGTTGGAGCAGGGCAGTTCTAATGGGAGGCACTTAGTGGGTCTATTTCCACCTAAGGATGAATAGGGAAATGATCACACGTCACAATGTCAAGCCCCAACAAAGCACCTTGCAACGGCGATTTGTTGCGTAACACAAAACAACATCCCTGGTTTACTCTGCAGGCTCTTGCACGAGACTTGCAGTATTTGATAATCAAGGAAGTAAAGAAAACAGCTAGTGTACATTTGATCAATTAACTGATACACCCAACAACAAACTACACACACGGAATCACTAATGATTCAGGTAATGGTGTCAAAATATGGTGTATAGGGCATTAAATCATTAATCAGTTTCCGACATAGAAAAACAGCATCTACATGACCTTAAACTACTGAAAAGGAATAATATTAATATTATGAGATATCACACTGATGACTGCAGTAATATGTACAGGTCAAGGTATTGGGAATAAAATCAACAGTCAGTCACTGAAATGGAAAATAATTCGCACATGCAGAATCATCAGTGGTGCATACAATAGTATATTATATTTTGAACAATAACAATGACATCTGGAGAGTGTATTTATTTTCTTGGGGGTTTAATGCGCACGTGGGAGTTACTTTCTGTTTCAGTGACTATTGATTTTATTCTCCATACCATAACCTGTACATAGTACAGTGTGATATCTCATAATATGCCATCCCTTTTCAGAAGTTTATGCACATGTATATGCTATTTCCAGCAACTACATGCACTCTAACATGTTTTCCCGTCATTCGCATTTCACGAACTCTTGGCAAACAATTGTAACTGCAGAAATTGTGTTTCATTCTAGAAAGAGGTTATTCTTCCCTTCTGTCCTCCTGCCATGAAGACATGGATTGGATTCTTGACATGTTGGGTCATAGACAGACTTCCGTATACTTCCCAGATACACAGCTCTCCGACACAGCTGGTACAACGCATTCTAAATTGATGGAATACTTTCCACGTTCTGTTTTATGAAAAAAATCTTCATTTCATTAACTGACATCTCCCCTCCGTAAATTTGGACGAAGAGTATTCCCAAGGCTCTGAACCTCCAGTTGTTACGTTGAAGTTGACGTGAATGATTGACTCATTACATCAACCACTGGATCTGTGACATTTATTGAAGACATTTTCCAGGCTTTGAAGCACTGAGCTATGTACCGTCCCTTCAGACTCGATGATGAAGAACATCCGGTAGAGGGTCTCGATGAGGTGAAACGCTGCGCCTCGCTCAGGTCATGACGCACTTGTCAGTTCACTGATATTAACGATTCTTTGTCTTTTCTTGATCCCCTACATTATGAGACTACATTCCTCAATGATAGAAATGAGCCGAGAAAAGTGATGAACCAGAATGACAGTTACAGTGTCGTTGGATATTTTCACAAGCACATACGGTATAAAGTTCCATAGTTTAGTGCATGAAAGTTCTGGAGGGCAATCCATATGTCATCTTTCATGTCTTCACTTAGCGCCTCTTCTCCCGGATCTCGATGCCTAACTGTCTGTCGGTCATAAAGGTTGATGTACAGATCGCCTGGGAAATTTAATCGTTGTACAACATCATTCCAAGAATTTCCATCTAATTGGTATTGTTGCGGAGAAAACCCAGTCCTTTGGATCCCACTTTCAGGTAGTTCCTGTTGAAGATTTTGAGACACGATTATGATCGACTTTGTCAACTGCAGAAATTAACATATAAAATTCTAATAAGAACACTGAAGCACGAACGGATTAGTATAATTATACACATATTTACAGGATGCTGGTAGTCTAACCATATAAGACCATCGCAAGGGAGTATAGTAGCTAGTTGCTGTGTCAGCATGTGTCCTTGGAAAGAGTATCCCGTCAACTGTCCCTGAACTACGAGTGGAACACTCAGAAGTATCCTAGACTCTACTAAGTCCCTATCTAAAAAAGATAATTAAATGAAGAAAATAAAAGAGATCTCGTCAAATTACACAAGAAACACTCGCTCACAACACACCCTTCTCAGTGTTCCCCTAACCAATAGAACAGCGCAGAGTAGCAAATATAGAATTAAAAAATTCTGACATCTGTATACACAAACATTTACTAAGAAGTACATTATACTTAATAGGAGTAGATAAGCCCCAGAACAGATGCACGGCCGGTCTCCTCTCCATCAAGAAAGACGTCAGCCACACATCTTTCCTCTCAGCCATTCCCACGGTCAGAAAATCTCAGCGAATCACTCACCAAACAGAAGAATACTAAAGAAATATTACTACCGAGCGACAACTATGATTGTTGGAAATAAAGAACATATTGTAACCCATGACTATATCACCACACATCAGCAAATAGACGAGAAGAGTAAGTAATCACAGATACACAGGAATTATTACTGTCAGGTCATTGTCAGATTAACTTTGTCCGTGTTCATCCCTCCTACCACCACTCTCACTTATATAACTGAATTATTTATAATAACATCTATAATACTTCTATCACTAACACATTGCTTATTATTTAGTTATCCTTAAAACTATCATATCTCAATTTCAGATATGTAGAGATGTAAAAAAAATAAATGTATTAAACTCAATGTATATTTATTTTTTACATATCTGAAGTTGAGATATGATAGTTTCAAGGATAAATATTTATAAGCAATGTGTTAGGGATATAAGTATTATTTATGTTATAAATAATTCCGTTATATAAGTGAGTGGTGGTAGGAGGAATGAACGCGAAGTTAACCTGACAATGACCAGACAGTAATAATTCCTGTGTCTCTGTGATTACTCTCTTTTTGTGTTTTACTCTTCTCGTCTATTCGCTGATGTGCAGAGATATAGTCATGCTTAATGATACGTCATCTATTTCCACCAATCATACTTATATTATACACACACAACCCGCACATATAAAAAGAGAGGAGCTTACGACGACGTTTCGGTCCGACTTGGACCATTTACAAAGTCACTCTAACACACATGATGATAATACTCTCAGGTAAGAACCCACAAGTGAGCGAGTAAGAAGTGGGGACAGACGAAGAATAGATAATGAGAGGAAGATCTTGAGTCGGAGATAAAAGAGCCAGGGCTAAACCCAGCTGCGTAGCGTTGTGAGGCGATGTATGAGGGCAGAATCGAAGACCAGGGTGTCTGCAGTGCTCGCTGGCTTGTTGACATGTGACTAGATCATGACTGGCTAGGCGTCAGGTGAGCGAGGCTCGGTGAGGGCAGAGAGCAGGGTGTCTGCAGTGCTCACTGGTTTGTTATTAGCTGGCTGGACCATGAAAAGACTGGTTGGGCGACAGGTGCACGGGAATTCAGGTAGAGGCAATTACTGAATTTTGTACTTGTGTATGGAATATGCCTTAGAATGGGAAAATTGGGTCTGGAGCTTCAATCTTTATTTTTTTGAGGTCTCTCTTAGACATGTAAAAAAGTTTGAATTTTATCATAGGGTTTGGCATATGGCGTATGAGATCCATTAGTAAATCTCTATAGCTTAGTTCACAGCCTGGATCGCAGACCAGAGAGGCCTAGCTTCTCCCTACGAGCCCCGTGAGGACGGGGAATGTGGCTAGTCCTGGGGACAGTTGGTCCCAACGATGAGGGGGTACTTGTACCTCCTCCCATGGGAGACATAGGTCTCAGATACTCCCACGACTGGGAGCCGGAGCCGGGTCGCCATCTGGAATAGACCCGGGCAGGGAGAATTTCCGGCTGATCAGAGCAGTCTACATAATTTGTTTAGGTTATTATTTAGTTTCCTAAGGTCAAGTGGATATATTTCAATAATTAGTCCAAACGCTCTTAGTACTGTGCTGTCAACAGTGTCATAGTCAACATACTGCTCTTTTGATAGCGAAATAGTAGGCAACTGTGCCTCTCCCGTCGACTGAGAGTACAATAAGGAGGCTCAGTAGTGCCTTGGCAATACTGACTCAGGACTTTCCTTAGTGAACACAGGTATCAGAGATGCAGCTCTCTGTATGTCAAGTGTAAAGTGGTAATTTACTTCAGACTGAGTTGTTCACCTGTCAGTTGAGGGATGAGTAGGTTGGAGTTGAATGTTACTATTAATATCTAATCTGCCTTTTCTTCTCCATTTTCTTTTATTTCTGAAAACATTGTGCAACCATCAACTGCTGCTCTCTTACAAGCTCTAACTGTTAGACAAGAAACCTTGTTGTCTTAAGCCTTCGTCAAGCTTGTTAGAAGTTGACAAAGGATTGTTTAAAAGATAATCACAATGAACAGAGACAGATTGGGCAAAATCATCACTATAATCCACATTGTATCTATGTGATGAGTATTAAGAATAACGAAGTAGGCCTAATACTCCCTAAGTACACTCTCTCTTCCTACACTCACTATCATCAACGACAACCTGATTGCAACCTGGTTAATGGCTATACATGCAAAGAAAATATTTACATGAAATATTAAGTGAAGTTTCATCTTGAAGTTTCTTAAAAGAATAACCCCACGCAATTATTGATGGGCTCTTAACGGATATCCCTTCATGAAACACTGAACACATCAACACCTTCTGGACACAGGCACTCATGTTACACCTCATAATTTTCCTCTAAGTCTAAAACTAGTGGGGTGCATTTCATTTTAAATTTACAGAAGAAAAGCAGGGAGAGGAAACATAATATTCGCAATATTATATACATAATTATAAACAAATTTACAAGAGGCTGGTAGCCCAGCCATATAAGACCACCATAAGAGAGTAGAATAGTTTGTTATTGTGGAAGCATATGTGTCCTTGTAAAGGCTATCCTCTCAAATGTCCCTAAACTACGAGTGGGAACCCCCAGCAGAATCCTAGACTCTACTGAGTCCCTATCTAAACAAGATCATAAAATAGGGAAATAAACAGGATTTCGTAAAATTACCCACCGACACATAAAAAACGTCCCCCACAACATCCACGTCTCAAAGTTTCAGTGATCCACTGAATACTTGAGCACTTCAGAGTAGCAAAAAGAGAATTAGAAAACTTTCTAAATTTCTGTGCGTACGGGCTTCTACTTAGAATTACACTATACTTAACTAGCAAGACAGTGATTGAGTGAATGATGGTCAAAGTGTTTCTTTTTTGGGTCACCTTACCTCGGTGAGGAATGGCCAGTGTGATTAAAAATATATTTAAAATATTAATAAGATGAAGACAGAGAGACAGAATTAAACTGACAAAGTAAATAAATGTGGAATTATAATTTACAGAATATACTTTTTACATCATTGAAAAAGTTCCGATATGAATTGAAAGCAAAAGACTAAGATCAGTTATGAAAATCAGGTAATAACCATCATTACTTGGGTAATATTACTAGTTATTATTTACACCAATGTTGTTTGCATTCATACATTTTATATTACGAGAAACTTCACGAGCATAAATTTAATATTTCTTATAAATAAAACGATAAAATGAATTTAGATAAAGAGCTCTTGCTCCAAGAAATGTGAGCTAACCTCCTTTCTCATGGATCAAACCTGATTGTCACAGGAGGTGTAAAACGCAATCTGGCTCAGTATTTCCCCTTATTGTATTAATTATTTTCATAATCTTAAGATTGAACTACGTACTTGATTGAAATAAAATACGTGGCAGTACATGGTCAAAACAAATTAAAATAATGTTTTTGGTATAAAAGAAAGACATTAAAGAAAACAAAAATATAAAAACATTACACTGTGAGACGGACCTGAATCTGGTGCTTCAGAATGTCAGTGGTGATCACTGTACCACAGTCTGGTGCTTCAGAGTGTCAGTGGTGACCACTGTACTACAGTCTGGTGCTTCAGAGTGTCAGTGATGATCACTGTACTACAGTCTGGTGCTTCAGAGTGTCAGTGATGATCACTGTCACAGTCTGGTGCTTCAGAATGTCAGTGGTGATCACTGTACCACAGTCTGGTGCTTCAGAGTGTCAGTGGTGACCACTGTACCACAGTCTGGTGCTTCAGAATGTCAGTGGTGATCACTGTACCACAGTCTGGTGCTTCAGAGTGTCAGTGATGATCACTGTACTACAGTCTGGTGCTTCAGTGTGTCAGTGGTGACCACTGTACCACAGTCTGGTGCTTCAGAGTGTTAGTGGTGATCACTGTACCACAGTCTGGTGCTTCAGAGTGCCAGTGGTGACCACTGTACCAAAGTCTGGTGCTTCAGAGTGCCAGTGGTGACCACTGTACTACAGTCTGGTGCTTCAGAGTGTCAGTGGTGACCACTGTACCACAGTCTGGTGCTTCAGAGTGTCAGTGGTGATCACTGTACTACAGTCTGGTCCTTCAGAGTGTCAGTGGTGACCACTGTACCACAGTCTGGTGCTTCAGAGTGTCAGTGGTGACCACTGTACCACAGTCTGGTGCTTCAGAGTGTCAGTGGTGACCACTGTACCACAGTCTGGTGCTTCAGATTATCAGTGGTGATCACTGTACCACAGTCTGGTGCTTCAGAGTGTCAGTGGTGATCACTGTACCACAGTCTGGTGCCTCAGAGTGTCAGTGGTGACCACTGTACTACAGTCTGGTGCTTCAGTGTTAGTGGTGATCACTGTACCACAGTCTGGTGCTTCAGAGTGCCAATGGTGACCACTGTACCAAAGTCTGGTGCTTCAGAGTGCCAGTGGTGACCACTGTACCACAGTCTGGTGCTTCAGAGTGTCAGTGGTGACCACTGTACTACAGTCTGGTGCTTCAATGTTAGTGGTGATCACTGTACCACAGTCTGGTGCTTCAGAGTGCCAATGGTGACCACTGTACCAAAGTCTGGTGCTTCAGAGTGCCAGTGGTGACCACTGTACCACAGTCTGGTGCTTCAGAGTGCCAGTGGTGATCACTGTACTACAGTCTGGTGCTTCAGAGTGTCAGTGGTGACCACTGTACCACAGTCTGGTGCTTCAGAGTGTCAGTGGTGACCACTATACCACAGTCTGGTGCTTCAGAGTGTCAGTGGTGACCACTGTACCACAGTCTGGTGCTTCAGAGTGTCAGTGGTGACCCCTGTATCACAGTCTGGTGCTTCAGAGTGTTAGTGGTGTGATCACTGTACCACAGTCTGGTGCTTCAGTGTCAGTGGTGACCACTGTACCACAATCTGGTGCTTCAGAGTGTCAGTGGTGACCACTGTACTACAGTCTGGTACTTCAGTGTCAGTGGTGACCACTGTACCACAGAGTCTGGTGCTTCAGAGTGTCAGTGTGACTACTGTACCACAGAGTCTTGTGCTTCAGAGTGTCAGTGGTGACTACTGTACCACAGAGTCTGGTGCTTCATAGTGTCAGTGGTGACTACTGTACCACAGAGTCTGGTGCTTCATAGTGTCAGTGGTGACTACTGTACCACAGAGTCTGGTGCTTCAGAGTGTCAGTGATGACTACTGTACCACAGAGTCTGGTGCTTCATAGTGTCAGTGGTGACTACTGTACCACAGAGTCTGGTGCTTCAAAGTGTCAGTGGTGACTACTGTACCACAGAGTCTGGTGCTTCATAGTGTCAGTGGTGACTACTGTACCACAGAGTCTGGTGCTTCAGAGTGTCAGTGGTGACTACTGTACCACAGAGTCTGGTGCTTCAGAGTGTCAGTGGTGACTACTGTACCACAGAGTCTGGTGCTTCATAGTGTCAGTGGTGACTACTGTACCACAGAGTCCGGTGCTTCATAGTGTCAGTGGTGACTACTGTACCACAGAGTCTGGTGCTTCATAGTGTCAGTGGTGACTACTGTACCACAGAGTCTGGTGCTTCAAAGTGTCAGTGGTGACTACTGTACCACAGAGTCTGGTGCTTCATAGTGTCAGTGGTGACTACTGTACCACAGAGTCTGGTGCTTCAGAGTGTCAGTGGTGACTACTGTACCACAGAGTCTGGTGCTTCAGAGTGTCAGTGGTGACTACTGTACCACAGAGTCTGGTGCTTCAAAGTGTCAGTGGTGACTACTGTACCACAGAGTCTGGTGCTTCATAGTGTCAGTGGTGACTACTGTACCACAGAGTCTGGTGCTTCATAGTGTCAGTGGTGACTACTGTACCACAGAGTCTGGTGCTTCATAGTGTCAGTTGGTGACTACTGTACCACAGAGAGTCTGGTTGGGCTTCATAGTGTCAGTTGTGACTACTGTACCACAGAGTCTGGTGCTTCAGAGTGTCAGTGGTGACTACTGTACCACAGAGTCTGGTGCTTCAGAGTGTCAGTGGTGACTACTGTACCACAGAGTCTGGTGCTTCAGAGTGTCAGTGGTGACTACTGTACCACAGAGTCTGGTGCTTCAGAAGTGTCATTGCAGATGACTGCATCACAAAGTCTGTGTGTTACTCTATAAGCCTATGTAAGTTTTTCATTACTCCTTTAACTGTTGTGCACCATATACCTTTAAATTTAGTACATTTCATATCTCCTGACAAGGACATTAAACGTCCACTTGCAGTACATCTTACACCTATATGTGTTGTGTACATTGAGCTTTCACAGGTTGTGAACTCGACCCTATTACCTGCTGAGTGAAGCAGAGATTGTGTAGAGTGCCAGAAACAAAGCAATGTTGGATGAGCAAGAGATTGATATGACAAAAAACATGCGAGAATAAAGTAATCTAATAACTTATGTTGTTGTAGGCAAGGATGTAAGGAAATGTGTGTTGATGATGTGTACAATGTAAGGCAACTGGGCATAAGAGAGCATAACAATTATTATAGAACAAATGTGTTAGGTTAACCAAGGAATGTTTAAAAAAATAATTGTGATTGTTAGGGTGAAGAGAAAGACAAAGTATGATTGGTCAAGAACTGTGTGTGTGTACTCACCTAGTTGTGGTTGCAGGGGTCGATTCATAGCTCCTGGCCCCGCCTCTTCACTGGCCGCTACTGGGTCACTCTCCATGCGCCATGAGCTTTATCATACCTCTTCTTAAAGCTATGTATGGAACCTGCCTCAACTACATCGCTTCCCAAACTATTCCACTTCCCGACCACTCTGTGACTGAAGAAATACTTCCTAACATTCCTGTGATTCATCTGAGTCTTCAACTTCCAACTGTGTCCCCTTGTTGTTGTGTCCCATCTCTGGAACATTATGTCTCTGTCCACTTTGTCAATTCCTCTCAGTATCTTATATGTCGTTATCATGTCCCCCCTATCTCTCCTGTCCTCCAGTGTCGTCAGGTCGATTTCCCTTAACCTCTCCTCGTAGGACATACCCCTTAGCTCCGGGACTAGTCTTGATGCAAACCTTTGCACTTTATCTTGCTTCTTTACGTGCTTGGCTAGGTGTGGGTTCCAAACTGGTGCTGCATACTCTAGTATGGGCCTAACGTACACAGTGTACAGGGTCCTGAACGATTCTTTGTTAAGATGTCGGAATGCTGTTCGTAGGTTTGCTAGGCGCCCGTATGCTGCAGCAGTTATTTGGTTGATGTGCGCCTCAGGAGATGTGCCTGGTGTTATACTCACCCCAAGATGTTTTTTCTTGATTGAGTTTGTAGTCTCTGGCCCCCTAGACTGTACTCCGTCTGCGGTCTTCTTTGCCCTTCCTCAATCTTCATGATTTTGCACTGTGTGTGTGTGTGTGTGTGTGTGTGTGTGTGTGTGTGTGTGTGTGATTTGTGTGTGTGTGTGTTTGTGTGTTTGTGTGTGTGTGTGTGTCTGTCTGCCTGTATGTCTGTCCTTGTGTGTGTGTGTTTTGTTAGTTTGTTACTATCAATACCAGCGTGGTTATGCGCATATGTGTTGTTACTGTTGATAGCAGAGTTGTCTTGCGTATACCTAGCGTTATTTTGTATAACAGCATAGTCGTGTTTATGTCTAGAGTTACCAGGTATAGCAGTATTGCATGTCTGGTGTTATTACAATATGTATAACAGAATAGTGTTGCGTATATCTGGAATTGATATATATATATATATATATATATATATATATATATATATATATATATATATATATATATATAGTAGTGTTGTCTTGTGCGTATATTGCGTAGTACTATGAATACCAGCATGGTCATGCGTACATTTGGACGGATATATATCTGATGCTACTAGATTTTCTTCATTATTGTATTTATCTCTACGTCTCTGATGTTTTTTAGGTGTATGATTAGCCCATACAACGTCATTTTGACGCCAAATTATTCACATAATTGTGAAATTATATAAATATCAAATGGTTCGATTTTAAAATTACCAACAGAATTATCACCGGTGCGAACAATTATTTTGAAAACTTTGAGAAACTGATTTAAGGAAAGACAAGGAGGAAACAAGTGAACCATTGAAGATTCAGAGTAACTAACATTGTAGATGCAAGTTAACTAACATTGTAGATGGGAGTTAACTAACATTGTAGATGGGAGTTAACTAACATTGTAGATGGGAGTTAACTAACATTGTAGATTCAAATTAACTAACTTATGTAGATGCAAGTTAACTAACATTGTAGATGCAAGTTAACTAACATTGTAGATGGGAGTTAACTAACTTTGTAGATGCAAGTTAACTAACATTGTAGATTCAAGTTAACTAACATTGTAGATTCAAGTTAACTAACATTGTAGATGCAAGTTAACTAACATTGTAGATGCAAGTTAACTAACATTGTAGATGCAAGTTAACTAACATTGTAGATGCAAGTTAACTAACATTGTAGATGGGAGTTAACTAACATTGTAGATGGGAGTTAACTAACATTGTAGATGCAAGTTAACTAACATTGTAGATTCAAATTAACTAACTTATGTAGATGCAAGTTAACTAACATTGTAGATGCAAGTTAACTAACATTGTAGATGCAAGTTAACTAACATTGTAGATGGGAGTTAACTAACATTGTAGATGCAAGTTAACTAACATTGTAGATTCAAGTTAACTAACATTGTAGATTCAAGTTAACTAACATTGTAGATGCAAGTTAACTAACATTGTAGATGCAAGTTAACTAACATTGTAGATTCATTGTGCATGAATGGAGGCGAAATTTCCACAAATAAAGAAACCCATATGTTGCACATACGTCTAATTCTTCATTGCAGGTGCAAGGTAACTAACATTGTAGCTGAAGGGTTGCTAACATTTTAGATGCAAGGTAATTAACATTATAGATGCAAAGTAACTAACATTGTAGATGCAAGGTAACTAACAATGAAACAACAGAGCCAAGCTGTAATAATTAACATTGTAATAGCAATGTTAATTAACATTGTAAGAGCAATGTAACAAATTCTGTAGTTGCAAAAATAAGCTAACAATGTATATACAATGTTACTACCACTGTAGATACAATGCTACTACCACTGTAGATACAATGTTACTAGCACTGTAGATACAATGTTACTAGCACTGTAGATACAATGTTACTAGCACTGTAGATACAATGTTACTAGCACTGTAGATACAATGTTACTAGCACTGTAGATACAATGTTACTAGCACTGTAGATACAATGTTACTAGCACTGTAGATACAATGTTACTTAGCACTGTAGATACAATGTTACTAGCACTGTAGATACAACGTTACTAGCACTGTAGATACAATGTTACTAGCACTGCAGATGCACTGTAACTATAGAACATCTTAGTTATGATAAATCTTTATATAAAAGAAAGAAATATTCAATTAGACTAACAATATTTAGTTAATAAAAACATGACTCGAATGATCTTGAACGATGTCTGCTAACTTCCCTGAAGAGTTGCTTGTGTAACTACCAGAATAAATTGAACAGAACTTATAAATAATACTGGTCTGTAAAAAAAAATAGTTAATTATTTTGTCCCTATCGTAGGACATTTAAAACCCTTTATATTATAATTTTTATGACAAATCTTTTCCAGTGATCGAAAATTGCTTCCTAATTGTTACATTAATTTTATTTTGGAATTTTCACTTCCATTTGATACTGCCCAATAACAGGTTATTAATAAAAATTAGAAGGATACAGCGTAACTGGATATGAGAAACGATAGATTAAAGAATAAGTGAATGGTAGGGAGATGTGGAACGGTATTAAATATATACAAACACATATGCCAACGACGGAGACATCGCACATCTAAAACCCATTCTTAATGTTTATTATTAATTATATTTAGACCAGGCAATGTGTGTTAACACTGGCAAATGCACTCGATACCTTTATTAACTACAACGTTAGTCCCACAAAGTGAACATTTTAATAACCTCAATATATTAGCCACAGATTGGATAGTTATTAACCATTACGTTTGTCCAACAGAGTGGATACCTTTATTAACCATAACATTTCTGCCACACAGTGGATAAGTTTATTAACAGCAGAGTTTCGCCCACACAGTAAGCATTATGACGTCAGTGATTAAATAAAGTTCACTGTGTAGGCGAAACGTTGGCGTTAATAAAGGTTTCCACTAAGCCAGTCTCCTACACACTCACTAGAGCCTCAGTGCCTTACACACACACACACACACACACACACACACACACACACACACACACACACACACACACGGAATCCGGGAAGGCAAATCCTGTGTAACAAACCTCCTGTAGTTCTATGATAAAGTAACAGAGTTAAGGCAAGAGAGAGAAGGGTGGGTTGATTGCATTTTCCTGGACTGCAGGAAGGCCTTCGACACAGTTCCTCACATGAGATTAGTAAAGAAGTTGGAAGAACAAGCATGTATAACAGGAAGGGCACTGGAATGGATCAGGAAATACCTCACAGGGAGGCAACAACGGGTCATGGTGCGTGATGAGGTATCACAGTGGGCGCCTGTGACGAGCGGCGTACCGCAGGGATCAGTCCTAGGACCAGTGTTATTCTTGGTATATGTAAATGACATGACGGATGGGATAGACTCAGAAGTGTCTCTGTTCGCAGATGATGTGAAATTAATGAGGAGAATCACATCGGAAGAGGACCAAGCAGGACTTCAAACAGACCTGGACAAGCTTGACATCTGGTCTAGCAACTGGCTTCTCGAATTCAATCCCACCAAATGCAAAGTCATGAAGATCGGAGAAGGGCAAAGAAGACCGTTGACAGAGTACAGGCTAGGCGGACAAAGGCTACAAACTTCGGCAAAGGAGAAAGACCTTGGGGTGAGTATAACGCCAAGCACGTCTCCGGAGGCACACATCAACCAGATAACTGGGGCAGCATATGGGCGACTGGCAAACCTAAGATTAGCGTTCCGTTACCTTAACAAGGAATAGTTCAAGACACTGTATACCGTGTATGTCAGGCCCATACTAGAATATGCAGCACCAGTCTGGAACCCACACCTGGTCAAGCACGTAAAGAAACTAGAGAAAGTGCAAAGGTTTGCGACAAGGTTAGTTCCCCAACTCAGGGGTCTGTCCTATGAAGAAAGGTTGAGGGAAATAGGACTAACAACACTGGAGGAAAGAAGGGTCAGATGAGACATGATAACGACATACAAAATACTGCGGGGAATCGACAAGGTAGACAGTGACAGGATGTTCCAGAGAGGGAAAACAGAAACAAGGGGACACAACTGGAAGATGAAGACTCAGATGAGTCAAAGGGATGTTAGGAAGCATTTCTTCAGCCACAGAGTAGTCAGGAAGTGGAATAGTCTAGAGAAAGATATAGTGGAGGCAGGAACCATACATAGTTTTAAGACGAGGTATGATAAAGCTCATGGAGCAGGGAGAGCAGAGACCCAGTAGCGGACAGCGAAGAGGCGGGGCCAGGAGCTGAGTCTCGACCCTTGCAACCACAATTAGGTGAGTACACACACACACACACACACTCCGATGGCATGGTGGCCAGCGCTCCTGCTTCACGCACGGAGGGCCCGGGTTCAATTGCCGGCGGGGCCAAAACATTTCGAAGTGTTTCCTTACACACACACACACACACACACATACACACACATACATACAACAAGCCTAGTGTCTAATCGACATGTGCCTAGGACAAAATGGTAAGTAACTTTCCCAACCCCAACGTACCCCCAGACTACGGTATTAGAAAAGAAGTTGAAGGTTTGGTATACAAATGCAGATGGAATAACAAATAAATGTGAGGAGTGGCATGAAAGAATAAAGGAGACATCCCAAGATATAATAGCACTCACAGAAACGAAACTCACCAGGAAGATAACATATGCAATCTTTCCACTCGGATATCAAATCCTCAGGAAAGATAGAGGGAGCAGAGAGGGAGGAGGAGTTGCACTGCTCATTAAGAACAGGTGGGGATTTGAGGAAGTGGAAGGAATGGATGGAATGGGCGAAAGGGACTACATAGTAAGAACAATCCAGTCTGATGGTAATAAGGTTGTAATTGCTGTAACGTACAACCCGCCACAGAACTGCAGGAGGCCAAGAGAAGAATACGAAGAGAGCAACATAACAATGGTAGACACATTAGCCGAGGTAGCCAGAAGAGCTCACATAGGGAGAGCAAAGTTACTAGTTATGGGTAATTTTAATCACAAGGAGATTGATTGGGAAAACCTGGAGCCCATGGGGGTCCTGAATCATGGAGAGCCAAGATGATGGATGTGGTACTGGAAAACCTCATGCATCAACATGTTAGAGAGACACTACCAGAGCGAGAGGTGAGGATGATCCAGCACGACTGGACCTAGTATTCACCTTGAGTAGTTCGGACATTGAGGATATCATGTATGACAGGCCCCTTGAAGCTAGTGATAATTTGGTTCTGTGTTTTGATTATATAGTCGAGCTACAAGTGGAGAGGGGAGCAGGAATAGGAAGGAAAAAACGAAACTACAAAAGGGGGGCTACACAGGCATGAGGAACTTCCTACAAGACGTTCAGTGGGAGAGAGAATGGGCAGGAAAACCAGTAAAAGAAATTATGGAATATGTGACAACAAAATGCAAAGAGGCAGAGGAGAGGTTTGTTCCCAAGGGGAACAGAAGTAATGGGAAGACCAGAACGAGTCCTTGGTTCACCCAAAGGTGTAGGGAGGCAAAAACTAAGTGCACTAGATAATGGAAAAAGTACAGAAGACAAAGGACCCAGGAAAATAAAGAGATTAGCAGAAGAGCCAGAAACGAATATGCACAGGTAAGAAGGGAGGCTCAGCAATAATACGAAAATGACATAGCACCAAAGCTGACCCGAAGCTGTTGTATAGCCACATCAGGAGAAAAACAACAGTCAAGAACCAGGTAATCAGGCTGAGTTAGGAAGGTGGGGAGTTCACAAGAAACGACCAAGAGGTATATAAGGAGCTCAACATGAGATTTAAAGAAGTATTTACGCAGGAGACAGGAAGGACTCCAGGAATTCAGAATAGGGAGGTTTACCAACAAGTGCTGGATGAAATACACACAACCAAGGAGGAGGTGAAGAAGCTGCTATGTGAACTCGATACCTCAAAAGCGGTGGGACCTGACAACATTTCTCCGTGGGTCCTTAGAGAGGGAGAAGAGATGTTAAGTGTGCCACTAAGAAAAATCTTGAACACATCCATTGAAGCTGGGCAACTACCTGAGGTGTGGAAGATGGCAAATGTAGTCCCAATTTTTAAGAAAGGAGACACACGAGGCATTAAACTACAGACCTGTGTCACTGACGTATATAGTATGCAACGTCATGGAGAAGATCATCAGGAGGAGAGTGGTGGAGCTCCTAGAAAGACACAAGCTTATAAACGACAACCAGCACGGTTTCAGGGAAGGAAAATCCTATGTCACAAACCTACTGGAGTTTTATGACAAGGTAACAGAAGTAAGACACGAGAGAGAGGGGTGGATAGACTGCATTTTCTTGGACTGCAAGAAGGCGTTCGACACAGTTCCTCACAAGAGGTTAATGAAAAAGCTAGAGGATCAGGCACACGTAACAGGAAAGGCACTGCAATGGATCAGAGAATATCTGACAGGGAGGCAACAACGAGTCATGGTACGTGACAAGGTGTCAGAGTGGGCACTTGTGACGAGTGGGGTTCCACAGGGGTCAGTGCTTGGACCTGTACTGTTTTTGGTATATGTGAATGACATAACGGAAGGGATAGGCTCAGAAGTGTCCCTGTTTGCAGATGATGTGATGTTAATGAGAAGAATTAAATCAGTCAAGGATCAGGCAGGACTACAAAGAGACCTGGACAGGCTACAAGCCTGGTCCAGTAACTGGCTCCCTAAATGTAACCCTGCCAAATGTAAAGTCATGAAGATCGGGGAAGGGCAAAGAAGACCGCAGACAGAGAATAGTCTCGGCGGTCAAAGACTGCAAACCTCACTCAAGGATAAATATCTTGGGGTGAGTATAATACCGAGCACATCTGCTGAGGCACACATCAATCAGATAACTACTGCAGCATACGGGCGGCTGGCAAACCTAAGAATAGCGTTCCAATACCTCACTAAGGAATCGTTCAAGACTCTGTACACCATATACGTCAGGCCCATACTGGAGTATGCAGCACCAGTTTGGAACCCACACCTGGTCAAGCATGTCAAGAAATTAGAGAAAGTGCAAAGGTTTGCAACAAAACTAGTTCCAGAGCTAAGGGGATTGTCCTACGAAGAAAGCTTAAAGGAAATCGGCCTGACGACACTAGAGGACAGGAGGGTTAGGGAAGACATGATAACGACATATAAAATACTGCGAGGAATAGATAAGGTGGACAGAGACAAGATGTTCCAGAGAGGGGACACAGAAACAATTGGTCACAATTGGAAGTTGAAGACTCCTATGAGTCAAAGGGATGTTAGGAAGTATTTCTTCAGTCATAGAGTTGTCAGGAAGTGGAATAGCCTAGAAAGTGACGTAGTGGAGGCAGGAACCGTACATAGTTTTAAGACGAGGTTCGATCAAGCTCATGGAGCAGGGAGAGAGAGGACCTAGTAGCAATCAGTGAAGAGGCGGGGCCAGGAGCTATGACTCGACCCCTGCAACCACAAATAGATGAGTACAAATAGTTGAGTACACATATTTATATATATATCGTGCCGAATAGGTAAAATTTGAGATTTTGGCGTAAATAGCAACGCTCCTCTTGCCGAATAAGGCAAGTGAAAATTTGTGTATGCAATTATTTCGCAAAAACCATTCTGAACCTAACGAAAAACAAAAATATTTCATTGTGTTTGTTTATTATTAAATTATTGTAAACTTATCTAAAATTATTTTAGTTGGACTAGGCTTAATTAAATTGCGCTTGTTATAATACGGTTAGGTAAGTTTTCTAAGGTTCTTTTGGTACAAAATTAATAGTTTTTACATTAACATAAATTAAAAAAATATATCTTTAAACGTATAAGATAAATTTTTGGGAAAGGAGTTAATTTTAAATTTCTTGCTAATTGACCAATTTTACCTATTCGGCACGATATATATATATATATATATATATATATATATATATATATATATATATATATAAAAAAATAAAAAGAATGGCTACTCGAACTGTGGTCCTGATGACACATAGCAAGTCCAGAGCTGTGCCACTGTGCTACAATGATTTTAACAGGAGGGAGACTTGTCACAGAAGTGTTGTCTCTTAAATCTTCATACTATGCCATAAAATAAAGGAAAAAATATACACGCAAAGGCAAAAAACCAGAAGCATCATCCTTTCCATAAGACGCATCAGTCATTTAACGCTGACAGACTTAGACAGATTTAAGACATTTTATAGGAAAGCCTTCTAGCTCGGGACAATCTATCTAATATATCTATGTTGATAAATTTAATAGGTAAATAAAAAATGGATAGATAGGTAGCATTATGTTGTACAAAATTGTCATGAAAGCTTCTTTTTGAGGTTATTTTTTTTATATTGTTTAATATTTAGATGCAGGGCAGTAAGTAAAACATGGCATGTTTTACGCTTAGATTTTAAAATGATGCAGATAAAACGTTTACAGTGATTGTAAAGTGGGGTTGAGGGTTAGGTTGGGTTAATTTGAGTTAGGCTATTTAAAGTTGGGTTACACTGAGTTACTATCCAGCGTAACGTACACTAACCCATAAGAATATAATTTTGTGTATAAATAATTGTTCATGAAACTACATTACCCTATATCCTGGAAGGTTATAAGTATCCAGAAAGAATTAACCATCAGTAAAATAAATCTCTCTCATTTTTCACATCTTCACTCACATCTTAACTTTATTGACAGAAAACATTTACCACCACACAAAATAAAATCTCACGGGGAAGAAAATGAAAACTGCCACATCGCTAACCTTACACCTTCACCTGAAACTAACCTTACACCTTCACCTGAAACTAACCTTACACCTTCACCTGAAACTAACCGTACACCTTCATCTGTAACTAACCTTACACCTTCATCTGAAACTAACCTTACACCTTCATCTGAAACTAACCTTACACCTTCATCTGAAACTAACCTTACACCTTCATCTGAAACTAACCTTACACCTTCATCTGAAACTAACCTTACACCTTCATCTGAAACTAACCTTACACCTTCATCTGAAACTAACCTTACACCTTCACCTGAAACTAACCTTACACCTTCATCTGAAACTAACCTTACACCTTCACCTGAAACTAACCTTACACCTTCACCTGAAACTAACCTTACACCTTCACCTGAAACTAACCTTACACCTTCCTCTGAAACTAACCTTACACCTTCACCTGAAACTAACCTTACACCTTCACCTGAAACTAACCTTACACCTTCACCTGAAACTAACCTTACACCTTCACTGAAACTAACCTTACACCTTCGAAACTAACCTTACACCTTCACCTGAAACTAACCTTACACCTTCACTGAAACTAACTACACCTTCACCTGAAACTAACCTTACACATTCACCTGAAACTAACCTTACACCTTCATCTGAAGCTAACCTTACACATTCACCTGAAACTAACCTTACACCTTCATCTGAAACTAACCTTACACCTTCATCTGAAAATAACCTTACACCTTCACCTGAAACTAACCTTACACCTTCACCTGAAACTAACCTTACACCTTCACCTGAAACTAACCTTACACCTTCATCTGAAACTAACCTTACACCTTCACCTGAAACTAACCTTACACCTTCACCTGAAACTAACCTTACACCTTCACCTGAAACTAACCTTACACCTTCACCTGAAACTAACCTTACACATTCACCTGAAACTAACCTTACACCTTCATCTGAAACTAACCTTACACCTTCACCTGAAACTAACCTTACACCTTCACCTGAAACTAACCTTACACCTTCACCTGAAACTAACCTTACACCTTCATCTGAAACTAACCTTACACCTTCATCTGAAACTAACCTTACACCTTCATCTGAAACTAACCTTACACCTTCATCTGAAACTAACCTTACACCTTCATCTGAAACTAACCTTACACCTTCATCTGAAACTAACCTTACACCTTCACCTGAAACTAACCTTACACCTTCACCTGAAACTAACCTTACACCTTCACCTGAAACTAACCTTACACCTTCATCTGAAACTAACCTTACACCTTCACCTGAAACTAACCTTACACCTTCACCTGAAACTAACCTTACACCTTCATCTGAAACTAACCTTACACCTTCACCTGAAACTAACCTTACACCTTCACCTGAAACTAACCTTACACCTTCACCTGAAACTAACCTTACACCTTCATCTGAAACTAACCTTACACCTTCACCTGAAACTAACCTTACACCTTCACCTGAAACTAACCTTACACCTTCACCTGAAACTAACCTTACACCTTCACCTGAAACTAACCTTACACATTCACCTGAAACTAACCTTACACCTTCATCTGAAGCTAACCTTACACATTCACCTGAAACTAACCTTACACCTTCATCTGAAACTAACCTTACACCTTCATCCCGAAAACTAACCTTACACCTTCACCTGAAACTAACCTTACACCTTCACCTGAAACTAACCTACACCTTCATCTGAAACTAACCTTACACCTTCATCTGAAACTAACCTTACACCTTCATCTGAAACTAACCTTACACCTTCATCTGAAACTAACCTTACACCTTCACCTGAAACTAACCTTACACCTTCACCTGAAACTAACCTTACACCTTCACCTGAAACTAACCTTACACCTTCATCTGAAACTAACCTTACACCTTCACCTGAAACTAACCTTACACCTTCACCTGAAACTAACCTTACACCTTCACCTGAAACTAACCTTACACCTTCACCTGAAACTAACCTTACACCTTCATCTGAAACTAACCTTACACCTTCACCTGAAACTAACCTTACACCTTCACCTGAAACTAACCTTACACCTTCACCTGAAACTAACCTTACACATTCACCTGAAACTAACCTTACACCTTCACCTGAAACTAACCTTACACCTTCACCTGAAACTAACCTTACACCTTCACCTGTTTACTTTACACCTTCACCTGTTGTTTACCTTACACCTTCACCTGTTGTTTACCTTACACCTTCACCTGTAGTTCACTTATAGCAGTTCATCTTACACCTGTAGTTCACTTATAGCAGTTCATCTTACTCCTGTAGTTCACTTATAGCAGTTCATCTTAATCCTGTAGTTCATTTTACATATTTACATTTACATCTTACACCTCTTCTTCACATGCTGTTACCTTACAATTCACTTCTGGATCCTTATAAGACTGACACGTGTAGATTCTAACTAGCTACTTGACAATTTGTTAATGACTGCCCTATTACAAGAGCAAAATTAATGTTCAAGATTGTGAGTTAACACTGAACAAACAAAGATAAGGTGGGTAAAATCCCACCAACACACCTGTCACCCATCTGTTTGTGTGCATGCGTGTGTACTCCCCTGTATGTGGTTTGCTCTACGCTACTAAGTTCACTCCTGGAATTGAGAGCCTTATCGTACCTCTTCTTAAAGCTATGTTTGGATTCTGCCTCTGACACTTCAGTCTCCAGGTTTTTACCCTTCCTAATTATTCTAAGACTGAAGAAATACTTTCTAACATGCCTGACTCACCTGTGTTTTCAACTTTCAGCTGAGCTTTTGTGTACTTGTTTCCTATCTCTCAAACAATATGTCACTGTCCACTCTATCAATTCTTCTCAGTATTTTATAAGCTGTTATATCATCTTAAGTCTTTCTTTCCTCTAGTGTCATCAGGTTGAGTTTCTATAACCTGTCCACGTAGGGCATACCCCTTAGCTCCGGGAGTAGGCCCGTTGCAACTCTCTGCATTTTCTCCAGTTTCTTTTATATGCTCGACCAGGTGCGGGTTCCGTAGTGGTGCTGCATACTCCAAAATGGGACTGACGTATCTCGTATAGTGTTGTGAATGACTCTTACTTAATTCTGCCTAGCCTGTACTCCATCTGCGGTCTTCTTTGCCCTGTCTCAAACTTCATAACTATGCACTTGTTGGGCTTAAATTCCAGTAGACCTGAGCTGCACCCTGTCCAGATCCACTTGTGGGCTTTCCTGGTCCTCATTTCTTTATATTCTCCTCAGTATCGCTTCTGCGAACAGTGATACGTTTGACTCCATCCCTTCCGTCACGTCATTCACGAATACAAGAAATAGAACCTCACGTCACATGCACTCATTCAGACATATCGGACACTCACTCGCTGTTTCCTTCCTGTTAAGTATGTCTTGGTCCATTGTGGTGGCCTCCTTGTTATTCCTACCTGCTCTTGCTTTTGTCGTAGTCTCTTGTGCAATACTATGTCAAGTCTTCCTACAGTCCAAGAAAATCCAATATACCAATCCCTCTCTCTCTCTTTTGCCTTATTTATTTTACCTTGTCGTAGAATTCCCGTAAGTTTGTGATATAGGATTTCCCATTTCTAAAGCTAACTCATAATGAGCTCACTCCTTTCTCTGTGCCCCACTACTCATCTCGTGGTAATCTTCTTCATAAAGGTGCGAGCTATGCACGGCAGTGACACTGGTCTGTAGTTTAATACTACATGTTTGCTTCACTTATTAAAAACTGGGACTGCATTTGCTGTCTTCTGTACCTCCGACAACTGCATCTGTACTCCCGCTTTCAGGACCCACGGAAAGATACTACCTGGTTCCACTGCTCACATAGCTTTTTCACCTCTTCCTCTGTTGCATGTATTGTTATGCGCTCGCTGGAGACAGAGCCTCGAAGATGTACGATGTAAAGGTCGAAGAAATGTCATTGGGAGCAAAGTTAGGTTGTAGATGTGGGGTGTGCGAAGTAAACCCGCTATTCCTGTGCACCTTTAACAAGTCGTAAGAAGAGCAGAAACGTTTGGCACTTACCGTGGAGATGTAAGTTTGGCACTTACCGTGGAGATGCTGACACATTATTTGCTGTTATATTATTCGTGGAGAATCGCTAAACCAGTAGGAGTCATACAGCGCCTATGGGGTGTGAGGCAGTTATGATAGCTTGAGACTGCCTCTCCAATATCATGTTTGAGAAGTGGAGAAGAGATGTGAGACCAGGTGTTCTGTTTCTATTCAGTTCTGGTTCTGTCTGGGAACTCCAAGCCACGTGATGGAGGTCCCATGGTAGATGACCTAGAATCAGAAGTTATGGAAGGGAGGAAGGGAGGATGCCTTTATATAAACTCAGAGGAAGTACCTAAGACAGGTCTTTGTGGGAGAGCTTTTTCCGGGTACAGAGCTCTTGCTTGGTGCACAACTCTTGCCGGGTGCAGAGCTCTTGGTTGGTGCAGAGCTCTTGCCGGGTGCAGAGCTCCGGCTGGGGAGGAAACAGCCCAGGCTTCATTGTGCGGTCTTGGGACCTGTGACTGGAAGCTGACTGGTCACCTAGGAGGACCTGTTTTAAGGACTCTATACTGTAAGTGGATTTAGGTTCAGTTTATTGTTTTCCCCACTAGTTATATTAATATCAAATTCTTTCTCTTTGATAAAATATTCTATTGTAATAAGTATAAATAAATTGTAATTATAAGTACAGATAAATTGTAATTATCTTGTCTTTAATTTATCACTTTCTATAAGACTGATTTGTTAGTAAAGGTTTAAGTGGAAGTGGAATTAGAGTGCACAGTAGAGTGTAGTGAGGGAGGTGGTGCACTCTTGTCTCATCTCATTACTCATTAAGTGCATACTGAAGATAAGGGTCTCCCTTTCTCCCCGGTTATATGACACGATTATATATGATGCGAGAAAGTGGAGGGTTTTCTTCAGCGCAGGAAGTAAGCTTCTGTTGCTTCATTAGAAAGGTGAAGGGTGTTTATAAATATTAATAATAACACTGAAAAGAAGAACGCAGAAAATTTAACAACTGTTTTTTCCAATCTTTTTAGCTATATTGCTACGACCCTTGAAGACTACGGTGCTCTTCACCATCTCCAAGACTGAGGTACTGATTACCTCATCTTTTGTATATAAATCTATATTCTTCAGATTATGTCCTTGATAAAGCCACTGGTTGGCGAAATGTCTACAAATAAAGGAAACCAGATCACACTTCACCGACCCAGGTTCAGAGTTCACGGTCATTTGGAATCTCCTGGGACACAATGAACGCTGCCCTGGCATTAAACAGTGTATTTATTGTCACGTTTAACCGGTTCTTCAATATATTTCTGTGTTCTCCCGGCATTCTACAGTTTGTAGGCAAAATCTGGCCATAAACTCTGATGTTATCACAGCAGCCTCACTAGTGGAGGCGGCCTTGTATGTCATGTATGTGTCTGAGCTATTCATAAGACAGGAACTCTCTTAAAGACTGAAGGTAAATAAATCAGAAGGCAAGAATCTAACGTACTTTGTTAATGTTTATATTGAAAGGTAAAAATAATAGTCCTACTAGGATCCTCTAGCAGTGCCACACTAGGATTCTCCAGCAGTGCCACACTAGGACCCTCCAGCAATGCCATACTAGGACCCTCCAGCAGTGCCACATTAGGATCCTCCAGTAGTGCCACAGTAGGATCATCCAGCAGTTCATTACTAGAATCATCCAGCAGTTTCATACTAGGATGATTCTGCAGTGCCACACTAGGATCCTCCTGCAGTGCCACACTAGGGTTATCCTGCAGTGCCACACTAGGGTCATTCATCAACGTCCTAGAATCATCCAGCAGTGCCCTTCTAGGACCATCCGATAGTGTTCTAGGATCATCCTGCAGTGTTATAATAGGATCATTCATGTCCTAGGATTATCCTTCAGCACCCCTCTAGAATCATCAATGCTCTAGTAGGATCATCAATCAGTGCCCAATTAGGTTAATTCCTCACTGCTATTCTAGGATAATCACTGTCCTACTAGGATAACTGATCAGTATCCTAGTAGAATCATCTGCCGGTTCCCTATTGCAGTCATCCATCAGCGCCCTCTTCAGGTCATGCATAAGTGCCTTGCTAGAAATATTTCATCCATGCTCAACTGGAATCATCCATCCATGTTCTACTAGAGTTATCTATCCGTGCCCTGAATCGATTATATTTATTCATCTTTACGTCATTAAAATCATCCTTCAGTGCCCTGTGATCAACCATCAGTTTCCTAGGATCATGAATCAGCACCCTAGGATCATGAATCTGGTTCCTAGGATCATGAATCTGTTCCTAGGATCATGAATCAGCATCCTAGGATCATGAATCTGTATCCTTGGATCATGAATCTGTATCCTAGGATCATGAATCTGTATCCTTGGATCATGAATCTGTATCCTTGGATCATGAATCTGTATCCTTGGATCATGAATCTGTATCCCAGGATCATGAATCTGTATCCTAGGATCATGAGTCTGTATCCCAGGATCATGAATCTGTATCCTTGGATCATGAATCTGTATCCTTGGATCATGAATCTGTATTCTTGGATCATGACTCTGTATCCTAGGATCATGACTCTGTATCCTAGGATCATGAACTCTGTATCCTAGGATCATGAATTTGTATCCTATGATCATAAATCGGTATCCTAAGACGACCCCTCAGAGGCCTAGTTTATGTCTATAGGCTGTGGTCTAGCAGTGTGTGCCGAAGCATCTCTTACAGTGTACATCGCCACAAACTGCCGACAGACATCATTAAAGGAGTCAGAGTTTGTTGTCATTATCTAGCCCTGAGGTGGGAAGTTTGAGTGACTATCACATTCACTCAGCAACACTACTACATTCACTCAGCAACACTACTACATTCACTCAGCAACACTACTACGTTCACTCAGCAACACTACTACATTCACTCAGCAACACTACTACATTCACTCAGCAACACTACAACTACATTCACTCAGCAACACTACAACTACATTCACTCAGCAACACTACTACTACATTCACTCAGCAACACTACTACTACAGTCACTCAGCAACACTACTACTACAGTCACTCAGCAACACTACTACTACATTCACTCAGCAACACTACTACTACAGTCACTCAGCAACACTACTACTACAGTCACTCAGCAACACTACAACTACATTCACTCAGCAACACTACTACTACATTCACTCAGCAACACTACTACTACAGTCACTCAGCAACACTACTACTACATTCACTCAGCAACACTACTACTACACTCAGCATCACTACTACATTCACTCAGCAACAGCATTACTCTAGCTTGCGCAACACTGCATTTTTACTCTGCAACTGGCTTTATATAACAGTGCAAAAAGGGTGAACACACTAGCACGACAAACTTTCTTTCTGGTAGGAAGGAAGGGGAGAAAAAAGAAATGAGTGCAAAAGGAAAACCTGCAGTCCACGGTCTGGATCTGTTGCCTGGCGTCCTGTGCAAGGTTGTGAGAGGGTATAACACAGTCATACTGTACAGGGGTGTTGTTCCCTGTACAGGGAAGCAGCATCGTACTGGAAGTCGGCAAAGGATTGCATCATGAGACTCTTGTCTGTCCACACATTCTGTCCTGTAAAATATTGAGGTGACAGAACATTCTAATGGTGTAGCAAATATACATACCAAGGGTAAAGAACAAAAAAAGCACAATACCGTTACTTGAACAATACAAAAATAACCCGCACATAGAAGAGAGAAGCGACGACGTTTCGGTCCGACTTGGACCATTTACAAAGTCCCACTAACACAAAAGAGTGAGGGAGCCATTATATATAGACGAAGGGGACAGGGACGGGAGAAAAGAAGGAAGAAGATAATGGTAGTGGTAATGCTGGTAGTGGTAGTAGTAGTACTAGTAGTAAAAAGGGTACATTGCGATTCTTTCAAGTGCACTGCAACATCAATAAGGTGATCAAACCAATAAAACAATCTTGCAAGACTGCTAATATTACGATATGGTTTATAAATGTGAAATTTTGACTACACACGAGGGTTGTTTACACTGATTCAGAGAAGTATTAGAGTTGCAACTATTTATGGAGATTATTTGCACTGACTTGTAGCTTAGCTAGCAATTTGCATACTCTGCTTATGAGTCTAAAGTATCAGGCGTAGGGTCTATGACGCATATAAATACTTTTGGTCTGGGACGTAGACTATAATGCTGTCGAACTTTTTGACTAGTGTCTGTCGCATCATAAGGACTATGCTTATCTATATCTATACAACAAGAAAGGGTGGGTATCCCTTATCGTGCTGTAAAAGAAAGAGATTAGCGTACTCTGCGTATCTGGAGTTGTCAATTCGTATGACACAGGATTGATCGTCACTCGTAATACGCCAAAGATTTTCTGGTTAGTTTCCTGGTGTTGTTGCTCGCTTGGTAACTCGTGAGAAGCTATTGGCTATCTGAAACTTGTGATTATTGCCTATTGATTATTTTCGAGGTCGAGAAATTTGTCAACAGTTCAACTGAAGTTCTTCCCCTTGGCTTCGTTGTTTTAGGATTCTTCAGAATAAGGCTAGAACCTTATACCTTACACTGAAGGTAGGATACACATTTTAGTACAATCTCGGATATCACACACTTGATCTTGTATGAGTCGCTTTTAACTGCCATGTGATTTTCATCTGATATGTTGGGTACAAACACCATTTCTACTATGAGTTAGCTGACAAAGCAACACCTTTCTTTCTACAAGCTGTCGCTGTGCTCATGAAAGCCGTGACTCAAAGATTAACGTACCATCATACTTTCCTCTACAACATGATCACTGTCAGAATCACAAATAGAGAAAGAGCCAATGTCAAAGATTGTATGAGTATTCTCTGCTTCTCATAACTTCGTTTCATTCACTTTGAGGTGAAAACGTTCCATTTTGCAAGGTCGAGGCGAACTTGTTCATGACCCCTTGGACATACTACTTCAGAACCCTTCGGTTTTAAAAGTCTCTAGATGCTTAACGTACTGGGAAACTTGACTTGATTTTTTTCCGATTCGCACACCAAAGGATGTGATTGATGATAATTTGTTTCTCCCTCTATCATGATTTTCACACCAATCAGGAGGTCTGCAGGAAATTTTGCTATCGTTCACTGAAAATTTAGCTGCCAATCTCTTACTCTCTGCTGAGAAAGCGATTGTGGTTCTTTCATATATCGTCGGTCAGATTATTGTGAACATTACAGATAGGGACTGTATACAGCGACTCGCAGGATTATTATCTCTATGCAATTTGACACATTCGCGTGAATCACTGCCTAGTGCCAGAGATTCTAACTGGCAATTTTGCTGACTGAGAGTTCGTACTGTGGCAAGGGATTAGCGTCTAATCACATGTGTGAAGATTGCTGTATAAGTTCGGCTGAGATTTAGAGACTACAAATTTTACGTTAAAATCTCTCATTAGCAGTGGAAATAAGACGCAGTTCAAACAGATTAGAGTAATGGATATAACAAGGTACCAAATGTAATGGTGTGAGAACGTTTCTGACGGCGATGAATTATTCACTGTAATATAAGTTGCCATCAGTTAGTCTATAAATTTTAATTAGTGAATCAGCAACTGAACTGTATGTGTTAGTCAGGGACCATCTGATTGCTGAGTCTAGCTTGGAAAAGATAAAGCTGATGAGAAGATTAAAAATCATGAAAATGCCAGAAATTTGTGTGATGTATTGACAGTGGCATTAAATAGAGATTCTAAACAGTGTCTGTCGAGCTAGACGGTTTTCCCTGTTAACTAATTTGGTGCCTTTGATGTTTATGAGATGGTTGTGGACATTCCGTTGAAGAATGAAGGCGTTATTTAAAATCACCTTAGGATCACACTCCTGATGTCCTGGAAACACCTCACCCCCCAAGTGGTTATCGTGGAAAGGGACAAAAGACGAGGCAGATGCGTAGGTGCTCTGATCTCTTTACAAAATACAATGCAATATAATCAAGGAGAGTTCAAACCTTTACCCACACTTGTCTTGCATAAACAAGCCGTCGATACGACCAGTAGTCGTCCTGCAGTGCCACTGTCTCTCACTCCACTCACGATATGACCTCATTGGCCAGGCCACTCACCAGACTATGCTTGCATTATTATGCTTTTTCTCCAAAACTGTGTAATGACTGACACAGCCTGCACAGCAGGTGAAGCCTCTCAGTAAAGTAACTAACTGCAAATTATATTTGTCTTCTTCAGGAAGGGCAAGAGTGGAAGAGCAACTCAGTAAGGGCAAGACTGGAAGAGCAACTCAGTAAGGGTAAGACTGGAATAGCAACTCAGTAAGGGCAAGACTGGAAGAGCAACTCAATAAGGGAAAGACTGGAAGAGCCACTCAGTAAGGGCAAGACTGGAAGAGCAACTCAATAAGGGAAAGACTGGAAGAGCAACTCAGTAAGGGCAAGACTGGAAGAGCAACTCAGTAAGGGTAAGACTGGAAGAGCAACTCAGTAAGGGTAAGACTGGAAGAACAACTCAGTAAGGGAAAGACTGGAATATCAACTCAGTAAGGGAAAGACTGGAAGAGCAACTCAGTAAGGGTAAGACTGGAAGAGCAACTCAGTAAGGGCAAGACTGGAAGAGCAACTCAGTAAGGGCAAGACTGGAAGAGCAACTCAGTAAGGGCAAGACTGGAAGAGCAACTCAGTAAGGGAAAGACTGGAAGAGCAACTCAGTAAGGGCAAGACTGGAAGAGCAACTCAGTAAGGGTAAGACTGGAAAGCAACTCAATAAGGCAAAGACCTGGAGGAATAGCAACTCAGTAAGGGTAAGACTGGAAATAGCAACTCAGTAAGGAAAGACTGGAAGAGCAACTCAGTAAGGGCAAGACTGGAAGAGCAACTCAGTAAGGGAAAGACTGGAAGACAACTCAGTAAGGGCAAGAGTAGAAGAGCCACTCAGTAAGGGCAAGACTGGAAGAGCAACTCAATAAGGGAAAGACTGGAAGAGCAACTCAGTAAGGGTAAGACTGGAAGAGCAACTCAGTAAGGGTAAGACTGGAAGAGCAACTCAGTAAGGGAAAGGCTGGAATAGAAACTCAGTAAGGGTAATACTGGAATAGCAACTCAGTAAGGGTAAGACTGGAAGAGCAACTCAGTAAGGGAAAGACTGGAAGAGCAACTCAGTAAGGGCAAGACTGGAAGAGCAACTCAGTAAGGGAAAGACTGGAATAGCAATTCAATAAGGACAAGACTGGAAGAGCAACTCAGTACGGGAAAGAATGGAATAGCAATTCACTAAGGACAAGACTGAAAGAGCAACTCAGTAAGGTCAAGATGGAAGAGCAACTCAATAAGGGCTGGAAGAGCAACTCAGTAAGGGCAAGACTGGAAGAGCAACTCAGTAAGGGCAAGACTGGAAGAGCAACTCAGTAAGGTCAAGACTGGAAGAGCAACTCAGTAAGGGCAAGACTGGAAGAGCAACTCAGTAAGGGCAAGACTGGAAGAGCAACTCAGAAGGCAAGACGGAAGAGCAACTCAGTAAGGGAAGACTGGAAGAGCAACTCAGTAAGGTCAAGACTGGAAGAGAACTCAATAAGGTCAAGACTGGAAAGCAACTCAATAAGGCAAGACTAACAACTCAGTAAGGGCAAGACTGGAAGAGCAACTCAGTAAGGAAGACCAAGACAACTCAGTAAGGGCAGACTGGAAGAGCAACTCAGTAAGGCAAGACTGGAAGAGCAACTCAGTAAGGGCAAGACTGGAAGAGCAACTCAGTAAGGGCAAGACTGGAAGAGCAACAACTCAGTAAGGGGAAGACTGGAAGAGCAACTCAGTAAGGGCAAGACTGGAAGAGCAACTCAGTAAGGGCAAGACTGGAAGAGCAATTCAGTAAGGGCAAGACAGGAAGAGCAACTCAGAAAGGGCAAGATTGGAAGAGCAACTCAGTAAGGGCAAGACTGGAAGAGCAACTCAATAAGCGCAAGACTGGAAATGAAAAAAAAAAACGGAACAAGTAGAGATAATGAATTCAACTTGAAGAAAAAAAAGGATAACTAATAAAATAAAAAAAGTTAAGCACTCACTCACAAACACACACACGCGTGCGCACGCACACACACACACACACACACACACACACACACACACACATACACTCACACAGAAAAATAAGGAGATTAGTAGTAGAGCCAGAAGCGAGTATGCACAAATAATTAGGGAGGCCCAGCGACAGTACGAAAATGACATGCATCGAAAGTCAAGTCTGACCGGAAACTGCTGTATAGTCACATTAGGAGGAAGACAACAGTCAAAGACCAGGTGATCAGGCTGAGGAAAGAAGGTGGAGAACTCACAAGAAACGATCAAGAGGTATGTGAGGAGCTCAACACGAGATTTAAGGAGATATTTTCAGTGGAGGCAGGAAGGAGTCTGGGAAGACAGTACAGAGTGTGACACCAACAAGGAATATACCAAGTGTTGGATGACATACACACAACTGAGGAGAAGGTGAAGAAGTTGCTCAGTGACCTTATACCTCAAAGACGATGGGACCGGACAACATCTCCCCGTGGGTCCTTAGAGATGGAGCAGAGACGCTGTGTGTGTCACTAACCACGATCTTCAACACATCCATTGAAACTGGGCAACTACCTGAGGTATGGAAGAAGGCAAAATGTAGTTCCTATTTTTAAGAAAGGAGACAGAAACGAGGTACTAAACTATAGACCAGTGTCACTTATGTGTATAATGTGCAAGTCTGGAAGATTATCAGAGGAATGGTGAGCACTGAACGGACAAGATTATAAACGACAACCAGCACGATTCATGGAAGCAATCTATGTACAAACCTACTGGAGTTCTATGACAAATGGTAAGACACGAGAGAGAGGGTGGGTTGATTGCATTTTCTTGGACTGCAAGAAGGCCTTCCACACAGTTCCTACAAGATATTAGTGCAGAAGCTAGAGGATCAGGCGTGTATAACAGGAAGGGCACTGCAATGGATCAGAGAATACCTGACAGGGAGGCAACTACGAATCATGGTACGTGACGAGGTATCACAGTGGGCGCATGTGACGAGCGGGGTCCCACAAGGGTCAGTCCTAGGACCAGTGCTATTCTTGGTATATGTGAATGACATGACGGACGGGATAGACTCAGAAGTGTCCCTGTTCGCAGATGATGTGAAGTTAATGAGGAGAATTAAATCAGATGAGGATCAGGCAGGACTTCAAAGAGACCTGGACATGCTGGACACCTGGTCCAGCAACTGGCTTCTCGAATTTAACCCCGCCAAATGCAAAGTCATGAAGATCGGGGAAGGGCAAAGAAGACCGCATACAGAGTATAGGCAAGGTGGCCAAAGACTGAAACCTCGCTCAAGGTGAAAGATCTTGGGGTGAGTATAACACAAAGCACGTCTCCGGAAGCACATATCAACCAGATAACTGCTGCAGCATACGGGCGACTGGCAAACCTAAGAATAGCGTTCCGATACCTTAGTAAGGAATCGTTCAAGACACTGTACACCGTGTACGTCAGGCCCATACTAGAGTATGGAGCACCAGTTTGGAACCCATACCTGGTCAAGCACGTCAAGAAATTAGAGAAAGCGCAAAGGTTTGCGACAAGGTTAGTTCCAGAGCTAAGGGGAATGTCCTCCGAAGAAAGGTTAAGGGAAATCGGCCCGACAACACTGGAGGACAAGAGGGTTAGGTGAGACATGATAATGACATACAAAATACTGCGTGGAATAGACAAGGTGGATAGAGACAGGATGTTCCATAGAGGGGACACAGAAACAAGGGGTCACAATTGGAAGTTGTAGACTCAGATGAGTGAAAGGGATGTTAGGAAGTATTTTTTCGGCCATAGAGTAGTCAGGAAGTGGAATAGTATAGCAAGTGAAGTAGTGGAAGCAGGAACCATACATAGCTTTAAGACGAGGTATGATGAAGCTCATGGAGCAGGGAGAGAAAGGACCCAGTAGCGATCAGTGAAGAGGAGGGGCCAGGAGTTGAGTCTCAACCCCTGTAACCACAATTAGGTGAGTACAATTAGGTGAGTGCTCACACGCACGCACACACACACACACACACACACACACACACACACACACACACACACACACACACACACACACACACACACACACACACACACACACACACACACACACACACACACATGGACAAATGAAGCATCGTACATCCTCTGCGTCATTATCGATGCCCGAATCAATGTTTCAATCAAGGCTGGAAAGAAGACACAAACATTAAATCTGACGAAACTATTCACTACTGAACTATGCACGATATCGGGATTTTATATTAAGTATGAGGCTTATAAGTTGACTTTTTTCATCTCATTTTTTCCAATAAACATACGATATATATCTGAAGAACATTTGGATTGGCCCCCAAAATGGCCGGATGTAAACATTATCAAACATCTGTGGGATCAATGGAACAGCAAGTCAGAAACCGATTTCTTTTGGATGAGTTAGAGAAGGTTTTGTTTGACGAATGGCTAAAAATTTCCTTGGATAATGTTTAAATGTTACATGAATCAATTCTTTGACGAAATGATGCTGTTTTAGCGGCAAATGGAGGACCAACTTCATACTCAAAATAGAAAACGTTGCTTAAAAAGCAACGAAAAATCGTGTATTCAATAATTTCGCAAAAATCTTTCGGAACCTAACGAAAAAATTATATTTCATTGTGTTTGTTTATTATTAAATTATACTAAACTTATCGAACATATATTTAGTCGGATAAGGCTAAATTAAATTGTGCTTGTTATAATAAAGTTAGGTAAGTTATCTAAGGTTCTTTAGGTACAAAATTATATTTTTTTACATTAACCTCAATAAAAAATATATATCTTTAAACGTTTAAGAGAAAACTTTAGAAAGAACTTAATTTTAAATGTATTCTTGCTAACTGACCAGTTTAACCTATTCTGCACGATATATATATATATATATAGTAGGTTGGTAGATAGCAACCACCCAGGGAGGTACTACCATTCTGCTAAGTGAATGTGAAACAGAAACCTGTAACTGTTTTACATGATGGTAGGATTGCTGGTGTCTTTTTTCTGTTTCATAAACACGAATGAAAACAGGTATATCTTGCTACTTCTACTTACACTTAGGTCACACTACACAGGCATGCACATGCATATATATACATACACGCATCTAGTTTTTTCTTATTTTTCTTAATAGTTCTTGTTCTTCTTATTTTCCTCTATTCTTCATAGGGAAGTGTAAAAGAATCTTTCCTCCGAAAGCCATGCGTGTCGACTAAAATGCCGGGAGCAATAGGAGCAATGGGCTAGTAACCCCTTCTCCTGTATACATTACTAAAAGAGAGAAGAAGAAAACAATTATGAAACTGGGATGTTTGAATGTGCGTGGATGTAGTGCGGATGATAAGAAAAAGATGATTGCTAATGTTATGAATGAAAAGAAGTTGGATGTCCTGGCCCTAAGCGAAACAAAGCTGAAGGGAGTAGGCGAGTTTTAGTGGGAAGAAATAAATGGGATTAAGTCAGGAGTATCTGAGAGAGTTAGAGTTAAGGAAGGGGTAGCAATAATGTTGAAAAATCAGTTATGGAAGGAGAAGAGGGAATACAAATGTATAAATTCAAGGATTATGTGGATTAAAATAAGAGTCGGAAAGTAGGTCATAATAAGCGTGTATGCACCTGGAGAAGGGAGGAGTGTAGAGGAGAAAGAGAGATTTGGGGAGATGTTAAGCAAATGTATAGGAACTTTTGAACCAAATTAGGTGCTTGGTGTAAATGATAATGGGAGCCCTTTGATTGAACTTCGTATAGAAAGGGGTTTAGTTATAGGTAATACATATTTTAAGAAAAAGAGGATAAATAAGTATACAAGATATGATGTAGGGCGTAATGGCAGTAGTTTGTTTGACTACGTATTGGTAGATGAAAGATGTTGAGAAGACTTCAGGATGTACATGTTTATAGATGGGTCACAGATATATCTGATCACTTTTTAGTTGTAGCTACAGTGAGAGTAAAAGGTAGATGGGATACAAGGAAAATAGAAGCAGCAAGTATGAGAGAGGTGAAGGTTTACAAGAGGAGGCAGTTAGGGTAGGATATAAACAACTATTGGAGGATAGATGGGCAAGTGAGAGTATAGGCAATGCGGTCGAAGATGTATGGGGTAAGTTTAAGAATGTAGTGTTAGAGTGTTCAGCAGAAGTTTGTGGTTACAGGAAAGTGGGTGTGGGAGGGAAGAAGAGCGATTGGTGGAATGATGATATAAAGAGAGTAGTAAGGGAGAAAAAGTTAACATATGAGAGATTTTTACTAAGTAGAAGTGATGCAAGGAGAGAGCAGTATATGGAGAGATAAAAAGAGGTTAAGAGAGTGGTCAAGCAATGTAAAAAGAGAGCAAATGAGAGAGTGGGTGAGATGTTATCAACAAATTTTGGAGTGAGAATAATAAGTTGAGGAAGCCTAGGGAACGAATGGATTTGACAGTTTAAAATAGGAGAGGAGAGTTATTAAATGGAGAGCTAGAGGTATCGGGAAGATGAAAGGAATATTTTGAGGAATTGTTAAATGTTGATGAAGATAGAGAAGCTGTGATTTCGTGTATAGGGCAAGGAGGAATAACATCTTGTAGCAGTGAGGAAGAGCCAGTTGTGAGTGAGGGGGAAGTTTGTGAGGCAGTGGGTAGAATGAAAGTGGGTAAGGCAGCTGGGATTGATGGGATAGAGATAGAAATGTTAAAAGCAGGTGGGGATATAATTTTGGAGTGATTGATGTTATTATTTAATAAATGTATGGAAGAGGGTTAGGTACCTAGGGATTGGCACAGAGAGCGTGCATAGTTTCTTTGTATAAAGGGAAAGGGGACAAAAGCATACCTGGTGAAGTGTATGGTAGAGTTATTATTGAAAGAATTAGGAGTAAGATGGAGAGTAGGATAGCAGATGAACAAGGAGGCTTTAGGAAAGGTAGGGGGTGTGTAGACCAAGTGTTTACAATGAAACATATAGGTGAACAGTATTTAGATAAGGGTAAAGAGGATTTTGTCGCATTTATGGATTTGGAAAAGGCGTATGACAGAGTGGGTAGGGGCAATGTGGAAGATGTTGCAGGTGTATGGAATAGGAGGTAGATTACTGAAAGCAGTGAAGTGTTTTTATGAGGATAGTGATGCTCAGGTTTGAGCATGTAGGAGAGAGGGAGATTATTTCCCAGTAAAAGTAGGCCTTAGACAAGGATGTGTGATGTCATCATGGTTGTTCAATATATTTATAGATGTGGGTTGTAAGAGAAGTGAATGCTCGGGTGTTGGCAGGAGGTGTGGGGTTAAAAGATAAAGAATCTAACACAAAGTGGGAGTTGTCACAGTTGCTCTTTGTTGATGACACTGTGCTTTTGGGAGATTCTGAAGAGAAGTTGCAGAGGTTGGTGGATGAGTTTGGTAGGTTATATAAAAGAGGAAAATTAAAAGTGAATATAGGAAAGAGTAAGGTGATGAGGATAACCAAAAAAATAGATGACGAAAGATTGGATATCTGATTGGAGGGAGAGAATATGGAGAAGGTGGATGTATTCAGATATTTGGGAGTGGACATGTCGGCAGATGGGTCTATGAAGGATGAGGTAAATCATAGAATTGATGAGGGAAAAATGGTGAATGGTGCACTTAGGAGTCTGTGGAGACAAAGAACCTTGTCCATGGAAGTAAAGAGGGGAATGTATGAGAGTATAGTTATACCAACACTCCTATATAAGTGTGAAGCATGGATTGTGAATGTTGTAACAAGGAGAAGGCTGGAGGAAGTGGAGATGTCATGTCTGAGAGCAATATGTGGTTGAATATAATGCAGAGAATTCGTAGTTTGGAAATTAGGAGGAGGTGCGGAATTACCATAACTATTTTCCGGAGGGCTGAGGATGGGTTCTTGAGGGGGTTCGGACATGTAGAAAGGATGGAACAAAATAGAATGACTTTGAGAATGTACAAATCTGTAGTGGAGGGAAGGCGGGGTAGGGGTTGGCCTATTAAAAGTTGGAGAGAGGAGGTAAAGGAGGTTTTGTGTGCGAGGGGCTTTGACTTCCATCAAGCATGCATGAGCTTATTTGATAGGAGTGAATGGAGACAAATGGTTTTTAGTACTTGACGTGCTGTTGGAGTGTGAGCAAGGTAACATTTATGAAGGGATTCAGGGAAACCTTCTGGCTGGACTCGAGTCCTGGAGATGGGAAGCACAACGTCTGCACTCTGAAGGAGGGATGTTTATGTTCCAGTTTTATAACTGTAGTGTAAGCACGCCTCTGGCAAGACATTGATGGAGTGAATGATGATGAAAGTTTTTTCTTTTCGGGCCACCCTGCCTTCGAGGGAAACGGCCGATGTGTTAATAATATATATATATATATATATATATATATATATATATATATATATATATATATATATATATATATATATATATATATATCGTGCCGATTAGGTAAAACTTGCGATTTTGGCTTAAATAGCAACGCTCACCTTGCATATAAGACAAGTGAAAATTTTGTATGCAATAATTTCGCCAAAATCATTCTGAACATAACGAAAAATATATTTCATTGTGTTTGTTTATTATTAAATTAATGTTAACGTATCTAAAATATATTTAGTTGGGTTTGGCTAATTAAATTGCGCATGTTGTAATAAGGTTAGGTAGGTTTTCAAAGTTTCTCTTGGTACAAAATTATAAATTCTTACATTATCATAAATGAAAAAATATATCTTTAAACGTATAAGATAAAATTTTAGAAAGGACTTAATTTTAGACGAGTTCTTGCTAATTGACCAGTTTTACCTAATCGGCACGACATATATATATATATATATATATATGCAAAAGATCACAATAACCACTATGAAAAATAGAAGAATTCCAAGCGCTTTCGTGACTACTCACACTCATAGTTCCTTGATAATGTGAGTAGTCACGAAAGCGCTTGAATTCTTCTATTTTTCATAGTGGTTGTTTTGCATATATATATATATATATATATATATATATAATGTCGTGCCGATTAGGTAAAACTGGTCAATTAGCAAGAACTCATTTAAAATTAAGTCCTTTCTAAAATTTTCTCTTATACGTTTAAAGATATATTTTTCATTTACGTTAATGTAAAAATTTATAATTTTGTACTAAGAGAAACTTTGAAAACCTACCTAACCTTATTACAACAAGCGCAATTTAATTTAGCCTAACCCAACTAAATATATTTTAGATACGTTAACATTAATTTAATAATAAACAAACACAATGAAATATATTTTTTCGTTAGGTTCAGAATGATTTTGCGAAATTATTGCATACACAAAATTTCGCTTGTCTTATATGGCAAGAAGAGCGTTGCTATTTAAGCCAAAATCGCCAGTTTTACCTAATCGGCACGACATATATATATATATATATATATATATATATATATATATATATATATATATATATATATATATATATATATATATATATATATATATATATAAAAAGGTTTTATTATCAACGTTTAGGTGAAATTTATCACCATCATCAATATATGAAAAAAATCATTGCATCACCAGTACTAACTGTAAAAGATAAAGGTTAGAATAATTAGAAAAAATGAAGTATGAACTAGAGGTACAGGGTTGAGCTGGGACTAACTCAGTTACACAGTGGTCAGGTCGAGGTCAGCAATAAGAGAAAACTATAAGAAAAGAGAACATGACTATTTTAATGTAAATAACCAAACGACCGAGGTATACGCATTAAAGCTCAGTCTTGATGTCACTAGCGTATAAGCTCTAAAATGATTTTAAGGTCACTAATCCTTAGTAAATGGTCTTTAGATTCGGAATGTAATCTTTCAGTTGAAAAGGGAGGTTTAGCTAAGTTAGCAAGGCTCTCGTATCATACACATCCCTGCTAAATTATTCTGATTTGGAAGTTTCTAGTTGAGCCTCCAACGTTTCTAGCATTACAACTAGAACATTTGTATTGGTAGATAAGAAAACAGAGACGTGACATATATGCAAAAATATCTCTCAAGAGATAAACAAATATGAATTTGAGTGTTATTTGAGGATAATTTTTTTGACCATTTCAAACACTGTTTCTTGAAGAAATAACTAATACATCCAAAGAACGGGAACTTATTATAAGGAATGTCTAGGAACCGTGTCAACAGGTGTAGAGGGAGACTATTTACTATCGAAAATCTCTAATATTTTTTTTTTTTTTGGAATAGCGGCAGTGGGTAGCCATTACGCAAGTAAAGCCTAGTGCGGAATTATATTTCAGTGTCAAACGCTGTCCATAATAAATAATTTCTATTAATACAAGTTTTTACACCATTTTCTTTAAACAAAAGAGACAAAGTTCAAGCCAATGCCAGTTAAATGGCGTTTCTATAAATTGTGCTCGAGTTATTCTAAATGTACATCAAGAAAAGACAAACTTTTAAATTTTCATTCTCTACACTAAAAACAATATTCCTATGTTTGAAATTCAAATAATCCATAAACAATTTTATGAGTAGGATTTTTAACTAGCAGAAATGTGTCATCAACACAGGATTAAAAATCTATTGGATAAGCATCAAGCTAAATCTTTTCATAACACAAAAAAAACTTTAGCTAAAGCTGGGTCTAAATGTGAACCCATTGCACCACCATCACATTGTGTATAAAATCTATCACTGAAAACAAAAATTGAGTCATTTACAGCCAAGTCTTTCTTATTTAAACGATTAACTATATCGGTATCTGCAAATAAACTATACGTATATCTATCGTCTCTATTAATGGTATGTTTTTTAAAAAAGGACTCGACACTGAAACAGGCCAGAAAGAAATCAGGATTTATAACTTTAGTTATATATTTAACTAATTCAAAGGACTTTTTGTTTTTACTGTAAACTTATTTTTTGTTAATGCCTGCGACATAGGCTAAGTTAGAGTCGAACGTCCCATTGGCACTCAGAATGAGGCGAATTGGAACCCGACGCCAGGAGAAGCAGCAACAGTATCTAATCCATATCTGAACATTTATGAAGGGATTCAGAGGAACCGGTTAGTCAGACTTGAGTCCTGGAGTTGGTAAGTGCAGTGCACTTACCACCTCCTGGGGTATGGGTAAAGGGTAAGGGTTTTGTAGCTCACCGGGGCATCTGAACTGTAATGATGTCAGCACGCTGCTGTCAAGACAGCGATTGAATGAATGATTATCAATGTTGTAGACAGCCTATGCTGTCTGCCAGCCGAGCAAAATGTAGACTGTAAGCCTACATGCCTAGTTCCCATAGTTTTCCCCAGAGGGCAAGCCGGTGGGCATGTCAGCCTGCCCACGCCTGCCTCTCTGTCACTCTGGCAGGGGACTTCACTTAGTAAACAGGTGTGCTACTCCTCTCTCCTGTCACAGCTTCAGAGAGCAGCCTGCACAAAGATGATGTCACTTTGACTGCTAGCCTGCTCACTCCAGTACGGTGTATGCTGTTGCAACCCTCAGACCTTTTGCCCGAGTGGTCTCTGCCACGACTCACTCCACGCTCGCCGGCAGTGACAGCCCCAGCGACAGTACCAGTCGAGAAATGTCCTCCTGAGTCGCTTGCCAGTAGAAGTCCTGCCCAGTTGGGAGTACTGGCGATGCCTCACTTGAGGGCACCAGCAGGTTGTGCCCCAGGATGAATGAACCTTGCAACAACTACTCTGATGACTGCTTCACCGTTCCAGAGGAGACTGTACCCTGTTACGTCACAGCTCAGCAGCAGCGATGTCTCCTGTGTTGCAGTATCTGTCCAGACGCAGGAAGGCGCGCAGTGATGCCCATCGACGCTCACTGACTTGGAACACAAAGCACACCACCTTTTTTTTCTTCCCTCTCTATCTGGAGTCTACCTGGAGGGCATTCTTGGGATCAACGCTCTCGCGGCCCGGTCCACGACCAGGCCTCCCTGTGGATCAGGACCTGATCAACCAGGCTGTTACTTCTGGCCGCACGTAGTCCAGCGTACGAACCATAGCCCGGCTGATCCGGCACTGACTTTACGTATCTGTCCAGCTCCCTCTTGAAGGCAACCAGGGGCCTATTGGTAATTCCCCTTATGCTTGGTGGGAGGCTGTTGAACAGTCTTCGGCCCCGGACACTTATGGTGTTTTCTATAAGTGTACCAGTGGCGCCCCTACTTTTCATTAGAGGTACATTAAAGGTATTTTGCATCGCCTGCCCAGTCTTTTACTTTCGTAGGGAGTGATTTCTGTGTGCAGATTCGAGACCATTCCTTCTAGGATTTTCCAAGTGTAGATTATGATATATCTCTCTCTCCTGCGTTCCAGCGAGTACAAGTCAAGTGCTTCCAAGCGTCCCCAGTAGTTGAGGTGTTTGATGGAACTTATATGTGCAGTAAAGGTTCTCTGTACACTATAGATCTGCAATTTCACATGCTTTGAACAGAGATGTTAATGTACAGCAGTATTCCAGCCTAGAGAGAACAAGTGATTTGAAAAGGATCATCATTGGCTTGGCATCTCTTGTTTTGAACGTTCTCATTATCCATCCTATCATTTTCTTTGCAGTTGTGATCGTGGCACTGTTGTGATCCTTGAAAGTGAGATCCTCAGACAGTACCACTCCCAGGTCCCTCACATTATTTTTTCGCTCTATTGTATGATCAGAGTTTGTAGTATATTCTGTTCTAGTTATTATCTCCTCCAGTTTTCCATAACGGAGTAGTTGGAATTTGTTCTCATTGAACATCATATTGTTTTCTGTTGCCCATTGGAAAACTTGGTTTATATCTTCTTGGAGATAAACCGTCGTCTGCAAAGGATGATACAGTACTGTGGATTACATCTCTGTCTATGTCTGATATGAGGATGAGGAACAGGATGATGGCGAGTACTGTGCCTTGTGGAACAGAGCTTTTCACTATGGCAGCATCCGATTTAACTCGGTTGACCACAACTCTTTGTGTTCGATTGGTTAATAAGTTGAAGATCCATCTCCCCACTTTGCCAGTTATTCCTTTAGCACGTATTTTGTGTGCTATTACGCCAAAGGCTTTTGTCAAAGGCTTTTGCAAAGTCTGTGTATATTACATCTTTATTCTGTTTTTCTTCCAGTGCATCCAAGACCATATCATAGTGATCCAGTAGTTGCGAGTGGGAGGAGCAACCTGCCCTGAACCCATGTTCCCCTGGATTGTGCAGTTTTTGGGAATCCAAGTGGTTTGCAATCATGCTTCTTAGCACTCTTTCAAAGATTTTTATGATGTGGGACGTTAGAGTTATTGGTCTATAGTTCTTAGCTAATGCTTTGCTGAAGGAAGTTTTTTCCATGTCCACTTATGTATATATATGTTTTTATTTGTGTTCTGTGTCCAGTTCCTGCGAGAGAGAGACCGAGATTTTTTTAACAGCCAATCATTGCCGGGGGCGACCATGGTGGTGGTGGCCGAGCGAATGTAGACAGCCTATGCTGTTCTGTCTGCCAGCCGAGCAAAATGTAGACTGTAAGCCTACATGCCTAGTTCCCATAGTTTCCCCCAGCCCAGAGGGCAAGCCGGTGGGCATTCCAGCCTGCCCACGCCTGCCTCTCTCTCACTCTGGCAGCGGACTTCACTCAGTAAACAGGTGTGCTACTACTCTCCCTCGCGGGCATGGCCCTCCCTGGCCATGGGCACTAACACACTGCCTGTGTACCCACGATCTCGCAAATAAAGAAAGAAACTTCAGAATCCTTTATCATTGCTCCCCGCTTGCAGCTAACGACGTAATTTATCCTAGAAAACAATGCTTTTCCTTTATTTATAGTCACCAGGCTGAGGCAGGAGCTGTGAATAGACCCGTGCAACCACAACTAGGCGAGTACACCACATATAGGTGGGGACACACACACAATCAAACTCATATAACAAAAATCATATAAATTCATATAAAATATTTTTTCCACAGAAATTTTGTTGTATTACCTTGTTCTTCAGTTAAGGCTTTAAAATCCCTTGCTGACTTTTTTCTTTTTTTCTTTTTTTGTGTAATATTGGCCTTTGCATGGATGAGGCGGACTCTGAGTGAAGAGAACTTCGCGCAGATCAAAGAGCTTTTTCCCGAGGCGAATATATTCTGTGCTTGAAAGTAAAGAATAGGATGGGGGAATAGAAAGGGCCAAGAGAGGGAGTAGAAGGTAGACAAGAGGGAGGGTCCAGAAATGAGAAAGAAACAGCAAAAAGAAGAGATGCTAGGCAAGTGCAGGAAAAGGAACGAGAGGGATGGAGAAGGGATGAGAGAAAAAGGAATTTTATGAAAATACTAATGATAAAGAAGAGAAAAAAGGGATGGCAGGAAAAGAGAGGCAAGAAGAAAATACTTATAAAAACGAGAAAGAGAAGGGAAGAGAGACAAGAAAATGGAAGGAGAGGACTAGAGAGGGAAGAAGGAAGTTGATGTAATTAAAGAGAAGAGGAGAAGGAAGAAGAATGGAGAAGAAATGAGAGAAAAACTCGTGTAACCCTGGGAGAACATATACAAGTGGGTATAGAAAACATACACAGCCTAGGGAGGAAATATTGAAATTTTTAAACGATACCTACACCGTTCAAGGGGAAATTATACAAATTTGTATACGAAGAATACACAACCCAAAGAAGAAATACGAAAGTGTTCATACGAAACATACACCAGTTATGTAGGGAAAAAACTGTAAGTGATAAGTAAAATATCACTTGGAAGAAATATACAAATTTTTATACGAAACATACATAACCCAAGGGGTAAAGATACAGCTTTGTATAGGGAACGTTCATCAAACGTATACAACTTTGTATATCACCCTGGGGGTAAATATACAACTTTGTATTGGAAAAAAACTACAAATATATAAAAATCGAATAGAAACGCCGAGTACAAAATATTTATGAGTCAGGATGAACATGAAGAAGGTGAGATGTGAGGGAGTCAGAGAAGGGCAGATACTGCAGCCAAGAAAGAAGAAATACGAAAGAAAGTCTTCAAAGCAAATTCTGATTATTAAACGCACGATGCTGCCATCAAGAGTAATGAGTCCCTGTGATTTAGAGAGCTTTATCGGACACGTTCGTTGTCTGAGCAAATTCTTTGGAGAGGACGGAATTACACATAGGATGAGGGGAGGAGGGAGGGGGTAACTACATCTTATATAGGTTATCACTCAATTGAAAGTATATCAGAGCCCAGATCTACACGCGTAATTTACAAGTATTAATAAGTTAATAACAGCTATTAATGGCGCCGTAAGCTAACTTTAATTAATTATAGCATCTTAACATTCCCTAATTATTATATACAAATATTTGACTTTTTCTCTTCAGAATTTTAGGCAGATGGGAGTAAGGATATAAATGTACCCAAGAGGCTACTGTCCAGATTACAAGAGAGAAAAATCTGAAAGAGAAAGCCAAAGTGAGCTGCGTCCACTATCTGGCGAAGTGAGAGAAGTGCTGGGATGATGAGTGATGCTAGGCAATTATTTTACAAGGAAAGTCTGACGCCAGTGGGAGTATGATGAGTCTGGTATTGAACTATAAGTATTTGCTGGGAAGGAGATGCTGGGCCCCTCCTCCTACTTAAGTAGTTTTCAACCGATGATGCGACGTCCTAATATCGTAATTAATAGCGAGTAGCCGAAAAACTAGGTAAAGTAAAATAAATGTAGCCGAGCAAAGTATTTTGTTAAATGACTTATCGCCCTAAATACAATTTATCAAGTCTCTGCAATACTTGACCTAGCGCTGTCTAGGACAAAACTTCCTCTAATGTAAAAAGATTCACTCTGCTACCTATGTTTTAGTGCCTTACCTCCGTTTATTTTGTCGTGGATAAGTCATTGTTTTTCTTGTAGTCGTACGAAATTTAGTTCTGTAGAGCTTTTTACTTATCTCTCTATTTCATTATTTAAGTTTTTCTGTTTGCCTGAAGTGTTTGTCCCTCGATGGCCCGCATACCCCAAGATTGGTTCTACATGTGTTGTATACATTCTCCAAGATTGGTTCTACGTGTGCTTTATACATGCTTCAAGATTGATTCTACATGTGCTTTATACATGCTCCAAGACTGGTTCTAAATGTGCTGTATACATGCTCCAAGATTGGTTCTACATGTGTGTATACATGCTCCAAGACTGGTTCTACATGTGTTGTATACATGCTCCAAGACTGGTTCTACATGTGCTGTATACATGCTCCAAGACTGGTTCTACATGTGTTGTATACATGCTCCAAGACTGGTTCTACATGTGCTGTATACATGCTCCAAGATTCATCCAAAATTCAGATTACACATGATTCATGATTTGTCTTGCGTGTGGTTTGTACATAATCCAAGAATAGTCATATGTGTGTTGGATATATACTCTAAGATTAGTCCTACGTGTAGGGTATGCGAACTCCTCGATTGATCTTATATGTGGTATATACAGAAGTCTACAGAATACACTTTTGAGATTCTGAATAATTATTTTTTTTAACAGATAACGTAGGGCATCTCCTATTATCACTAAGACTTCCCAGCACATTACCTAGTATTAATACGACTAACCAACACATCTATCCTGTTACAATTCTTTGATTAGTTCTAAGTTATATATGTGTTTGCTATTGTATAGAATCAGCCCAGAGCCACCTGCCTGTTCAGTCAATAGAGTTGTATTGTATGTCGAGACGACATACGTAGTGTGACCGAGCTGTCATATGTACCATATGCACTTGTGTAGTATATGCATGTAGTACCAGCTGTTATAGCTATGATCCCTGTTCAAGTTAGGATCCCTTTTGAACCTGTGACGACACGCGCCCCTCATGTGGGATGCTACCTCCGGGCATTCTGCCTCACTCCTTGGACCGCGGCACGACGAGCAGGTAGATTGGCACTGGCGCTCACCCCCACATTTAGTTAATACACTGTAACCAACCACCAGTGTGTTTCACTTCGACCGTTATTATCTCCAAGAACCAGTACAACACATCTGGTATTACTAAGAATAAATATCCAGCACATCTGGTGTTACTGAGACTACTCAGCACTCTTAGTACTAGAGAATGTGTACATGAGAGTATACGGGAGTGCATACTTGTTTCGTGGGGTCTCAATATTTTTTACACACAAAATCCTGGTGTAATCCCAAACTTGCTCCTGTACCCCAGACCTCGGGAAAGATTTACTAAATAGTAGCATATGCAAATTACTCTGTCATGAACTTCAGCAACACATCTCCCAATTTCTGAATCAGAGACGGAATTGTAAATAGCCAATTATTTAAGTATGGTTCTCGGGTACAAGTTTGTGAGCTACAAATGAAGACCACGCCCATGGGTGGGGTCGTGGACTCCTTGGTAGTTGCTATATGGGGAAATAAGGCGTGCTCACCTGTTTTGCCTCAGGGACTTTCTTACTAAATCCCAAAGCCAACCGTTCTTTTATCATACTTCGCAACGAGTCCCTTTCTAGTCAAGTTTTTCTCTGGCGAATTCAACTGCCCAAGTGATTTTCTTAAAATCAGTAGGTAACTCTGGACGATCTGGTTTCCAAGACACTCGCACCCAATATTGACCATCCTTAAATTCCACGTTCTTCAAATAATCTTGGTTGGTTCCTCACTACTTTCATAATTATGTTTGTCTAACAGATCCGTGTGTGCACCAATTTTTAATCACAACCACTGCCTCTGCTACTGATGCTTAGATTTATCTCCCACTCGGAGTTCCCAGAAATCCTGAGGGAATCCTGCCGCTTAAATATGGCCAGCGGAGGGACCTCTATATTCCAGTTTGTATACACACATTTCGTCATCTAGACTTAGCGCTGTGAGAGGGATCCTCGCCAGAATGACCTAATTACTTAATAAATAGCTCACCCTCCTTACTCCATTCTTTCTCAGTTTATTCATTTGGTAAAGGGAAATATTTACCTGTCAGTATATTCTTGTGGCCGAGTACTGAATGACTTTGACTAATGTCAGCTGGTCACCTTTATCCTCGTCCTTGCCCATCTGCCTTTGCTAACTATGGCTGATCTACCGTGTACAACTCACTCAATATTTTAACTTGTGCATCTCACATTATATATCATTTTCTCATACTTTATATTTCCACTTTATTACTCGTTATCTTTCCTTCAGGAATCCTTCATTAATTCTACCCATTCTTGCTTATTTCCATTTATTTGCATTCCTTCACTTATGTTTACTCAGTGCTCCCAACACCTCATACCTTAAAAAATATTCCCCAGACAAATGTGTCTTAGGAGGCAGAATCTTTCCTCACAAGTTACAACATATTTATGTAACAATACAGTCAAAATACTTTGGCTTAATGGTATGGTTTGGCATGTAGATCTGTTTTAGCGAAAAAAACATTCCACTGCTGTCAGCGTTTTTAATAATAATGCCACTTGAGTTACAGGACTCCGATAACTCTGAGTCTGGCAACACTATAAAAAGAGCATCTATAGTCTCTCCATGACAACTAGTTATCGTCTAAGGCGACCATCACCAATGTTTATCTTGGGGATGTTGGGACGCCTTATTACATCAGTTAAGCCACTTGAAATAGGTTACCTTAGACGTGTATTGTTTCCAACATACAGATGTGGGTAATACTGCTAGAGGGAAAGGGATGAACACTTTATATCTATTTATAAAGACAAAATCACTAATTACAGGGACACACACTTCACTTCAACAACACCCAGGAACAGGGACATTAAAGCCAGGCTCTAGGAAAATACATTGCCCTTTTGGGCCCTGACTCTTTCTCCATGGCACCAGTCCAGCAATTTTGTTATGTTTTGTGCCGCCTGAGTGGCTAGTTTATCGTGCACTCGCAGCTCATCCTGTGAGCGATAACACAAAAAGAAAAAGCAGGATTACAGAGGTCACAATGGGTCTGTAAGACCTTTTTTTCGCAGTTACATTAAAAAAAATAATAGTAATTTCATCTGTTACAATTTCTTTATATAGCTAATGAACACAATACAATATGGAGTTACAATGTCCAAAAACATTTAATACCATATTACCACTAAACTATTTGTCATTATTGGGTTAAATTAACTACAAAAGCAATTCGTTCATTTAGTAGACGCAAAATGTGGATACAGTCTTAAGATTTCAATTACCTTATCATAAACAATGCAGTGTTTTGCCATATCTTGTACAGTCTGCATGGAGGTGTCTCTGAAAGATTGGATATTGGAACTCTAAAGGCTATAGTGTTTCAGTGTATGAACCTCTGTCTGTCTCCACACTTTGCATTTGATGTCATTGGCATCGCTATACAAACCGTACTGCCAGAGATACTTTAAAGCGTAACCTCAGTCTAGCAGTAACATCATCTTGCAATACGCTGACCACGTAACTCTTTCCATAAATATGTTTAACTTGACACTTTTCATTATGATGGACAACTGATCTGCTGTTTTTTTTAATCAGTACTGTTCTACGTTCTCATACTCGTTGGCTAGTTCTTTTCTGACAATATTTTTTAATCTTCTGTTTGAGAAACCAAAATTATATTCGACATTCTCCTTATTTGATGCTTGTTTGGCCATTGTCGTATTGGCCATTGTCAATACGACAATGTCCAAACTAGTCATCTAGCGAATCATCGAAGTGGCTTCCACATGGTCCAGGTTACATATTATTACCATTATATCCCACCCTCTCCGTGACCTGACTACGCTGCCTCCTGGTAGACGCTGAAGGTGGGGTTAACTAGACTGAATTGGTTCCTGTATCTCTATTTAACGACTTCGTGAATTGTTCAGAAAATAAAAACATTCTTAAAGTAAAAATAGGATAAAATATCGCATTCCCCATCACAAAGACATCACCTGATATTGTTTTACATAACCCGTAGTATTGTGCTATACATCACTTGGTATTATTCATCACATAACATGTTATCTGGCACATGTGTAGAATATTGGGCATTTTCCACTTTCTCTCTCTGACCACAAGTGTAACACTGCTTTCCCAAACGGCCAGACGAATTGCAATGGCAAGGGTTCAATACGAAGCTTCTTTCTATACATATAATCTGAATATTGTAATTTTCAAGTTAGTGCAAAAGAAGCATTCCCTAGCTATATTAAAAATGATTAGTGAGACATTTACAATTTATTGTTTTTAAAGTATAAATTTATATTTACATTATTCCATTTATTCCCGGCAACAAGTTGTTGGTGGTGCAGTTGCAACAGAGCTCCCGCACATAAATCTAAATAAAGTAAATGACCCATTGTGGGAAAGGAAGTTTACATTTTCATGATGGGTGATCCACCATCTTCCTGCCGTCACTACCACCACACATTGCTACTTCCCCCTCTCTTCCCACACCTACCACCCTTTAACACAACTTTCTTGGACCCCGCCTTTCGTCCTTCACCGTCACCACCACCACCGCCGCCGCTTCCACTACCTTTCAACATCCCCCTACCCCCTCCTCCTTCTCCTCTTCCTTTTCCTTTCCCCTCTTCATCCTCAAGACCTTCCTTCCCTACCCAACAGCCTTCGATTCTCATCACTTCCCTAGTCCCCCTCTTTCAATCAACATCGCCACCACAAAAACATCTCCCTGGACTTTCCTTTTTGCGCAGCCACCACGAGTGTCATCCACTGAAGACAGGATAAATCCCCACGTGGATATAAATCTTCCAATGGGCTGCAAAAAGCAAAACAATATTCAATGAGGATAAGTTTCAGTTACTTCTTTGTAGAAAACTTGAGAGAATAATAGTTAAAATGGAGTAAACTACAAACTCTAACTATATAATAGAGTGAAAAGCTAAAGAGAAGGACTTGAGATTGAAAATGCCAGAGTATCTCACTTTCAAGGATCACTACAATGGCATCGCATCTGCGATTAAAATTATAGGATGGATAATGAGAAACTTCAAAACAAGGGATACCATGCCAGTGACGACCGTTTTTAAATCACTTGTTTTCTTTAGGCTTCATTACTGTTATACACTAAGAACCCCATTCAAGGTAGGTCAAACTGCCAATCTAAAGAATGGATAGAGATTCTTTACTGAATGTATTAGTTCATTCAAGCACCTTAATTACTGGGAAAGGTTGAAGTCTCATGACCTGTACTCCCTGGAACGCAGTTTAGAAAGAAACCTCATAATATATACTATCTGGAAAGTCTTAGAGAGTCTAGTCACAAAAAATCACTTCCTACGAAAACAAAAGATTCGGCAGACGGTGCAACATACCCTCAATAACAAGCAGGGTGTGCTGTGAGTCTACTAAGAGAAAATACAAGTGTCCGGGGCCCAAGACTATTCAATAACGTAAGGATGATTACCAATAGACCCTTGGCTGTCTTCAAGGGGGAACTTAACAGATACCTAAAGTTGAGGACCAGGCCGAGGGAGCATTGGCCCCCCGGAACAACCTTCAGGTTGATAGGTAGACTATTTCCACCCATTAACACACCTTCCAAGACCCTCCTCAACCATCACTAATACATACAACCGCTTCTCTAGACACCCCATCCTCCACCATCAACCCCAATACAAAAAAACACCTCCCTGACTTCCCACTCTTCCTTCAGCCACCACCACAACTTCATTGGAAGCCCGTTCCTCTTGCCAAACATTCACTCACAAACAAACCACTCTATACACACATTTTACCTGATGCCACCACCACACACCAGGTTTCCGTATAGTTCATTGCTAAGAACATTCGACTCACAATCTCAAAGTCCAAGTTTTGATTCCCCAACATGAAGAAACACGTATGATAGTATCGTTACTGCCCTATTGCCTCCGCCCCTCCTAGCAGTATAAATAGGTAGTTACGGTAAAAAGTTCCTATACTCTCTCTGCTGGACAGAAGTAACATCTGGCAACTTGTACGTAGTAAACAGAGGAGCAAAGACTATTTTCATAATGAATAAACCCAGCTTGTAACGACGATGGTCATTGGTTAACAAAAATTAATTGCCGATACTTTCTGTGTATCTATATAAAAGAAGATTTATGAATACATAAATGAATTAATTACCTTTCAGATATTATATTCAATATCATAAAAAAAAAATATTTTAATATATTGTCGGTAATTCTTCCAACGTTAATACTATTTTAAAAGGTGACCGAATATATTGAAAGGAAGTGTTATGATGGTACGTCCGTAATCATTATACATCATTCACATCTAATCAGGTGAAGCATAATTTTGGTGGACGAGTTGGGTGAATGTGTGAGGCATAGTTTTCATGTCTTACAGAATATTGGTAATTTGTATAAAATATAATTTAAAATGATATTCCACTAATCAAGGTGTGCTACTTTTATGCTGTTAATTAACAGATAAATAATAGCATTCGCCCGTTCTGTCACTTTATAATGAAACTAGTACGTGTGTGTGTGCGTACTAGTTTCATTATAAAGTGACAAAACGGGCGATACCTGGAGTTTACCTGGAGAGAATTCCAGGGGTCAACGCCCCTGCGGCCCGATCTGTGACCAGGCCTCATGTTGGACCAGCGCCTGATCAACCAGGCTGTTACTGCTGGCCGCACGCAGTCCAACGTACGAACCACAGCCTGGCTGGTCAGGTACCGACTTTAGGTGCCTGTCCAGTGCCTGCTTGAAGACAGCCAGGGGTTTGTTGGTAATCCCCCTTATGTATGCTGGGAGGCAGTTGAACAATCTTGGGCCCCTGACACTTATTGATGTTGTCTCTCAACGTGCTAGTGGCACCCCTGCTCTTCATTGGGGGGATGTTACATCGCCTGCCGAGTCTTTTGCTTTCGTAAGGAGTGATTCTCGTTTGCAAGTTTGGTACTAATCCCTCGAGAATTTTCCACGTGTATATAATAATGTATCTCTCCCGCCTGCGTTCTAGAGAGTACAGGTTTAGGAACTTCAAGCGTTCCCAGTAATTGAGGTGGTTTATCGCAGTTATGCGTGCCGTGAAGGTTCTCTGCACATTTTCAAGGTCAGCAATTTCACCCGCCTTGAAAGGTGCAGTTAGTGTGCAGCAATATTCCAGCCTAGATAGAACAAGCGATCTGTAAAGTGTCAACATGGGCTTGTCATCCCTGGTTTTGAAGGTTCTCATTATCCATCCTGTCATTTTTCTAGCAGATGTGGTTGCTACGGTGTTATGGTCCTTGAAGGTGAGATCCTCTGACATGATCACTCCCAGGTCTTTGACATTAGTTTTTCGCTCTATTGTGTGGTTGGAATTAGTTTTGTACTCCGATGAGATTTTAATTTCTTCACTTTTTTCGTATCTGAGTAATTGAAATTTCTCATCATTGAACTTCATATTGTTTTCTGCAGCCCATTTAAAGATTTGGTTTATGTCTGCTTGGAGTCTTGCAGTGTCTTCAACGGTGGACACTGTCATACAGATTCGGGTGTCATCTGCAAAGGAAGACACGGCACTGTGGCTTATATCCCTGTCTATGTCCGATATGAGGATGAGGAACAGGATGGGAGCGAGTACTGTGTCTTGTGGAACAGAGCTTTTCACAGTAGCCGCCTCAGACTTTACTCTGTTGACTACTATTCTTTGTGTTCTACTTGTTAGGAAATTATAGATCCATCTGCCAACTTTTCCTGTTATTCCTTTATCACGCATTTTGTGTGCTATTACACCATGGTCACACTTATCAAAGGCTTTTGCAAAGTCTGTGTATATAACATCTGTATTCTGTTTGTCTTCTAGAGCATCCAGGACCTTGTCGTAGTGGTCCAGTAGTTGGGACAGACAGGAGCGACCTGCTCTAAACCCATGCTGCCCTGCCCTGGGTTGTGCAATTGATGGGTATCAAGATGAGTGGCGATCTTGCTTCTTTGAACCCTTTCAAATTTTTTTTTGATATGGGACGTTAGCGCTATTGGTCTGTAGTTCTTTACTATTGCTTTACTGCCCACTTTGTGGATTGGGGCTATGTCTGTTGTTTTTAGTAACTGCGGGACGACCCCAGTGTCTATGCTCCCTCTCTATTATTTATATGTTAATTAACAGCATGAAAAGTAGCACACCTTGATTAGTGGAATATATAATATATATATATATATATATATATATATATATATATATATATATATATATATATATATATATATATATATATGTATATATGTCGTTCCGAATTGGTAAAACTTGTGATTTTGGCTTAAATAGCAAAGCTCTTCTTGCCGAATAAGGCAAGCGAAAATTTGTTTATGCAATAATTTCGCAAAAATAATTCAGAAATTAACGAAAAAAATATATTTCATAGTGTTTTTTTATTATTAAATTGTTCTAAACTTATCTAAAATATATTTAGTTGGATTAGGCTAAATTAAATTGCGCTTCTTATAAAAAGGTGAGGGAAGTCTTCTAAGTTTCTTTTGGAACGAAATTATTAATTTTTACATTAACATAAACGAAAAAAAATATATATTTAAACGTATAAGAGAAAATTTTAGAAAGGACTTAATTTTAAGTGAGTTCTTGCTAATTGACCAGTTTTACCTATTACCAGAGGCGTGTTTACACTACAGCTACAAAACTGCAACATTAACATCCCATCATCAGAGTGCTGGCACTGTACTTCCCATCTCCAGGAATTAAGTCCGGCCTGCCGGTTTCCCGGAAACCCTTCATAAATGTTACCTTGCTTACACTTCAACAGCACGTCAAGTCCTAAAAACCATTTGCTCCTATCTAACACGCTCACGCACGCTTGCTGGAAGTCCAAGCCCCTCACACACAAAACTTCCTTTACCCCCTCCCTCCAATATTTTCTAGGCCGACCCCTACCCTGCCTTCCCTCCACTACAGATTTATACACTCTTGAAGTCATTCTATTTTGTTCCATCCTCTCTACATGTCCAAACCATCTCAATAACCCCTCCTCAGCTCTCTGGATAATAGTTTTGGTAATCCCACACCTCCTCCTAATCTCCAAACTACGGATTCTCTGCATTATATTCACACCACACATGGACCTCAGACATGACATCTCCACTGCCTCCAGCCTTCTCCTTGTTGCAACATTCACAGCTCATGTCTCACACCCATACAGGAGTGTTGGTATAGCTATACTCTCATACATTCCCCTCTTTGCTTTCATGGATAAAGTTCTCTGTCTTCAGAAGCTCCTCAGTGTATCACTCACCTTTTTCCCTCGTTAATTCTATGATTCACCTCATCCTTCATAGACAGATCTGCTGACACATCCACTCTCAAATATCTGAACACATTCACCTCCTCCATACTCTCTCCCTCCAATCTGATATCCAATCTTCCGTTATCTATTTTTTTGTTATAATCATCACCTTACTCTTTCCTATATTCACTTTTAATTTCCTTCTTTTACATACCCTACCAAACTCATCCACCATCCTCTGCAACTTCTCTTTAGAATCTCCCAAAAGCACAGTGTCATCAGCAAAGAGCAACTGTGACAACTCCCACTTTATGTAGATGAATGGTTCAGAGAACCGACAAGTTATAAATTAGACACATATGCAACACTTGGGTATCTTTATTGAGGAAACGTTTCGCCACACAGTGGCTTCATCAGTCCAATACAAAGTAGAAAGTTGTAAGGAGAGGAGGAGTTTGAGGTAATCAGTCCCTCGGCCTGGAATCGATGTGTTCAGTCCATCAATCTTGTAGAAAGTACAGCACATGTCCGTAGAGGTGGCTTATATACTGTAGACAGGTGAGGTGAAGCAGTAGGAGGCGGGGTCATAGTGGTACCATCCACTAGTCGAAGTAGGTCTTCGTCCAAAGGTTGGGCAAATGTTGAAGAATTCGTTTGTATCATGATCCCAAAATGTTGCTGTGTCAGACAGGATGTAGATGAATGGTTCAGAGAACCGACAAGTTATAAATTAGACACATATGCAACACTTGGGTATCTTTATCTCCTCCTCTCCTTACACCTTTCTACTTTGTATTGGACTGATGAAGCCACTGTGTGGCGAAACGTTTCCTGAATAAAGATACCCAAGTGTTGCATATGTGTCTAATTTATAACTCCCACTTTGTGTTAGATTCTTTATCATTTAACCCCACACCTCCTGCCAACACCCGAGCATTCACTTCTCTTACAACTCCATCTATAAATATATTGAACAACCACGGTGACATCACACATCCCTGTCTAAGACCTACTTTTACTGGGAAATAATCTCCCTCTCGCCTACACACTCTAACCTGAGCCTCACTATCCTCGTAAAAACGTTTCACCGCTTTCAATAACCTACCTCCTATTCCATACATTTGCAACATCTGCCACATTGCTCCCCTATCCATCCTATCATATGTATTTTTCAAATCCATAAATGAAACAAACACCTCTTTACCCTTATCTAAATATTGTTCACATATATGTTTCACTGCAAACCCTTGGTCTACACACCCCCTACCCTTCCTAAAGCCTCCTCGTTCATCTGCTATCCTGCTCTCCGTCTTACTTTTAATTATTTCAATAATAACTCTACCATACACTTTACCAGGTATACTCAACAGACTCATTCCCCTATAATTTTTACACTCTCTTTTGTTCCCTTTGCCTTTATACAAAGGATCTATGCATGCGCTCTGCCAATCCCTAGGTACCTTACCCTCTTCAATACATTTATTAAATACAAACACTAACCACTCCAAAACTATATCCCCACCTGCCTTTAACATTTCTATTTTTATCCCATCAATCCCGGCTGCTTTACCCCCTTTCATTCTACTCACTGCCTCACGAACTTTCCCCACACTCACAACTGGTTCTTTCTTACTCCTATAAGTGTTATTCCTCCTTGCCCTATACACGAAATCACAGCTTCTCTATCTTTCATCAACATTTAATAATTCCTCAAAGTATTCCCTCCATCTTTCCGATACCTCTAACTCTCCATTTAATAACTCTCCTCTCTTATTTTTAACTGACAAATCCATTCTTTCCCTAGGCTTTCTCAACTTATTAATCTCACTCCAAAACTTTTTTCTTATTTTCAACAAAATTTGTTGATAAAATCTCACCCACCCTCTCGTTTGCTCTCTTTTTACAATGCTTCACCACTCTCTTAATCTTTCTTTTTCTCTCCATATACTCATTCCTCCTTGCATCACTTCTACTTTGTAAAAGCCTCTCATATGCTAACTTTTCCTCTCTTAGTACTCTCTTTACATCATCATTCCACCAATCGCTCTACTTCCCTCCGGCACCCAATTTCCTATAACCACTATATTCTTAAACTTACCCCATACCTCTTCTATCCCACTGCCTATACTCTCACTAGCCCATCTGTCCTCCAACAGTTGTTTATATCTTACCCTAACCGTCTCCTCCTTTAGCTTATAAATCTTCACTTTTCTCATACTTGCCGTTTCCATTCTCCTTGTATCCCATCTACCTTTTACTCTCGCTGTAGCTACAACTAAAAAGTGATCTGATATATCTGTGGCACCTCTGTAAACATGTACATCCAGAAGTCTACCCAACAGTCTTTTATCTACCAATATGTAGTCCAACAAACTACTGTCATTTCGCCCTACATCATATCTTGTATACTTATTTATCCTCTTTTTCTTAAAATAACTGTTACCTATAACCAAACCCCTTTCTATACAAAGTTCAATGAAATGCTCCCAATTATCATTTACACCTGGTACCCCAAACTTACCTACCACACCTTCTCTAAACACTTCTCCTACTTTAGCATTTAGGTCCCCTACCACGATTATTCTCTCACTTGGCTCAAAGGTTCCTACACACTCGCTTAACATCTCCCAAAATATCTCTCTCTCCTCTTCCCTCCTCTCTTCTCCAGGTGCATAAACATTTATTATGAGCCACTTTTCACATCCGACCTTTATTTTAATCCACATAATCCTTGAATTTATACATTTATGTTCCCTCTTCTTTCTCCATAACTGATCCTTCAACATTATTGCTACCCCTTCCTTAGCTCTAACTTTCTCAGATACTCCTGACTTGATCCCATTTATTTCTCCCCACTGAAAGTCGCCTACCCCCATCAGCTTTGTTTCGCTTAGAGCTAGAACATCCAACTCATTTTCATTCATAACATTAGCAATCATCTGTTTCTTATCATCCGCACTACATCCACGCACATTCAAACATCCCAATTTTATAAAGTTTTTCCTTATCTTGATTTTAGTAATTTATACAGGAGAAGGGGTTACTAGCCCATTGCTCCCGGCATTTAGTCGCTTCTTACGACGCGCATAGCTTACGGAGGAAGAATTCTGTTCCACTTCCCCATGGAGATAAGCAGAAATAAACAAGAACGAGAACTAGAAAGAAAAATGGAAAGAAAACCCAAATGGGTTGG
>WNWK01001109.1:142500-325108 GCA_009830355.1 Cherax destructor | reverse complement strand
AATCGGCAGAACGAAAATCAGGAACTTTTACCGTATTATCCCTATTCTCGTACTCCCATGTAATATTAAAAGTAATGGATTTGTGATCACTAGCTCCAAGCTCTTCAGTGATCTCCAGATTATTTACAAGAGTTTCTTTATTTGACAAGACTAGGTCGAGCAAATTATTACCTCTGGTAGGCTCCGTCACACACTGCTTCAGAAAACAGTCCTGAACTACTTCCATAAAGTCACTGGACTCCAGATTACCGGTCAAAGAAGTCCAGTCAATTTGACTAAAGTTAAAATCCCCTACTAACACAACGTGTAAATGATAATAGGGAGCATTTGATTGAACTTTGTATACAAAGGGGTTTGGTTATAGGTAACACATATTTCAAGAAAAAGTGGATAAATAAGTATACAAGATATGATGTAGGGCGAAATGACAGTAGTTTGTTGGACTACATATTGGTAGATAAAAGACTGTTGGGTAGACTTCAGAATGTACATGTTTATAGAGGGGCCACAGATATATCAGATCACTTTTTAATTATAGCTACAGTGAGAGTAAAAAGTAGATGGGATACAAGGAGAATGGAAACAGAAAGTAAGAGGGAAGTGAAGATTTATAAGCTAATGGAGGAGGCTGTTAGGGTAAGATATAAATATCTGTTGGAGGACAGATAGGCTAGTGAGCGTATAGGCTGTGGGGTAGAAGAGATATGGGGTAAGTTTAAGAATATAATGATATAGTGTTCAGCAGAAGTTTGTGGTTATAGGAAAGTGGTTTCGGGAGGGAATGAGAATGTAAAGAGAGTAGTAAGAGAGAAAAAGTTAGCATATGAGAGGTTTTTACAAAGTAGAAGTGATGAAAGGAGGGAGGAGTATATGGAGAGAAAAAGAGAGGTTAGGAAAGTGGTGAAGCAATGTAAAAAGAGAGCAAATGAGAGGGTGGGTGTGATGTTATCAAAAAATTTTGTGGAAAATAAGAAAATGATTTGGAGTGAAATTAATAAGTTGAGAAAGCCCAGGGAAAGAATAGATTTGTCAGTTAAAAATGGAAGAGGAGAGTTATTAAATGGAGAGTTAGAGGTATCGGGAAGATGGAGCGAATATTTTGAGGAATTGTTAAATGTTGATGAAGATAGGGAAGCTGTGATTTCGTGTATAGGGCAAGCAGGAATAACATCTTGTAGGAGTGAAGAAGAGCCAGTTGTGAGTGTGGGGGAAGTTCGTGAGGCAGCGAGTAGAATGAAAGGGGGTAAAGCAGTTGGGATTGATGGGATAAAGACAAAAATGTTAAAGGCAAATGGGGATATAGTTTTAGAGTGGTTAGTGTTTTCATTTAATAAATGTATGGAAGGGGGTAAGGTACCTAGGGATTGGCAGAGAACATGCATAGTTCCTTTGTATAAAGGCAAAGGGGACAAAAGAAAGTGTAAAAATTATAGGGGAATTAGTCTGTTGAGTATACCTGGTAAAGTGTATGGTAGAGTTATTAATTTAGAGTAAGACAGAGAGCAGGATAGAAGATGAACAAGGAGGCTTTAGGAAGGGTAGGGGGTGTGTAGACCAAGTGTTTGCAGTGAAACATATAGGTGAACAATATTTAGATAAGGGTAGAGGTTTTTGTGGCATTTATGGATTTCGAAAAGGCATATGATAGGGTGGATAGGGGGGCAATGCTGCAGATGTTGCAAATGTATGGAATAGGAGGTAGGTTATTGAAAGCGGTGAAAAGTTTTTACGAGGATAGTGAGGCTCAGGGTAGAGTATGTAGGCGAGAGGGAGATTATTTCCCAGTAAAAGTAGGCCTTAGACAGGGATGTGTGATGTCACCGTGGTTGTTCGATATCTTTATAGATGGAGTTGTAAGAGAAGTGAATTCTCGGGTGTTGGCAAGAGGTGTGGAGTTAAAAGATAAAGAATCTAACACAAAGTGGGAGTCGTCACAGTTGCTCTTTGCTAAAGACACTGTGCTTTTTGGGGATTCTGAAGAGAAGTTGCAGAGGTTGGTGGATGAGTTTGGTAGGGTATGTAAAAGAAGGAAATTAAAGGTGAATGTAGGAAAGAGTAAGGTGATGAGGATAACAAAATAATTAGATAACGGAAGATTGGATATCAGATTGGAGGGAGAGAATATGGAGGAGGTGAATGTTTTCAGATATTTGGGAGTGGATGTGTCAGCAGATGGGTATATGAAGGATGAGGTGAATCATAGAATTAACGAGGGGAAAAAGGTGAGTGGTGCACTGAGGAGCTTGTGGAGACAAAACTTTATCCATGAAAGCAAAGAGGAGAATGTATGAGAGTATAGTTGTACCAACACTCTTGTATGGGTGTGAGACATGGGTTGTGAATGTTGCAACAAGGAGAAGGCTGGAGGCAGTGGAGATGTCATGTCTGAGGGCATTGTGTGGTGTGAATATAATGCAGAGAATCCATAGTTTGGAGATTAGGAGATGTGGGATTACCAAAACTATTATCCAGGGACCTGAGGAGGGGTTGTTGAGGTGGTTCGGACATATATAGAAAATGGAACAAAATAGAATGACTTCGAGAGTGTATAAATCTGTAATGGAGAGAAGGCGGGGTAGGGGTCGGTCTAGAAAAGCTTGGAGAGAGGGGGTAAAGGAGGTTTTGTGTGCAAGGGGCTTGGACCTCCAGCAAGCGTGCGTGAGCGTGTTAGATAAGGACTTGACGTGTTGTTGGAGTGTAGGCAAGGTAACATTTATGAAGGGTTTCGGGAAACCGGCAGGCCGGACTTGATTCATGGAGATGGGAAGTACAGTGCCGGCACTCTGAAGGAGGGGTGTTAATGTTGCAGTTTTGTAGCTGTAGTGTAAGCACGCCTCTGGCAAGACAGTGATGGAGTGAATGATGATGAAAGTTTTTCTTTGTCAGGCCACCCTGCCTTTGTGAGAAACGGCCTATGTGTTAATAAAATAAAAAATAAAAATAATAATAATAATTATAATAATGAAAAAATTAATGAAAATAATGAAAATAATAATAATAATATTAATAATAATAATAATAATAATAATAATAATATTAATAATAATAATAATAATAATAATAATACTAATAATAATAATAATAATAATAATAATAATAATAATAATAATAATAATAATAATAATAATAATAATAATAATAATAATAATAATAATAATAATAATTATTATTATTATTATAATTATTATTATTATTATTATTATTAATATTTGGTATCCTTGAAGGGATACATTTAAGAGGTTGCCTGACTATTTCCTTTTTCCTTTTCTTCATCCATCTCTTCCATTTTATTTCTCTCATAACTTGAGAATACAACATCCAATTGGCTTGAAATTTTGAACACTTGTGAATGGCAACGAGAAACAAATTCTTGGAACAACAGACATTCTTACGTGTCCTATGATCAAAGCTGCTGAGCTCGTTCCAACATTCCAACAGTGGAGGGACTTCAAACGTTTTTAAAAAGTGCCAAAAAGTTCGACGAAGGCGGAGATTAGAACTGAAATGTCTTGAAGCAAACTGGATAATTTTATGCATAAAATACAATAAAAGTTTTAGCCCCGTTACATCACGTTAAATTCTACTCGGTTTACCTCTTGCGTACGGCTTCAATATTTAATTACTGATGCATCTTACGGCCATGATAGCACCTATTGCGTTTCGTCTGCGTGCAGGCAAATTTGTTGTAGTAAATGAGTATAACAAAAACAAATTGAATCTTCGGAATCCGGGCCATATCTGGAGAATGACTCATCTGATCAGCTTCAAATTTTCACCAGAGGTGTGGATTCCTGACTACAAGGCTCATGCTCCTGTTGGAAGGCTTCCTCTACTAATGTGTGCTTCTTTGGATTTACTTCAAAATATTAGTGACGATGCATTCTATAAGAAGGATGATGCCTCATCAGTTTAGTCTGAGTAATTGCAAATTTGAAATTTTTATGAAAAAGTTAAAAACCTGAAATCGTTGGAATCAGATCAATTATTAGAGAATGCTTTTTCAGTTCGGAAGATACTGGGAAAATTGAAATTCTGGTTTTTATACGATAATTTCTGATTGCCTCATCAAATTGGCTTCATTCTTCAACACTGATCACCCGTTAATGAAAATCCTGAATAATGGTATATTTTTAAATATTTGTCACTGAGATGCCTATTCAGTTTGGCAGAAATTTTGAATTAGTGTTGGACCATGTATATCCTAATTTACCGATTTTATTGGAGATATAGAGATATTAGTGTCCCTGTGATAACTTGTGAATGCCAAATCTGTGTAGAATACAGGATGGCTGAGAATTAATAACTGTTATGTTAGTGATCCGTATACAGTGCGGGTTCCATGCTAGGAACCTGCCGCCTCATCCCTAGATACCTTAATTAATATATAAGTATTTCCATGCTACACGTGTGTGTGTGTGTTGATAGACAGTTGCAATCGAAGGTCTCTGGCGAAGGTAGTGACCAGACCCTTTGCACGTGGGTCCCAAGATTAATGAATGCATTCATTACTCTCGAGATACGACACGAGGAGGGGTGATGGAGACCATGGATAACCTGAGAAATACCTATTGAGTCACCTACAACAGTCTGGTCTAGCAACGAGAGATCCTTGATCGCGGTGAAATGTAACTAATTCAGGTCGTGTGTGTGTTAACAGATAGGCACTTCACTGCACAAGGTTGTCATGGGAAAGGTCGCTCTGTTTCTCTCACTGCTTGTAGTGTGACTGGGGCAGTAGGCGCGGCTCACATCTCCCGTGGGCGCTCTTAGCGGGAAAAGGAGTGCCTACAGCCTTAAGATGCTCAAATCTGTAAAACAATGAAATCCAGCAGCTGCTGCCCAATACCGTCGATAGGCTTTATACTACCATCTCAAAGCCAAAAAAAAAAAAAACCGAGTAATGAGTTCTTTCTCAAGAACCTAGAATGACCCGTCACTTGTTCCTCAATACACTTTGAAAGCCAGGTATTGTAACACCATTCAAAGGCTAAGGAGCTGTAGCACAACACAATAAAAAAACACTGGATCAATAGCTCAAACGCATCAAGAAGCCCTCGAGAAAAAATAGAGAATCGTAGCCCGATACCCTCAAAAGTCGCAACAACTGTTGCTCAGTAACCTCATAAGACCGAGGTGGCTGGAGGTTAACCTGCTATACACTGCAAAACTGTGAGATAAATCAAACGAGTTATTGTGAAAATATTATCAAGAGTCCCAGGAGCTGCAATTCAACATCATCATGGAGCCAAGAAGACTGAGATCAATCTTGTGAAACATCTCTAAAATTTCAGATCACTCTGAGAAGGAACTGGGAAAATATCATCAAATTCCGAAAAATTCACACTATTAAACTGTGGACCCAAACGACTTATATACACACATGAGCACCTTATTAGCCGGGCCAAGAGCTGTAGCTAAGCTGCTTGAAGCTGCCCATTGATAAAATGTGAAGATATTAAATGTAACTTTTCTCTTATCACATATACTTTCCAAAACATGGTCGTGTTTATGTGATTGTCAGGTGCTGCCAGAAAAACATGTGAGCATAAATAAAATATCTGTAACATTACATCTTTATCAATCAACACAACACAACACCTGCAACTATTAAAACCTGCAATGCATCAGCACTCCCGCAACACCTTCACCTTACAACACAACACCTGTAAAACTAAATACATCAGCTGAAAAAACACCTACGATATTTGCAAAACATCTACTTCCATCAACACGTAGAAAAAATAACATACTATTTTCATGCCTCATTACCAGCATCACTCAACACGACACCTGTACCACGCAACACCTGCGCCAAACAGCACGACACCTGTATCACTCAACTCCTGCAGAAAGCAACACGAAACTGTAGCAGTCAGTACAGCACCTGCATTGATCAACACCTGAATCCTCTACACACTCGCTCAACTTAACTTATATGCAATACACAATACTACATCTGTTCCACTCAACACATGCAATGATCTACTTCTTCACTTATCAATACCATACATGCATCACTCAACACAAGTGGAAAACACAACGCCTGCATTACTCATTGCAACACCTGAAAGAAACAATACCTGATATACCGAACACTTGCAACACTCAACATAAATTTGCATAACTCAACACAGCACATGCATTACTTAGTATAACTCCTGCTCCTCTCAACACAAACGTCTGTTGAGTTCTGCACAACACGTGCATGATTCAAAACCTACACCTGTCGCTTGCAGTACGTAACACCTGCACCTCTCAGCACCTGCTTCTATCAACACCTGTAACACGCATCATGCAGTTGACACACCTACCCAAGTACTCTGGAAAGTCAAAACATAAACATAGTTTTAAGACTAAACATACAGCGTAAATTTACGACAGGGAAAAACCTTTTACGGTTCTTCTTCAACAAAAGTAATCAAGTCTCTCCAAGTTACTTGTACGCAGTTTCCTCACTGGGCACGCGTTGTGTATGAGCGGCGCTACGGATGTTGGAAGAAGAGAAGCTCGTTGGCAGGACAGAAACAAACTTCAATGGATGTACCAACGTGCCTTGGTATGACCAGTTATCCTCGAGGAGGCGTCGACGATGCAACGAAGTGAGGGTAAAAAGTATTTCAAGACTTAGCAAAAGAGGCAAGCTGAGACTTTTGTTTCGCTATAAATTACCATTAAGAACATGACAGACTTTTTTCTTTTTCTCATCTTTCCGATTTTTTTTTTCATGAGAACACCTCTTCCGATCGGCATCAAATTTTCAAGTTGGTGTACTGTAACTAGAGAAACGTTCATGCAAATATTGGTAAGAGCAGTGCCGTCTGGTCTAATTTATATACACCATTCTTAGTTTGGGTTTCGCGCAACAACTTAAGGTTTTTTTTTCTGATCAGCTTCAAACTTTCAACACAAGTTTATCTTCCCTCGAGGAAGACTGGAATTGATAGTAGATTTCTTTTGTTCTAAATGCTAATTATATTTCTAATATTTGTAGTATTTTTCCCATGAAGTAGCTTAGCAAGCGTCAGCTGAACAGCTTCAATTTCCATCAGTAGATTCATTATATAGATAGCCAAGTACCAAGTAATTTCGATTTACTTGTAAAAAATTTACTTACATAATCAATGAGCATGAACTCGTTTTATTCAGAGCAATAACTGTAGAATTTACCTGGAAAGAGTTAACTCCAGGTGGTCGGGTCTAAGCAGTGGAGTGATGGACCTGCCTTGCATGGGTCAGTAGGCCTGCTGCAGTGTTCCATTTTTCTTATGAATGCAGCTTATTATCGAATTCAAATTTTCAGGGATGATTGGCTATGCTCGAAGAAGCTTGTCATTGATTTTGGGCTGTTCAAGAATTAATTGGTAAATTTGATGAACAAATTAGTTTCCACATATTAGCCTTAGAATTCTTGGACTTATACTCAAAAAGAAGGAGTAATGAGAGAAGTTTTTGGATATACTTTCAGCTGGGTACGTATAATTTTGAGAATCCATTTTGAATTATGAAAAAAAAAAATATTGATCTATATGTGATAATTTCTGAATGCCTTAACGGATCGACATCAAACGTTCAAAATTCAAAAATTTTCCTCACAGGAAAATGCATGAGGTATGCAATTCCCAATTTCTTAAATATATATATATATATATATATATATATATATATATATATATATATATATATATATATATATATATATATATATATATATATATATATATATATATATATATATATATATATATATATATATATATATATATTCCTTGCTTTATTATTAACAATTTTAAATAAGAATTTCTCTACAAGAAAGGAAATCTTCAAGAAGGGAAAGCTTCAAGAAGGGAAAGCTTCAAGAAGAAAAGCTTCAAGAATGGAAAGCTTCAAGAAGGAAAAGCTTCAAGAAGGGAAAGCTTTAGCAAAAGAAAAAGAAAACTTCAAAATGGGAAACCCTTCAAAAATGGAAAATTTAAAAAAGAGAAAGCTTGAACAAGAAACAGCTTCAGCAAGGGAAAACTTAAAGAAAGTTAGCCCTTCAAGAACAGAAAACTTCAATTAGTGAAAATAATGGAAAAATTTAAGAAGGGAAAGATTCAAGAAAGAAAGCCTTGAGAATGAAAAGCTTCAAGAATGGGAAACTTCAAAATTGAAATTTAAGAATAGAAAGCTTCAAGAATACAGAGTTTCAAGAAGGAAAAACTTAAGAAATGGAAAGCTTTAGGAAGGGAAGATTTCAAGATGATAAAGCTTAAAGAATGAAAAAACTTCAAGAATGGAAAACTACAAGATAGGAAAGCTTTAAGAATAGAAAGCTTTTAGAAAGGGAAAGCTTCAGGAAGGGAAAGTTTTAAGAATTGAAACTTTCAAGAATGAAAGTTTCATGAAGGAAAGGCTTCAAGAAGAAAAAGCTTCAAGAGGAGAAGCTTCTGGGATGGAAAGCTTACAGACAGAAAAATTTAAGAATACAAAGCGTCAAGAAGTGAAAGCGTCAAAAAATAAAAGCATCAAGAATGGAAAGCTTAAAGAAGGAAAAGCTTCAAGAAGGTAAAGCTTCATTAATAGAAAGATTTAAAAATTAAAGATTCATTGATGGAAAGCTTCAAGAAAAAAAAATGCTTCAAAAAAAGAAAGCTTCAAGAATGGAAAGGTTCAAGAAGGTGAAGATTCAAGTAAGGAATACGTCAAGAAGGCAAAGTTTCAGGAAAGGAAAGCTGGAATAGAAAGCTTCAGGAGCAAAAAAGAACAGCTTGAAGAAGGGAAAGCTTTAAACCAGTTTTTTTTTTGGGGGGGGGTTCAGTTGAAATCCAGGTTACCTGCTCTTCTAGTCAAGCCCGAGTTTGGAACACACACAATTTTCTCATGCATCTGAGCTTAGAAAGAAAAAAAAGACAGAACCCCGTTGACTCAAACTAAGATATCCCGTAACCGCTCGTATAAAGTTTTCATAAACATAAACTGATCGTAAACAAACTTTTCATTAATTTTTTTTTTTTCATAAACAAACTTTTAATAAACATAAACTTTTCATATGCAGTTCGCGAGGAATTTTGCTTTAATGTTCATTAATAGAGCATTAACGTGATCAAGATCTTATAGTTCTTATTTATACCTTTATAAATTCATCAAGAGAATCAAGACAATTTCTACACACACCGTTCAGAAACATTTTACGTATTATGTGGAAGATGACAACACTGAATGCAAAGTTTGTTAACAAACAATGAGGGGTAAGAAATATAATCCAGAGGTTGAGATAACTGAGGTAATGCTCACAAGAAGAGAAGCTGAAATAGCTGAAGGACAGTCTGAGAAACAGCAGAAATACAAAACACTAAACCCAGTGAAATCTGAAGCAATAAAACAACTGTCAGTATTCTCTACTTTTAACTTGTAATTCCACGTCAACTATCTGCCTTCTATGAACTATCCACTGTAGGTTTTTTTTCAGCAGTCATGTGTATGGTAATATTGGAACCCCTTTTATCTTGTTTTAAGCAGGTATTATCGTGTCAGATAAAGGCCAGTGTAACTTCAAGTAGTAAAGACAGCTGGACTAAAACAGTAAATCCAATTTTTTTTAATAAAATATTTATTTAAGTACTTAGTACTTCGTATGTACTATGCATAATAGTATATTTTTTTTGTAAATTTAAATTAAAATAAATGCTTGGAGTGTATTTTTGTTTATATATTTCAATCTCCTATTTAATTCTTGCACGTATTTTGTGATTTATTTAAATAGTTATTTGTCCTAGTTTTTCAATGGAAAAGACGAAATATACAATATAAAATTGTGAGTTCAAACAAGGGGTAACCCGAACTTAGGAAACTAGCACCCGGGTCTGAACTCAAGTTTCAAAACTAGCACAGAGAACCCCGAACAAGGAAGACCCAGATCCGATTTTTTAACAGCGATAATTCCTGACTGAGGTAAATAAGACTGGGCTTGTGGAATACCAGGACATTCTTCTCAGAACAGGTAATGTAAATATGTGACTTCATAGAAAAGGTAGTTATTGACAGCATGATACAGAGAAATCATTAATGATAATGAGAATGGAAAATAATGCTAAGATAAAATGCTCACCCCGATGTCCTCCTTCAAGTGGTTGGGAGCTTTTGTTTCCCGAGGCTGTGTTGTTTCCTGCCTTGGCATCTCGATTTTCCCTTTCCTCAGTTTCTTTAACTTTGAATTTGCTTGGGTGAAACTCTACGTTACCTAAAATACGATTATTAATCAGATCAAAGTTTCAATGAATAATGAGCAATCAGTCTCTTTAAAACTAACATTGTTGTATAAACTATGTATTTAAAATCAACACAAACGTTAATAGAAAGATTAAAAAAGTACTGAAAAAAGTATGTTATCTTAAGGAGGACAAGAAGGAACTAGTGAAACACATTCTGGACACATTCACGTTAAAAGAGAATATGGAAACCTACATTGAGAATCATAACTATTTCATCATAACCAATTTCACTGCGGATGTATTGTCATTATGTTCAGGATTAAATTGTCTAATATACGAACCCATTAGATATCATAAGTACAATATCATCATTTCACTCTTGCTGTAATTACGTGATCCATAGTTAATTACAATTACAGTTTCAGTTGATCTTCTAGATTACTTACTTGATCAAAAAAATAATAAGCTGAAATCGCAATTAAAATTACTTGATATTTTGTGTTAAATTATTTTCTTCAGTCCTTACATTTGTATTTAAATGTAATGACTTGAACAGTGCACAAGGATAATATTAGTTACATGTTTAATCAGAATAAGATGGACTTGTACCAAAAAAAAATATCACACTAATCGGCCAACAATGCACAAAAATTACAAATAACTACATAAACTTCGTTTCACCTAGTGTACTTTACAGTGTTAGATCTAAGACAAAATGTTAAAAACAAAATCTATTTTCTTTCACTACAATTTCTACAATGAAACTTTACCTAAGAGTTGAACAAAATTATTTTTACTCATCAGTTCAATCTGGTGATGTGCCGAATATGTGGAAGATGGCTAATGTAATTCCTATATTTAAATCAGGGAATAAGTAAATTCCATCAAATTACTGTCCAATAAGCCTGACGTCAAAAGTAGGCAAATTATTAGAATCAATTATAGCCAATTATATTAGAAGTCATCTTTATCAGCATAATTTGATTAATGACTCTCAGCATGGATTCATTAGAGGTCGCTTCTGCTTGACAAATTTACTATCATTCTTTAATAAAACAGTAGACAATGATAAAGAATATGATGGAGTTTATTTTGATTTCAGTAAGGCCTTCGGTAGAGAACATGACAAAAAATTTAACTCGCAGGTCATGGTATAGGAGGTAAAGTTCTACCATTGGTCTAGGTATGGGTGACTAGCAGGAGGCAGCGAATTTGCATTAATAAGGTCAAGTCTGAATGGGGACCGGTCACTAGTGGCGTTCCACACGGATTAGTTTAGGGTCCTTTTATGTTCATAATTTGCATTAATGACGTTGATGAAGGAATAACAAATGACATGAGCAAATTCACTGATGACACAAAATTAGGGCAAAAAATAGATTCAACGGAGAACAATAAATTTCAGCAAAATTTAGACAAATTAAAGTCATAGCCTGAAAAGTGGCAGATGCAGTTCAATGTGGACAAGTGTGAAGTCCTAGATTAGGTGATGTAGAGTTTAGTCACGCAGAATGTGAAAAAGACTCGGAAGTCATGGTAAGCAGAAATCTGAAGCCAAGACAACAGTGCTTAAGTGTGCGCAATAAGGCTAACATATTAGTTGGATTTGTATCAATAAGTATAAGTAACAGGAGTTCAAAAGTTATTTTACAGCTCTATACATAACTAGTAAGGTAAAGAAATTTATGTTTGGGGACATGTGAAATGCCCAAACTGGCAGTCACTGTTGACACAGGTAACCCAAGATTCTAAAATCCAGGTCTCACAAGTGACCCAAGGAGAACACTTCCTTATGATAATTAATTCAAGTTGGAGGCAATTCTTATCTCCATGCAAAAACTAAAACTGACTTACTTGGTTGTGGAGACTATGCTAATTAGAAATCACATGATTCTACCCAAGCAATCTAGACTTCCATGACATGCCTCTCACTTCAAGATGCCACGTCACAGGACTGATTCAAGCAAATATTCAGATGCTATTAGTATCCCCAGCCTGCACCTTGACGGGTCTGTAAGTATGGGGACATAGAGTAGTTGAGGGGTAGGTTAAGGTACATTCAAAATTATCGTTTTGATGCAATATGAGTTATGGGAGTTATTTATGAGGCGTTATGGGACGACAAACCATATAGTTACATGTTGAGACGGTTCAGAGACAGGCAGAGGTGTACCACGATCATGGGGGTAAAGGTGTGTACAGGGGTAGGTGGATATGACGGGACAGGTGCTAGGGACGACGGATGGCATAAGCAATTATGTTGATCATTGGTGTGAGAGGAAACTGGCAGAGAGGGGTGGAGGGAGGGGTTCTTAGGGAAGGAATTTTGTGTCGTTTAGGGAAGGAGGAGTGTGGGGAGTTGGGTGGAAGTATAAGTGAGCAGGAGGTAGGGGAGGCAGTGGCTAGTTTAAGTTTAGGAAAGGCACCAGGTTTAGACGGGATACCAAATGTTTCTATGTTGTACATTGGGAGACGTTGAGAGAATGTTTAGTGCTTTTGTTTAATTTTATGAAAGACGGGGGTAGGTTGAAGGATATGCAGGATAGTTATTCTGGTGTCATAAGGGGAAGGGAGAACCTTGGGAAATTATAGGGCGTTATCTCATGTGTGGGGATTATAATTTTTTTGCAAAAATATTGGGTAATAGGATGAAATTGGTGATTGACAAAGTCATACATCAGGGGCAGTTAGGCATACCTGGTAGAAGTATGAGTGTAGGACATGGGAGAATCAGGGATTTTATTGAGGGTAGAGGGGGGGGGTGTTTGGGGAATTGATTGGAAGGAAGTGTATGATTGTGTGGATAGTATTGGACTGATGAAGCCACTGTGTGGCGAAACGTTTCTTCAATAAAGATTCCCATATGTTGCATAAGTGTCTCAGTTCTTCAACTTGTCGATTTTCAAAACCATTTTTCACACACAGGACCTGACATTACTATTCCCAGATACAACTATTGCAGATCAACTATTATCAAACTGTAAGACAATAATACTCTGAATCAAAGCCTAAGACAGTAGAGTCTAAGACAGGGCTACTCAACTACTACGAAGAAAAGGTCCACTTGGACCAGTACAGTGTATGCAGAGGAGACAGGGATATGGAGAGGAAATTGCTGAATAGGTGGAGACATTGTATAGTTGTGCGAAGGTGTGTGCAGGTGAATGGTAAGTTGGGGAGACAGGTGTTGATGGAAAGGGGTCTGAGACAGGGGTGTCCCATGTCTCAGATCCTTTTCGTGTGCATGCAGGATCCCTTTTATAGGTTAATAGAGGAAGAAGTGGGGAAGAGGGGAAGGGGGGCAAGTGGTTTGGGCATATTGGGGTATGTAGATGATACAACTGTACTAGTGGGTGGGGAGGAAGGGCTGGTGAATGTGGGACGTATTATAGAGATTTTTGGGGCGGTGGGTATGTGGGTGGGGGGGCTTGGGGGAGGTGTATGGATGGAATGTTGTGGATAGGATTAAAATCTGTGGAATTGTGTATATGGCGGATGCGAGAGTGGCCAGGCAGGTGAACTCTGTGGAGGTGGTGGGTAGGGCTCTGGGTAGAATGAGGGGTTGGAGGGAGGGAGACATAACGCTGATGCAGAGGGTGGTGGTGGTGGTGAACACCCTCGTATATAGTAAAGTGTGGAATGTAGCTGCGGTGTATCCTTTAAGGATCGCCAATATAAAGGATTTACAAAAGAAAGTGTATGTGGGGGTATGGGAGGCCGTGGCTTAGAAAGGAGATTGTAATGATGAGTGTTAGGAGGGGAGGGTTGGGTCTCATTCCTTTAGAAAGCCGTATGAAAGCAGTTTATGTGAAACAGTGTTTTTTAAGGTCCCTTTCAGATGGTATGCAGGGCAGCTGGTGTTGTAGCACTGCTTTTGGAGGACCGAAGTGTGGCACATTTCTGGGTGAAAGAATTTACAGGAGGGAGAACGACATACTCCTTTAGACAGGAGGTCACGATATTTTTTGGGATGCTCAAAATTGCATGTCCCATTTGTTTTTCCTGATATTCCATGCTTACAGATGCCCCTGACATAGAATTTGCAATGGAGGATGTGCGAAAGTGGTGGGGGGAGGGATCTGCGGGTGTGTGAGGATATGGTAAGGCAGTTGTTGGCAGTGAGGGAGCCTAAAAGGGTAAAGGTGGGCAGATTAGGGAGGGGGTGAAAAGGGAGGGGTGAAAAGGGAGGGTGGTGGTGCAGGGGCAGGAAAATTTTCTGCTTTATAATTGGATGGAGATTTGGGTGGGTTCAGGGAGATGTGTATACTGCCTAAGGTCAGGGAAGTGGCATACAGATTTTTATTAGGAATCTTGGCATCAAGGTCTGAATTATATAGAATGGGGTTGGTAAGTACAAATGCTTGTCAGAGGTGTGGGGATGAGGAGACGGTATATCATGCTGTCTACTTTTGTGAGTCTTTAGAGGTGGTGAGGCTATGGTTTGCAAGGGTGATCGTATTGGTGGGGGGGGGGAATTTTTTGCCCTTAGGGGCTTTAAGTTTTGATGTTGGGGCGTTCCGAGGGAGGTGGGGAGGGCAATCATGTACTATGTAGTCACGGATTTTTTGTATGTATCGTGGGGAATGAGGGAGGTAGGTAGGACTGTGTATCGGTGGGTCGCGTGTAGGAACAGAATATTATATGGAGGTAAATGGGCATCGTGTTTCTCTGAGGGATATAGGTCATTAACGGTAGCAAAGTTATTACGGTGGTGATCCGGAGTAGAGCTGGAAAGAACTGGATTCTTTGTAGGAATGGAGTAGGTTGGGAGGGGGTAGATTTTGTGTTGCTTGTGGTTTCTAGGTGTCTAGTAGTAAGAAACTGGGAAGGGGGAGACTGGAGATACATATGCTCTGTTGTTGAGAGCTCGGGTAAAGACATCTGACGCGGAAAGGGGAGCATAGGTATAGGAGGATGCAAGTGTGTAACTGGATGGACTATATTTTAAAATATGACGTGAGAAAGGACATGTTCAAGGAAATGGAGTACGACAGCAGGGGTTTTGTAAAGTGTTGTGCGGATTGTGTTTATCATGTTTTCAAATTTGTCAAGGCTTGTTTGTTATAAGAACTATTAATGCTGGTTCCTTTTAATTGGTGTACTTAGTTCTTATTATATGTGATTCAATGTGTTGGAGAAATTGTATAAATATGACTCACGAAATCGTAATGACACGATTGCAAACAATCCATACGCGACGGTCTGGAGTTCTGAGACTCTCTGACCGCGGGTTCGAACCCCACCCGTGGTATGGTTTGTATAAATATGGTTTTCCTTTAAACCTATATTGTTTAGTGTTTCTGATGTTAAGGGGTTATGTTCCCTATTTCTAGTTTTATCCTTTTTATATTAATACGATTTACTAAATATATTATGGAATTATATACGGTTAATGCACTATTTTGTATAGGCTTTTGGCTTTATGGAAGCCTATGACCTGATTGTTTGATTCCTGTAATGTACGGTTTTTATTTTGTTTTGTTTTTTGTTACTGTTTTACAGTCATTAGGCACTCTAGAGTTTTCATGTAACAGTGAGGATACCACAAGTGGAGTGGTAACTGTTGAGGATACCACAAGTGGAGTGGTAACAGTGAGGATACCACAAGTGGAGTGGTAACAGTGAGGATACCACAAGTGGAGTGGTAACTGTTGAGGATACCACAAGTGGAGTGGTAACTGTTGAGGATACCACAAGTGGAGTGGTAACTGTTGAGGATACCACAAGTGGAGTGGTAACTGTTGAGGATACCACAAGTGGAGTGGTAACTGTTGAGGATACCACAAGTGGAGTGGTAACTGTTGAGGATACCACAAGTGGAGTGGTAACTGTTGAGGATTTACATTATATATTTGTTGTTCTGGATGTTATGGTGTTGCAGTTTTGCAACGTTTTATCGTATATGTACTATTATATATCTTTTAAATAAAATATATAAAAAAAAACCAGTAGTCGCAGACAATAGCCGGACTTCCCTCTTTCACCCAGTGTAGTTGCCTTCGTCTACTGAAACTCTTAACAAGTTTTCTTTTGTGAAAACATAGCGAAAATGCTTTTATGTATTTATATTTTGTTTATATTGGAAAATAAGTAAATTTCTATAGGAAATTCATTTCCTCTCTCCCACTTTTAACTCGAAATGTGCAAAATGAAATGCTAATTTATCTAGAAGCATTTCCCAAACAACGGTTGTATAATAATTTGCGCAAACTCAATACACAGAATTTTAATTTTTCATGTAGGAAAGACTAAGATGTCTTCTTAGGACAATTATTATAAATAATGTCAATGTTTCGGCGATAAATCCAACTTCATCATCAGGATTTACTTCTGGAACACGAATTATTTTTCAAGTGAGTGGAATGTGTATCTATAAAATATGTAAATGTAGGAAAAGAAAGGTATGAACACCGTAAGGTGAATTCATGCACAGAGTTTTGAGACTCTCTGACCGCGGGTTCGAACCCCACCCGTGGTATGGTTAGAACATAAGAAAGAAGGAACACTGCAGCAGGCCTACTGACCCATGCGAGGCACGTCCATGTCACTCCCCGGCTTAGACCAATGACTACCTAGTCAGATCACTTTAACTTAAGAAAGGAGCACGGCATAAGACCTAGTAGCACAAACTAGTCAGGTCCAACTCACACCCACCCACTCCCATTCATGTATTTATCTAACCTATTTTTAAAACTACACAACGTCTTAGCATCTATGACGGTACTCGGGAGTTTGTTCCACTCTTCCACAACTCTATTACCAAACCAGTGCTTTCCTATATCCTTCATGAATCTGAATTTTTCCAACTTGAAACCATTGCTGTGAGACCTGTCTTGGCTGGATATTTTCAGCACGCTATTTACATCCCCTTTATTTATTCTTGTTTTCCATTTATACACCTCAATCATATCCCCCCTAATTCTACGCCTTTCAAGAGAGTGCAGATTCAGGGCCCTCAGTCTATCCTCATAGGGAAGATTTCTGATACATGGGATCAACTTTGTCATCCTCCTCTGTAAGTTTTCCAGTGTATTTATATCCATTCTGTAATACGGTGATCAGAACTGTGCAGCATAATCTAAATGAGGCCTAACCAAATATATATAGAGTTGAAGAACAACCTGAAGACTTTTGTTATTTATACTTCTTGATGTGAAGCCAACCTAAAAGTTACAGCATTTAGCTCACATTCCAATGACAATGAAATGAATCCTTTTTCCCTCTTCATCTAGCAGCCAAAAGATAACTAAAATATAGTCAAATGCTGTGGGTTGCAGCTTGAGGAAGAAGCCTCAAAGCTCTCGCTTCACACGGAGACGTCCGGGTTCGATTCCCAGTGAGGGTAGAAACACATTGGACGTGTTTCTTTACACCGGTTGTCTATGTTCCCCATCAGTAAAATGGGTACCTGGGAGTTAGTCGACAGGTGTGGGTCGCATCCTGGGACAAAACTGATCTAATTTGTCCGAAATGCTCTGCATAACAAGCGGCTTCCTATATAGTAGTATGTCATTGATGTCAGTTAGGCCTGTATACCTTGTACATGTACCAGTAGTAAATAAAGATATTATATTATTATTAATATTATAAAACTATTGTCTTGGGTTGTACTAGAATTTTATTGTTATTATTATGAAACCGTTGGAAACATGCGACTCCTTGGAGAATGGGAAGCAATAATATATAACTGCAATAAAACACAAAGAAACGGTGTTACGGCATTAAAACGAAGAAACACTTTTGCAGCATTATAACGAAGGAACAGTGTTACAGCATTATAACACAAAATAACAGTGTTACAGCACTATAACACAAAATAACAGTATTACGGTATTATAACACAAATAAAACACAAAGAAACAATTGCAACCATTTGTCGTGAAGGGTCCTTAAGTGGAGTACAGGTGGTAAATGATAATCACTGAGACGGTAAACTGGTATATTGAGAATAGGTAGTAGGAAGCCCAGCATCCAGTCTTGTCCTGTCTGCCTGAGGTACTTGTCTGACTGATTACCTCTCACTGCGGGGCGTCTGGCAGATTTGAAACTCTGCTGATCTGACAGTATATAAAGTCCGTGGCATCACGGCTAACATATGTTGAATTATGCTGACACAGTGTTACAGCATTATAACACAAAGGAATAGTGTTACAGCAGTGTAACAAAAAATAAACAGCATTACAGAAATACATAAAAAAAACAGTATTAGAGCAATATAACGCAGCATTATACGAAAGTGTGTTGCCACGCTTAACTTAAACCAGAGCTCAGAAAGAAATGTTATTTCAATACTTTCTCTGTTTCAATTGCAGAAGATCATTAATTCCACCCGTGCCAGACACTGTTTACGGTCTGCACCAAAACGACTGCTGGCTACGCTCATTTTCACTGCCATATTCTCCATCATTTATATATGCAGCGTAAACTAACAGTAAGTTTGATATACGCAATTGTTGTTGTTGGAAAAGAAAGATATAAAAGTTTTATTGGGTCCTAAAATCACCTCCCTACCAAAGTTTCAAGACTAGATTATAGTGAGAGTCAAGACAAGAATGTAGTGAGAGTCAAGACAAGAATATAGCGAGAGTCAAGACTAGGTTAAAGTGAGAGTCAAGACTAGATCATAGCGAGAGTCCACAAATGCGCCGTAGGCAGTGTGGCCATGTGATCAGTGATGACTCTTGGTTGGTGTTACACCGTGTTCATTGATGTTTGGTGCTCTGTGCTATCACATGTTCACTACTGTCAAGTGCTCAGTAAAGTCTGCTGTTCAGTGCTGTCACGTGTTTAGTGCTGTTACGTGTTCATTGCTGTCACGTGTCCAGTGCTGTCACGCATCCAGTTCTGTCACGTGTTTAGTGCTGTCACGTGTTCAGTGCTGTCACGTGCTCAGTGCTGTCACGTGCTCAGGCTGCTGCATTATCTTTCCTGATATGTGCTCTGTGTGTCCACTTGTTCATTATGCCATGTGCTCTGTGTGTCCACTTGTTCATTATGCCATGTGCTCTGTGTGTCCACTTGTTCATTATGCCACCTACTCAGTTTGCTCCGTGTTGAGAGGTGCCACATTCACTGCTGCCATGTGTTCAGTGTTGCCATATGGTCATTTGTGCCAAATGCAGAAGGGTGCAAATTTTCAGCTAAAGTTTTCAATTATTACTTAAGAAATGTTTGGCTGGCTTAGTTAACCAACCATCATCGCGAGACCCACATTTAGCTTTATTGTGAGCTTACAAAATATATTGTCAGAAATTTAGCCGACTGATTAGTTTCATTTGAAATATACCGGCAAGTAACATTTGTTTTTTTATATTTTAAGGTATTCACGATGGAGTACCTTTCAAGACGCTGCTTGACATTTTCATTCTCCAAACTTTCTTCGTTTACAACTTGAGAGTTCCTCGTCCGATCAGCTACTTTCCAATACTGGTTTACTGTTCCTGGAGAAGAAGGAAGGGGGGGAGGGTTACTGTCACACGGACGTATCTAATGATCAGAGTTGTGTAGAACTTTTTTTTTTTCCCCGGAATGAGTTAAGTAACTTTTAATATCCTCTCCTGCTGGGCTTCAAACATTAAATAAATGATTCATCCTAATTCTTGGAGGGCGGAAAGTGTAACTGATGGATGTTGGTGCGTTTCTGAGAATTTGATGAGCAAAATACTGTGAAAATTTTCCTATCCAAATATTATGTTAAATCTGCTCACGTTTACCTTTTCGACACAACGTCTTTGAAGAGCTGATGTAACCCTCGTGCAGGAGTGTACTCAGTAAGCCTAGTTTCAGTAGAAACACATTTGAATATTTTCTTAGTTAAATTTGTGAAATCGTTAGATTCTGAGCAATAACGTGTGAATGACTCGCGTTATTCCTGGGAGGCTTACAGTCAAGGTGAGCTGCATTAAGTTTAAATCTACCAAATTGTTTCCCCTGTAATAATCTGATAATTGTGAGCCATTTTTTGCGAAAAGTATTAATAGGATTGTCATGATTTTGGCACACTTTATTGAGTAATGATGGCTCTACAAACACCCATTGAGGATTTCTGATATCTTTTACAGCTTTGTTTGTATTGATTTTTTTCCCACAAAAAAAAACCACAAACAAATCACTAACTTCAACATATTTTTATAATAGAATCTATTAACGTTTTTGCTAAAATGCATTGGGTCAACAATTATATAGCCTTTATATTTCATTTAATGTTAACTAGAGCATTGTACATCTTCCCAATTTAGTAAAAACAGGAAAGTTTTGTGACTCCTCAAATTTGGAACAATTTATTTTTGTCTATCTAACTTAAAGGCAACAAGTCAATTCAAAGACAGTGTATAGGTTTTTAAAAGCTGTATAAATCACTGTAAAAATCTCACTGAAATTAGACCAAAATAAAAAAAAAGTGTGAATTCATTCGCCCCTCCCTTAATCTTCGTTGATAACATCTCTTTTCGGACGGGACATTTAGCTGCCAGAGTATGATGATCACTCTTACAGTTGATACAAGTGGGAGGAACTACAACTAACACTACTACTACTACTACTACCACTTGTATTACACCTCACTCTTAGCCTATATATACCCTCTGTGTCCATGAATTGTTAGCTGATGAAGATGCGACGTCAGAAGACACTCCCCATCATGGGGAGCCACAGCAAGAAAGAAAGCAGAAGATGACGACCGACACCCTCTACCCAGGGGGCCAATGCCGGGTCACCATTTGGAGAAGACCCGGGCCGGATGTACCGGCGAACATACAACAACAACATGAATTGTTAGTAACGGTTTGAAAAAGCTCCTGGAGAGCGAAACGTTGCCACAATAAAATGTCACATTAGTTGCATTTGTGTCCTTTTACTTAACAAACTAAGTAATGTAGAGCTTCATCATACAGAATGTGAAGCCAATCAGAAGAAGCTTTCTTTAGTTTTTGAATAAACAAACAATCTCACTTATATTACAAATACGAAAATCTTGAATTTATATTTATTTGAAGAAATTTTAACTATAAGATCTTCTTTAAAAAATATATTTAAAATGGAATTTGCATATCCCGAAATTAATACAGATGAAATTCAAATGAATTTGCAAAAGCTTTCAGGATTAAAGACCAACGTAACTTCTCCTACCTATGCTGCTATAGCAAAACTACAGTCGACCACTACCAAGATACTAAAAGCCACTCATCAAGGTTCAAAAGCCAACTACACCACTCATCAAGGTTCACAAGCCAACTACACCACTCATCAAGGTTCACAAGCCAACTACACCACTCATCAAGCTTCACAAGCCAACTACACCACTCATCAAGCTTCACAAGCCAACTACACCAACACTGCTTCCTCTCCACTACCTGACGACATCTCCACAAAAATTTATTACTGCATGATTTTTGCACACATGCTCAACGCAGCACATCCTGACTCCTTCAACAGCACGATCAACGAACTCTTTGCATTGAACTCCATCCTTTACCTTCCCAGACTGTCCTCCTTCAGCAGACATTTTGAAGATAACTCCAAAAATCGTCAGCTTCACTGCTCCAGACGACATGCAGGACATGCTGCTCGAAGATGCCGACGATTCGCTCCCAGAACCCACCAATGAGAACACTCAAATTCTTCCCACCAATGATGAGCCACCCCCGACCTCCTCCAACACATCTACCCCTGATGGATCTGTTCCTTCGCCTCCATTATAACCATTTCAAGAAAAAAAAGCCAAGACACAACCACCTTCATCCCCTGATCCACCCCAACCTAGAGGTTTTGAACTAAATATGAGATCCACTGGCCCTCTCACCTTCTACACAAATAGCCCAGAAAGCAAGATGATGCCTGCCACCATGGCAGTCTATCGACTACAACATGGGACTGAGAGGTATACTGTTGCTCCTGAATGTGACCATCAAATTGAAACAACCTTACTACAAGACCTTCTTGCCGACACCACTCATCAAATCGAAAGTATCCTACTATCCAAATCTACATACCAGCAACTTCTTAACGGCTCCACGACCGGACAACATGCCTAACAAGGACAGACGAATTGAAGAAATCTCACCCACCAATCACAACGTATATATATATATATATATATATATATATGTCGTGACAATTAGGTAAAACTGGTCAATTAGCAAGAACTCATCTAAAATTAAGTCCTTTCTAAAATTTTCTCTTATACGTTTAAAGATATATTTTTTTCATTTATGTTAATGTAAGAATTTATAATTTTGTACCAAGAGAAACTTTGAAAACCTACCTAACCTTATTACAACAAGCGCAATTTAATTTAGCCTAACCCAACTAAATATATTTTAGATACGTTAACATTAATTTAATAATAAACAAACTAAATGAAATATATTTTTTCGTTATGTTCAGAATGGTTTTGGCAAATTATTGCATACACAAATTTTCACTTGTCTTATATGGCAGGGCGTTGCTATTTAAGCCAAAATCGCCAGTTTTACCTAATCGGCACGACATATATATATATATATATATATATATATATATATATATATATATATATATATATATATATATATATATATATATATATAGTCGTGCCGATTAGGTAAAACTTGCATTTTGGCTTAAATAGCAACGCTCACCTTGCCATATAAGACAAGTGAAAATTTGTATATGCAATAATTTCGCCAAAATCATTCTGAACACAACAAAAAAATATATTTCATTGTGTTTGTTTATTATTAAATTAATGTTAACGTATCTAAAATATATTTAGTTGGGTTAGGCTAAATTAAATTGCTCTTGTTGTAATAAGGTTAGGTAGGTTTCAAAGTTTCTCTTGGTACAAAAGTATAAATTCTTACATTAACATAAATGAAAAAAATATATCTTTAAACGTATAAGAGAAAATTTTAGAAAGGACTTAATTTTAGATGAGTTCTTGCTAATTGACCAGTTTTACCTAATCGGCACGATACATATATATATATATATATATATATATATATATATATATATATATATATATATATATATATATATATATATATATATATATATATATATCTTTCTCTCGTTCTCTCCTCACCCAGTTCCCTCGCTCGATAAGGACAATAAAAAGACTTGGAAGACCAGAACCACTTATACATTCTTTCTTCCCTTTAAAACTAAAATTATTGCACGACGACTATCGTTGCTGGGAGGCTGCGTTGGCCTGCTGGCCGGAGACACATCTACAACTTGTCTCTTATATCATGCAAATTGTTGTTATTATTTTTATTCTAGATGCTGAGGTGGGGAAGATAGGAGGAAAGAAGAGAGAGGAAGGCTGGAACACAGTGTAGTCTGGGGAGGAAAGGAGGAAAGGAGAGGGCGAGTGAGGAAAGTTCTTAGAGAACGGTTAGTGATAAATGTCTATTCATGCATTTTCTTGACAGTTCAGCCTGTAATTAGTGGAGAGGGACTTCCCTCGTTCAATGAACACAGGAGTTTAGGGTTTAATGACATAGGAATACAATCTTAAAGTTCCACCAAGAGATTACATTAATAATAATTCGGGAACGGTTTAGATATACTCTACAACTTGTTCTCACCGAGTTCTGTTGGCGGAGGTCGAATTTCAAATTATGTCCCAGGCCAAATGATGAACGTGTGTTAGTGATTCATGGTGTCTCCAGCTTCGTTATACCTAGACTTTCTCAAATCTGATTCTAGTTACTCCGCTATGGAATACTCGTGGAAAAAAACTTAATTGGATTATAAAATAAATTCCAACCACACGATAGAGCGAAAACTAATGTGAAGGACCTGGGAGTGATAATGTCAGAGAATCTCAATTTCAAAGATCACAACAATGTCTCTCTACCACATCTACTAGGAGAATGATAGGATGGATAATGAGAACCTTCAAAACTAGGGATACCAAGTCAATGATCATTCTCTTTTAATCGCTGGTTCTCTCTAGGTTGGAATACTGCTGTGCACTAACGGCCACTTCCAAGGCAGGCGAAACTGCAGACATGGAGAATATACAGAGAACTTTAACTGTATATATAAGAACAATAAAGCACCTAAATTACTGGGAACGGTTGAAGACCCTCAACCTGTACTCCTTGTAATGTAGGCGACAAAGAAACATGATTATATACACTTGAAAAATGTTAGAGGGACTGGTCCTAAAACTGCTCACGGAAATCACTCCCTACGAAGGCAAAAGCCTCGGCATGCGGTGCAACATCGCCCAAATGAAAAGCATAGGAATTTTTAGCCGTTTAGCTGCTTCCCTGCATACATAAGGTGGATCATCAATAAACTGGCTGTCTTCAAGAGAGACCAGAACAGGCACCTAAACTCAGTTCTTGACCAATCAGGCTTTGGTTCTTACGTCGGTTTACGTGAGCCAGCAGTAACATTCTGATTGATTAGGACCAGATCCACCGTGAGGCCTGGTCATGGACTGGGCTGCTGGGGTCTTGACCCCCGGAACACCCTCCAGGTATACTCCAGGTAATACAGCATTTAAATCCCTGTGACTCATCGGTGTTTTTAGCTCCCATAAATGTTGCGTTACTCCTTTCGTTAAACTTTAAACATTCTGTCTGTATTCACCATGATTATGTTTCTCCTAGCTCATTCCTCCTCTTATGTAAATAGGTCTAATCTCAGAGCACAGTCTTCCCAGTTTGTGAAAAGTTTTGGTGGCAAAGCCTTAGATCTACCTAAGCTTCTGATCACGGTGAAATATGTGTAGGCTCCACGACTGCGATACATAATGAGAGGACAGATAAATGTCGAATAATGGCCTAAATGATGCTTTGTGTAGATACTTGAAAACACTTCCTTCAGGTATACAGAAGTAAGATTAGGGACAAGATTGACCCACTCAAAAGCTGCTCGGGTTCAGCTCACCGACAGTGATAAGGAAATGTGTAGATTTTTTTTGCAGAATTGGATGATAATAAACTATGCATGATTAGGGTCCCAAGTGACATGATCCTTAGACAAATAGATAAATTAAAACCTAACAAATCCCCATGCACTGATGAACTGTTCTCAAGGGTTCTAAAGGAATTACCCAAAAGCAAACCTTTGGGTAATCTTTTCAATATGTCACTACAAACTGGCATAGTGCCAGATAAATGGAAAATTGCAAATGTGATACCTATTTTCAAAGCAGGTGACAGGTCCTTAGCTTGAACATGATCCACTTTCTTGGATTGCCCGTCCCCAGGCTCATCGTGACTTCTTGACAGAATAGAGAACAGAGGAAGACGACTCAGCTCTTGCCTGGACCCAGCCTGGACAGATCTGTCATTTCAGCAGAGCCTTCAACACATGAGGGATGAGGGTGGCCTTACTGTTATGTACAAGGCCAATATTGTTAAGGTACTACCTACACTTAGCTCCAACTCGAGGGCAGAGAAAAGAGAGCTTCTGTATAACAAGACGGGCAGCAAACAGCAACTACTCTCTAGTTGGACCCTTATCAAGTACATCACTTCATCTGAGATCATCCATTCCTATAATGACTCGTGTTTGGAACATGTTCGTATATCATAATGACATCGAAGAAGTAAAGTTAGATGACCAAATAAAATCGCTGCCCCACAGATAGTTTCAACTATATACTATTTTCTATTTGTATTTCTCATAATAATAAAAAATTCTTTCAAATGAGCTGATGTAGGTAACAACCTTGTAAAACCTTTTAAATAAGAGCAAAGATGAAGAGAGAGAGAGAGAGAGAGAGAGAGAGAGAGAGAGAGAGAGAGAGAGAGAGAGAGAGAGAGGCAGACAGACAGAGCCAGGCAGACAGACAGACAGCCTATAACTGCCAGCAAGTGTAACTTTCATTAACATGGAGTACACGACATGCCAGAATAATCAAAGCCTAAGCCACCACTGGTTGATAAAGTCCCGTTGGATTTTGTCTGGTCGAGGGCAACAGACCGGGTGTAACCACCAGAGCCAACAAGCACATAAGGTTAACGTAATGAAACCATGTATAACGCCCGGTGATCTCAGGTGGTCGATGATCCAAGTTTAGACAAATGCAAAGGTGTTGGACTGATGCCAGACACAATCTGGGATCACTCAACACCTTTGCATTCTAACAGCCAGGCTCGGATAGTGGATAGTGGAAAAAATTATGGAATTAATAATTGCCGAGGCAATTCGTATTCATCTTGAAAGGCATAATTTGATTAATGAATCTCAGCACGGTTTTACAAAAGGGCGTTCCTTTCGTACGAATTTATTATTTTTTTTATACTAAGGTATCTGAGGAAGTTGATCATGGTAATGAATATGATATTGTGTATATCAGAGACTACTGAAGAAAATTAAAACACACGGAATAGGAGGGTAAATTTTTTCCTGGGTAGAGGCGTGGTTGACAGATAGGCAACAGAGAGTTTGCATAAATGGGGAAAAATCATAGTGGGGAAGTGTCACGAGCGGTGTTTCACAGGGGTCAGTGTTGGGCCCTTCGTTGTTCACAATCTACATAAACGACATAGATGAGGGAATAAATAGTGACATAAGCAAGTTTGCTGATGACACCAAATAGACCATCGAATACATTCTGACAAGGACATCAGAGCACTCCGGGAAGATTAAAGAACAAAAGAAAGAAGGAACACTACGGCAGGCCTACTGGCCAATGTGAGGCAGGTCCAATTTTCCCACAGGCTTAAGCTAATGCCTTAACCTACTCAGGTCAGGTCCCATTCACTATGGAAGGAGCACGACAACTGATCTAGTAGCACAAGCTAGTCAGGTCCAACTCACACCCACCCACACCCACTCATGTATTTATCTAACCTATTTATATAACAACGTCTTAGCTTCTATAAGTGTACTTGAGAGTTTGTTCCACTCATCCACAACTCTATCACCAAACCAATGCTTTTCTATATCCTTCCTGAATCTGAATTTTTCCAACTTAAAGCCATTGCTGCGAGTCCTGGCTGGGCCAGATATTTTTAGCATGCTATTTACATCCCCTTACCAGCTTTCCTATCCTCTTCCATAGCATCAAATGAGCTAATAAAACAAATTCTTCTGGACAACCTCAGTGATTCAGCAGGAATACAAGACCCTAGCTACGCCAGTGCCATCACTGAATGGGAGACTCTTGCTGCTCCAGCACCAAAACCTAGTGCAGAACTGGCCTACAAACAGTCAAGCTGGGATGGCCCCATCACTGGAAAGATGCTTGCCAACATGCTTAGGACTGTAACATCAGACAGGGAGACTGCCCGTCTCATAGCTGTGAGTGCACATCACTCTGGGGACTTCTTCCAAACAGTTCCCATTTCGGCAATGGGAACACTGGGGCAGCAGTGGCTCTGAGCCTTGCTGCCCCAATTCACACGGAATATACTTGTATTTGCGGCGATGCACAAGCCGACCAATATGGTCTACATGGTCTAAACTGTTCCAAAACCAAAGGCTGGCATGCAAGGCACAATGAAGTCAACGACATCATAAAGAGAACCCTTGCTTCAGCTGGATGCCCAGCCGAGAGAGAGCGCCGATCACTAGCAGCCAAAAATACCCACAACCCAGCAAACCGCCCCGACGGGATCACCATCTATCCTTGGAAGAATGGACAAGCTCTTAGCATGGGACTATACCTGTGTGTCGACACTGGCTGACACCTACATCCTTCACAGTGTCGGGCGACAGGGATTAGCTGCTGACCACAGGGAGGAGTACAAGATCGGCAAGTATAGGGACATAAGTAAACAGTATCAATTTGTCCCAGTGGGATCAGAGACCTTTGGAGCATGGGAAAAAGGCAACACGTTTCCTTGAAGAACTGGGTTTCAGACTCATCGACACCACCAGGGATCCAAGGGCAGCCACTTTCATGTTCCAGTGTCTCAGCGTGGCCATCCACAGGTAAAATGCATGATGCATACTTCGGAGGAGCTGGAGGAGATTCATAATCTTTGATATATTGTACAAATGTATTCATGTTCATGTTTGTGTTTTCTGTCAATGTATTCTGTCTATAAATAAAGCACTTATATATATATATATATATATATATATATATATATATATATATATATATATATATATATATATATATATATATATATATATATATATATATATATATATATATATATATATATATATATACAAAAAGATCACAGTAAACAGGTGATATCAAAATATGCAAAACAACCACTATGAAAAAATAGAAGAATTCCAAGCGCTTTCGTGACTACTCACATTATCAAGGAACTATAAAAGGAAACATGACAAGAAGGCTTATAAAGGGGCAGAATACACCTCACAGTCACATCACACTAACAAAGACAACACCTCACAGTAGCGTAACATCGCACGACTCTGTGAAGAGGAACATAAGAAAGGACCTGAAACTCTTCCCAAGAATTAAGATTAGTCCAATTTATCATTAAATTCTTCCCAAATTTTATTAATTATAAATGAATCCAATTTATATAAACCAAAAGAAATATTCATATTATTTTCAAAACTGCTTTTAACGAAACATGATTCTATTATATTCCTCTCAACCATGGACTTGCTTGATACAACCTTCTCAGCATTTTAAGAACATAAGAACATAAGAAAGGAGGAACACTTATTTATATCCCCCTTATTAATACCCATCTTCCACTTATATACCTCGATCATGTCTCCCCTCATTCTTCGTCTTACAAGTGAATGTAATTTAAGGGTCTTCAATCTTTCTTCATACGGAAGATTTCTAATGCTATGAATTAACTTTGTCATTCGTCGCTGAATGTTTTCTAACGAATTTATATCCATTCTGTAAAATGGAGACCAGAACTGAGCTGCATAATCTAGGTGAGGCCTTACTAATGATGTATAAAGCTGTAATATAACCGCTGGACTTCTGTTGCTTACACTTCTTGATATAAATCCCAGTAATCTATTTGCTTTATTTCTTACGCTTAGGCATTGCTGACTTGGTTTGAGGTTGCTGCTTACCATAACCCCCAAATCCTTTTCGCATTCTGTACGGCTGAGTTCAACATTATTAAGCTGGTAGGTGAAATTATTAAGCTGGTAGGTGACATTATTAAGCTGGTAGGTGACATTATTAAGCTGGTTAAAGTCCCTCACATGAATAAATAGAGCATTAGAATCTTGTCAAGTTCTAATGCTATATTTATGTTGTTTTAATCTTAGTTCAAGACTTTTACCAGTTTGACCATAATAAACTTTATCGCATATTTTACAGGGAATCTTATAGACACATCCGTCAGCATTTTGGGGGGAATTTTTTATCAAAAGTCCTTTTACTGTATCAAGATTTTTAAATGCTTTTCTTAAATTCTTAAGAAAGGAAGGCATATCAACCAAGTTTTCATGGTAAGGGAGAACCAACATATTTTTTGTTGAATAAGGTTGGTTGTCCCTTTTTGGATTGTAAAAAGTATTTCTAGCTATTTTAAAAGATTTATCAGTTATGTTTCTTGGGTATTTTAAATCATTAGCTATTTCATAAATTTTAGAGATTTCTTCATCTATGAACTCTGGACTACAAATACGTAAAGCTCTCAAAAACATTGAAGAAAAAACCGACACTTTAACTCTATCTTGATGTGAAGAGTAGAAGAGTAATAGTGTACACAGGAACAATTATTTGTAGGTTTTCTGTAAATTTTAAATTTAAAGTCATAAAGACATATGCCAAAGTCATTCGAGACTTTTCTCTGAGAATGACCAGCTTTTCAGAAAAAGAGCACACAGATATTATAGGCATTTAAAAGAGCGTTATGTAGGTTTAACCAATGATAACCCACTAATGTGACAAATGGTTTGAAAATCGACAAGTTGAAGATTGACACACTTATGCAACATATGGGAATCTTTATTGAAGAAACGTTTCGCCACACAGTGGCTTCATCAGTCCAATACAAAGTAGAAATGTGTTCAGCCCATCACTCTTGTAGAATGTGCAGCATATGGCCTGATAAATGGCCATATGCTGCCTCCTCCTGCTTCAACTCACCTGACTACAGTATATAAGCCACTTCTCCGGCCATATAAGAACATAAGAACATAAGAACATAAGAAAGGAGGAACACTGCAGCAGGCCTGTTGGCCCATACTAGGCAGGTCCTTCACATTCCATCCCACGAACAGAATATTTGTTCAACCTAATAAGAACATAAGAACATAAGAAAGGAAACACTGCAGCAGGCCTGTTGGCCCTACTAGGCAGGTCCTACAATCCGTCCCACTAACAAAATATTTGCTCAACCCAATTTTCAATGCTACCCACTCATGCGAGTCCCACTCAAACCCAAACCCCCTCTCACTCATGAATTTATCCCCTAAATTTGAAACTACCCAAGGTCCTGCTTCAATAACCCTACTAGGCAGACTGTTCCACTCATCAACTACCTATTTCCAAACCAATACTTCCTATATCCTTTCTAAATCTAAACTTATCTAACGAATCCATTATTGGGTTCTTTGGGAGAGATTCCTAAACTTATTTATATCCCTGTAATACCCATTTTCCACTTGTATACCTCGATCATGTCTCCTCATTCTACGTCTTACAAGTGAATGTAATTTTAGGGTCTTCAATCTTTCTTCATACGGAAGATTTCTAATGTATGTATTAATTTAGTCATTCTACGCTGAATGTTTTCTAACGAATTTATGTCCATTCTGTAATATGGAGACCAGAACTGAGCTGCGTAATCTAGGTGAGGCCTTACTAATGATGTATAAAGCTGTAATATAACCTCTGGACTTCTGTTGCTACACTTTTGATATAAATCCCAGTAATCTATTTGCCTTATTACGTACGCTTAGGCATTGCTGTCTTGGTTTAAGGTTGCTGCTTACCATCACCCCAAGTCCTTCTCAAATCTGTGGCTAAGTTCTACGTTATTTAACTTATAAGTGCTTGGGTTATGGACACTCCCGAGCTTCAGAACCTTGCATTTATCTACATTGAACTCATCTGCCACTTTTCTGACCACGAATTAAGTTTTCTAAATCTTCCTGAAGTTCTATGACATCTATGTTTGAATCAATTATCCTACCTACCTTCGTGTCGTCGGCGAATTTGCTCATATCACTATAATTCCCTCATCAAGGTCATTGATATATATTATAAATAACAATGGGCCTAAGACTGATCCCCTGTGGAACACCACTTGTTACAAGTCCCCATTCGATTTAACCCCATTTATGCACATCTCTGCTTCCTATTGGTAGCCATGACTCGATCCATGACAGCACTTTTCCCCCAATGCCATGAGCTGCCACTTTCTTTAACAGTCTCTGGTGCGGTACTCTATCAAAAGCCTTACTAAAGTCTAAATAAACAATATCGAATTCTTTATCGTGATCAACAGCCTCAAAAGCTTTACTGAAGAAGGTTAATAAATTAGATAGGCAGGAACGGCCCCTCGTGAATCCATGCTGGGTATCATTAATCAAATTATGGTTATCTAGATGGCTTCCAATAATATCAGCTATAATTGACTCTAGTAATTTGCCTACAATTGAGGTCAGGCTTATTGGGCGGTAGTTTGACGGTAGTGACTTGTCCCCTGCTTTAAAAATAGGAATTACATTAGCCATCTTCCCATATCAGACACTACACCTGTTTGAAGAGATAAATTAAAAATGTTAGATATTGGTTCACAGAGTTCCATTTTGCATTCCTTAAGAACCTTGCAAAAGCTCATCAGGACCCGGCGATTTATTTTGTTTCAGTCGGTCCAGCTGTTTCATAATCATTTCGCTAGTGACTGTGATATTACATAATTTATCTTCTTCTGGGCCTCTGTAAAAATTAATACTGGGATATTATTAATGTCTTCCTGTGTGAAAACCGAGAAAAATAATTATTAAAAATAGAGCACATATCATTCTCCTTGTCAGTAAGATGCCCAAAGTTATTTTTAAGGGGACCTATCTTATCCTAACTTTTGTTCTATAAACCTGGAAAACTTTTGGGTTATTTTTTGAATCCCTAGCAACTTTAATTTCATAGTCCCGTTTAGCTTTTCTTATTCCCTTTTTAACGTCCCTCTTAATGTCAGTATACTGATTTATAAGATGACCCTCACCTCTTTTATGCGCCTATAAATTCTTTCTTCTGCCCTAAAAGATATTTGAGCCTATTATTCATCCATTTTGGGTCATTTCTACTTGATCTAATTTCTTTATACGGATAAATGTTCTTTGGGTAGCCTGTATAGTGTTAAGAAAACTGTCATATTGATACCTCTCTTCTTCACCCCAGTCCACAGTTGATAATTGTTCTCTAAGTCCATTATAATCTGCTAAGCGAAAATCTGGGACCATTACTGAATTATCCCTACTATCATACATCCATTCAATGCTAAAGGTAATTGACTTGTGGTCGCTTGAGCCGAGTTCCTCTGTAATTTCTAAATTATTAACAAGGGTTTCCCTTTCTTGCCAGAACCAAGTCAAGTAGGTTATTTCCTTGTAGGTTCTGTTACAAACTGCTTCAAAAAACAATCCTGAACTACTTCTAAAAAGTCGTTAGATTCTAAATTCCCTGTCATGAAATTCAATCAATCTGACTAAAGTTAAAGTCCCTAGAATTACTACGTTATCGTGTCTTGTGGCCTTAACAATTTCCTCCCAAAGTAGTCTCCCTTGTTCCCTATCTAAGTTTGGAGGACGGTAAATCACGCCTAAAATCAATTTTCACTCCTCTGAAAATTCTATCCAGACAGACTCTGTATGTGTTAATTCAGACTTTATACCCGTTTTTATGCAACAATTTAAATGATCACGGACATAGAGTGCCACCCCACCCCCTTTCCCGATACTTCTGTCTACTTGGAACAATTTAAAACCCTGAATGTGACATTCGGAGGCAAGTCCGATTTTTCATATTAAACCATGTCTCAGTTATTGCAAAAACATCAATATTACCCGTACTTGCAACTAATCTCAACTCGTCCATCTTATTCCTAGCCTACGACTATTGGGGTATATATATTTAGAGACCCTCCTTTCTTTTACCCTTCCTGCTCATCTCTGTTTTTCCATTATACCTATTACTGTCCTTGTCATCTAGTGTCACTAGCTTTCCACTATCCACCTTATTCTGCCTATTACTAGTTCTCCTACAACTTATAATATTACTACACTGGGACTTCTCTGTTTTCCCCCAAAACCCATACCACTAACTATTTCTAGTTTAAAGCCCTAACAGCTCCCTCCACTGCAGTTGCCAGTGCCCCACCCCAGACCTGGATAAGTGAACCCCATCCCTGGCATACATGTCATTTCTGCCATAGAAGAGGTCCCAGTTGTCAATGAATGTTACTGAATTTTCCTTACAGTATTTGTCCAGCCAGCAATTGACACCAATTGCCCTGGACAGCCATTCATTTCAACTCCTCTCCTTGGCAAAATACCACATATGACAGGGTTCCCCCTTCTTCCTAATTATGTCTATTGCTGACCTAAACCTGCTAGTCAGGTCCTCACTCCTACGTCTGCCAACATCGTTGCCTCCAGCACTGAGACAGATAATAGGATTGCTCCCATTACCTCTCATGATGTCGTCCAGACGGCTAACAATATCCTCCATCCCAGCCCCAGGAAACAAACCCTCTGTCTCCTACTCCTATCAATCAAACAGAAAGCCCTATCCATGTACCTAACCTGACTGTCCCCAACAACAACAATGTTTTTACCTTCCTTTGTGTCTTTCGTCGTGACGCTCCCAGAAGTCGACTCACATTCATCGGGTAGCACGGAGAATGGGTTCGATGTTTCCACAACATTCTCCTGGGTCTTCGTTGTTTCTACCTCTCCACCCGTCCTCTTGAGCCTTAACTTTGTCCCATGCGTTTTAGCCACTGTCCAGGTTCCTTTCCTGGCTTGAGGATTCTCAACAGGAGGATTACTACGAATCCTCTTGTTTTCCTCAGTCAGTCGCTGTATCTCAAGCTTAGCTACCCTCAGTTCTTCCTTCAGCTGCTGGTAGAGTAGCTCAAGAGAGGACATCTTCAGATTGACAGAGAGCACACAAGACACGTCTTCACTGAGTTAAGTTAGGTCCACCACTGAGTTAAGTTAGGTCCACCACTGAGTTAAGTTAGGTCCACCACTGTCAATGCTACCCAAGAAATAAGCTTTGATAATTTTATTTACTCATGTGTAATTCCCACTCAAATCCAACCCCTTTCACTCATGAATTTATCCAACCTAAATTTGAAACTACCCAAGGTCCTTGCTTCAATAACCCTACTAGGCAGACTGTTCCACTCATCAACATAAGAACATAAGAAAGGAGGAACACTGCAACAGGCCTACTGGCCCATGCTTGGCAGGTCCATGTCAAAACCAACCCACCAACAAAAATATTTGTCCAACCTATCCCCATCCAAGGAACAAACCCCGACAACCCCCCCCCCTCCTTCCCCAACAATTGTGCAAGTCTTGTTCAAATCCAACCCTTCTCACTCACAAGAAAACAGAAATAAGGAACACTGCAGCAAGCCAACTGTTCCACGCTAGGCAATTCCCCCTAAACCCCAAAACCAATCCCACAAACAAAAACTCCTAACCAACCCACCTACTCCATCCATGAAATATATGCTTTGATAATCAGGGCACTATAAAACAGGGTACTGGAAAAGCCGGAGCACCTGGTCCACCACAAGAGCACCAAAGGAGCCGAAGCACATGGTCCATCACCAGGGCTTCCATCACAGGTGCTTCGGCTTCCTCAGTACCCTGGTGATGGACCAGGCGCCTCGGCCCCCCCAGTACCCTGGTGATGGACCAGGCGCTCCGGCCCCCTCAGTACCCTGGTGATGGACCAGGTACTGTAGGCTTCTGCGGTAGCTGAACACATCGATTCCAGGCTGAGGGACTGATTACCTCAAACTCCTTCTCTCCTTAAACATTTTCACTTTGTATTGGTCTGATGAAGCCACAGTGCGGCTAAACGTTTCTTCAGTAAAGATTCCATATGTTGCATAAGTCTCTCAATAACCATAACCCACTAAATTAAATCTATGTGACTTCTGATCAGAAGAAATATTCTCCTGCTCTTTCACAAAATCCAATTTGACAAATATAATTGGCGCATTAAAACTTGTACAATTTAGGTCATATATTGAATGCTAGAAGTGTAAACAGTTTTGGCAGAGGACCAGTTAATAGAATGACTGATCTCCAACACGGGATGAAAATTCTGGAAATAACTGTGCGATTTTTTTGTGCTATTGCTTGGTACACTGAGGCAAATGTATAAATCATTTGCACTTACTTGAGAGTTATGAGGTTCATTCTGGGAAGGTTATATCTTAGATAAGGTTGGGGTTTAGAATGTGCTGACGTAGGACACCTTCTAGCTAGTGAATTAAACTCAAACAAGGTAAGAAAAGTAATGTATAAACAGTACATTGTAAATAGGTTTGCTGTAAACAGAAGAAAACATGGTGGTCTCAGAGTAGTGGGAGTGAATATCAAAAAAAAAAGAAAGAAAAGTTATATTCTCGTTCATCTTTGAACTTGATAGAAGGAACAAGATTGTAAACAACATCAAGAAAGGGTTGGTAGAAACTGGAATGACGTGGCTAAAGAGCGAAGATATCAAATACATGACGGAGGACGTTCCTCTGAATGTACAGTAAGACGGATGCACCACACTGCATATTTTCTCAAACACAGTTAAATGTAGTGTGGGTTTTTTGAGAGTCTATCGGGGTGAAAATTTTGTACCTGGCACACCGGGACAAAAAAAAAAAAAAACTTAGAACTTAAACGACTGTTTCGGTTTTTCATTCTGAGGTGTTATCACACTTCAGGTAAGGCATGGCTTTGGTATGTACTGAAGAAGGGTAACACCTCGTAACGTGTAAATTGACCAGTACAAATATAATCACTACCACGTCACCATCAATACAGTATTTCATCTAGAAACGTATATATTGTTTTAGTCATTATTCTCGCCAAAATTATCATCGCTAAGTATAGAATCCCAAACATCAAAATCATCATTATTATCATCATCTCTTTCACCACACTCATCATAATTATTATAGCCACCATCTTTGTGTAATGGAAGTGGAAACATTAAACTAAAATCAATGAAAATTAATACAAGATATTCACCATTACTTCCATTCCACATTCAGTGTTCAGCTGATTGAGCGAACGAATCAGTATTCTGAAGCCTTTTCCTCACTCTGCAGACGAGGGGAGACTGACACAAAATTACTAGACTCTGTTAAAGCAAATAGATAAGTACTGAGAGGAGGGAAGCGAGTAATCCCATCATTGTTCACGCCTTTGGAAGGGCGAGGGTGCGTAAGGTGCGTAATACTGTTATCATCAGCTCGTGTATACATTGTGGGTGATAATGGAGGAAAGAAACATCACTGGATATATTTCTTTTACGGAGGCAACTTGCCACAGGTGTAAGGCTTTTGATCTAGAGAATTGCAGCTACCCTGTACATTTCTTGATCTGATTTATTTACCTCCCATTCCTCAGGAGCTATACGACCCTATGGTTTTAGTGCTTCCCCATAAAAGAAATACTATTTATTTAGCAGACATGCCTTTGCTGAGAACCTAACTGTATTTTGGGTAAAAAGTAAAGTTTGCATTTTTTTAAATATTAGGTTGAATAATATGATGTAACAACACTGGCATAATAGTATAATAAATTTATAAAATCCATTATAATTCTGTTAACCAATAATAAACTTAATTTAAACATTATAAGAGCGGCAGCAATAAATAAGACGCATACAGCAAATGAAGACTTTTATTTGTGCAACATTTTATTTAAAAGAGGATTTATCATGTTCATGATTCTTTGTATTCATAATATTTGTAATGTAATCAAATTATGTTTAAACATCAGGTGACACTGTACTTGAGAATGACGGTCAAATTCTTGAATTTTGATTATCAAGTGTTAGGAAGTCGCTGCGTGTTTCTTCGTGGTATTGGGACGATGAAGAAATTTTGAGAAATATTACTGAACACGTGTGGAACACTCTACAAACATTACAACTTGCTTCCTTTTACATACAACAACACTACCACCCATCACAGCAAGTGATGAAAGTAAACAATTAAGTTTTATTTAAGCTTTGGGTACAACGATCTTGAGGGTATACTGATGTTATAGGCATATTAAAGTATTTATGAATATTTAACATAGGATAACCCATTAAAGTCAAACACTGTGACTTATTGCAGATCAGAAGAAACATTCTCAAGTTATTTCAAAGGGACCTGTTTAATGAATAAAACTGGCTCATTAAAAATATTATATTATCTAATATGAAGACGAAGTATCGTTTGAGGAAAACACATAAACACTAAAAGTTTAAAGGTGGCCAGAATATGAGATGTCGAGATATGAGGAAGAATCCCAGAATAACCATTTACACAAGTTATTCTCAAGACACATTTCACCCATTTCTCAAGATCCATCAGCCATTATAATCAAGGAAAGCGCTTAATACGAAAGGGGCATGTAGTGTCTATGGAATGAGAGCAAATTTAATTCGTTCCAAGTAAGAGGATGAAAAGTACAGTTCCTTGGATCAAGCGCATCAATTTAAAAGAATTTCATGTATTAAGATTCCAAGATGTTGCTGTGTCTAACAGGAGTTGTTATATAAACGTCAATTCAGAATTATTAAACAAATACCCTCTCTGACAGAGCATAACCTAGTATTCACCTTGAGTAGTGCAGATTTTGAGGACATCACATATGGAAGACACCTCGGGTCGGGACCAGTGACCACGTAGTTCTGAGCTTCGAATAGATAGGAGAGTAAAGTTACAAGTGGAGAGGGAAGAAGGAAGGGTAGGACAAATGAAGGCAAACTTAAAGAGAGGGGACTACACAGGCATGAAGAATTTCTTGCATGGAGTTCAGTGGTACAGAGAACTGGCAGGGAAGTCAGTAAACGAGATGATGGAATATGTGACAACAATATGCAAAGAAGCGGAGGAGAGGTTTGTACCCAAGGGTAACAGAAATAACGAGAAAGCCAGGATGAGCCCTTGGTTCACACAAAGGTGTAGAGAGGCCAAAACCAAGTGTACTAGAGAATGGAAGAAATATAGAAGGCAAAGGACCCAGGAGAATAAGGAGAGCAGTTGTAGAGCCAGATATAAATATGCACAGGTAATCGAAAATGACATAGCAGCGAAAGCCAGATCTGACCCGTTGCTGTTGTACAGCTACATCAAGAAGAAAACAACAGTCAAGGACCGGGTAATCAGGCTGAGGAAGGAAGGAGGGAAGATCACTCGAAACGACCGCGAAGTAAGTGAGGAGCTCAACATGAGATTCAAAGAAGTGTTCACAGAGGAGACAGAAGAGACTCCAGAAAGACGGAGAGGTGGAGTACACCACCCAGTGTTGGACACAATACATACAACCGAGGAAGAAGTGAAGAGGCTGCGTTATCCGTACCACTAAAAGCAATCTTCAACACATGTATCGAAACAGAGCGAGTGCCTGAGGTATGAAAGACAACAAATGTAGTCCCACTTTTTAAAAAAAGGAGACAGACACGAATCATTAAACAGTGTCACTGACATGTATAATATGCAAAGTCATGGAGAAGAGCTAAGGTGAATGTCCTACGAAGAAAGGTTAAGGGAAATCGGCCTGACGACACTGGAGGACTAAAATTTATATCACTTGCTATTAACAAGAGTCGAAATTCATGTCGAACCTGTTCGTGGACTGAGACAATTACCAAAAACTATAACGAAACTGACGTTCTATGGCCAGGCACTTTTTTCCCCAGTATACATAGCAGGTTAGTGCATGTCAGTGAGGGAGCTTAGACCAACAGAATACACTAAGGCTGCCGCTTCAGCCACACAGAAAAACATTGCAGTCACAGGAAGAATATCAAATTCGTGCAGAACGAGATAATAAAAACACTAATTGCGACCCTTTTCCCCCTTCCTGCGTTAATTGCAACGATACACATCCCTCGTCGAAACTGTATTCTACCGATGCCTAGTTTTTCTTTACAAAGACAAAAATCCAGTGCCTGAATGAGAAAGAGGGTTTGTTATATTACCAGGCCGTTGTTTGCAAATTTTACTCCAGAGTCGCCCAACACACCAGACGCACCGTAGTGCCTTCCAGTACTCTCGTAGCAATCCAAATACAGTTTTAAAAGATTTAATAACCTCTCCACCATCTGTCACCTTCACTGCTACACAACCTGCTCAATCCTCTTCACTTGTCCTATCACCTTTTCCATCTCATTCCCAAACACACCTAAAACTTGCCACCTCAAAATCTAGAAACAACACTCATTCCTTAATAAACTCAATGCTCTACTCAAATACTCTGCAATTTAACTACTGTTATATCTATTGCATAAATACACTCACTTCACATTCTTCCATAATCCTCTACCGACATATGCAGTCAGTCCAATACTACCGACATATGCATAGGGTTTCTTATAATTGGGCCAACCAGCACATCGCAACCAATTCATTCTATGATATCTGTCAATGTATCTACCCTCTTTACACCATTTTCCTTGCCAATACCACATAGTTAACCCCATTCCACTTGCCTACAGAGAGAAGGGCGGAAATAGACTTCCATAAACACTCACTCCAATGACAGTACCATAGTCCAAACAGAAACATAAATACATTGCATGGCTCTGATCACTTATATACATAAAAATAGACCTTCAAACACTCAGATAATTTTCTGATGAGTGGGCATGTCAGTGCTTAAAATTTGTTATATATTACTGGTGGAAAATGGACAAAACAGACACATACACACAAAAAAACATAGACGCACATACACACACACACACACCAGGCAGAACTACAAAGGGATTTGGAGAAGCTGAAGGCCTGGTCCAGAAACTGGCTCCTGGAGTTCAAGCCCACCAAGTGCAAAGTCACTAAGATTGGGGAAGGGCAAAGAAGACCGCAGACGGAGTACAGTCTAGGGAGCCAGAAACTACAAACCTCACTCAAGGAGAAGAATCTAGGGGTGAGTATAACACCGGGTACATCTCCTGAGGCGCACATCAAACAAATAACTTCTGGAACATATGGGCGCCTAGCAAACCTAAGAATAGCATTCCGACATCTCAATTTGGAATCGTTCAAGTCCGTGTACACTGTGTACGTTAGGCCCATATTGGAGTATGCAGCACCAGTTTGGAACTCACACCTAGCTAAGCACGTAAGAAAATTAGAGAAAGTGCAAAGGTTTGCATCAAGGCTAGTCCCAAAGCTAAGGAGCATGTCCTACGAGGAGAGGTTAAGGGAAATCGACCTGAAGACACTGGAGGACAAGAGAGATAGGGAGGATATTATAACGACAAATAAAATACTGAGATGAATCGATAAGGTGAACTGAGACAGGATGTTCCAGAGATGGAACACAGCAACAAAGGGTCACAGTTGGAAGTTGAAAACTCAGATGAATCACAGGGATGTTAGGAAGTATTTCTTTAGTCACAGAGTTGTCAGGAAGTGTAATAGTCTGGAAACTGGTGTAGTGGAGGCAGGATCTATACATAGCTTTAAGAAGAGGTATGATAAAGCTCATGGAGCAGGGACTGTGACCTAGTAACGACCTGTGAAGAGGCGAGGCTAGGAGCTGTGACGCGACCCCTGCAACTGCAACTAGGTGAGCAACTAGGTGAGTACACACACACACACTTAGCTTTAAGAAGAGGTATGATGAAACTCATGGAACAGGGAGTGACCTAGTAGCGTTCAGTGAAGTGTTGGGGTCAGGAACTATGAATCGACCCCTGCAACCACAATTAGGTGAGTACACACACACACACACACACACACACACACACACACACTCAAACTGGGAGAAATTGACTCACACTCACTCTTACAGGAATTGACAAGGTGGACAGACACATAATGTTCCAGAGATAGGACACAGCAACAAGAGGTCACGGTTGGAAGTTGAAGACTCAAATGAATCACAGAGATGTTAGAAAGTATTTCTTCAGTCACAGAGTGGTCAGGAAGTGGAATAGCTTGGTAAGTGATGTAGTGGAGGCATGATCCATTCATAGCTTCAAGAAGAGGTATGATAAAGCTCATGGCGCAGGGAGAGTGACCCAGTAGAGGCCAGTAAGAGGCGGGGCCAGGAGCTATGACTCGACCCCTGTAACCACAACTAGGTGAGTACAACTAGGTGAGTACACACGTCTTTAGAGAGGATTCAGAGACGCTGTATGTGCCACTAACAACAATCTTCAACACCTCCATTGAAACTGTGCAACTGTGTGAGGTGTGGAAGATAGCAAATGTAGTCCCAATTTTTAAGAGAGGTGAATGACATGAGGCATTAAACTACAGACCAGTGTCACTGACGTGTATAGTATGCAAAGTCATGGAGAAATTATCAGGAGGAGAGTAGTGGAGCACCTAGAAAAGAACAAGCTTATACACGACAACCAGCACGCTTTGACTGAAGGAAATTTTTATGGCAAAGTAACAGAAGTAAAATAAGAGAGAATGGGGTGGGTAGATTGCAATTTTTTGGAGTGTAAGAAGGCTTTCGACACATTGGAGTTGGAGGATCAGGGACGCATAACAGGAAAAGCACTGCATTGGTTTAATGAATACCTGACAGGGAGGCAACAACGTGACGAGGTGTGAGAGTGGGAGCCTGTTATGAACGGGGTTCCAAAGGATCATTACTACGATTACTGCTGTTTCTGTTATATGTGAATGACATGCTGGAAGGGATAGACTCAGAAATGTCCGTGTTTGCAGATGATGTATTACTAACACAGGTAAGAATATGGCATACGACCTGTTTGAAAGTGGAAGAAACAAACTCAAGTAGAGCAAACATACCAGATATAATTTGCCAGATATATACAGAAATATACACTTTTGTACACTATATACAGATAGAATAGTAAGCGTACACCACGGTGACAGATGGCAAAGCAGAAGACAGAGAGAGTGCACCGTACTCAACCAGCAGCTAGGCAAGTCTGCGAATGCTTACCGCAAGTGAACCTCGTTACTTCAGCTTTGGTGGGCTTGCCTGTGATTGACCAATGAACCAAGGTACTGATTTAAAGACGGTACCCTATCGATCGTTAAACCCTTAGTACCCGGTTCACTGGTTTGGAGGAAGCCCATATAGGAGTGTGACACAAGCCGAATAAATTATAACATACCGTTTGCATGCCACACCCCCACACCAAAAGGGTTCTAATAGCCAGGACTAGGTCTCAACCCCCGTGGGTAGCATGCCACCAACACACTGAATAACGAAGGAACCACCTTTCCTCTCAAACATCCAACTCATTAGATAGGGCTCATTTTTTTCTCAAATCTAGAGGAAGACAGCAGACAGTAAGGGTAACATTGATTCAAGACACCTGCAGACGGCAGCAGAATGTCCCCTCACTAAAAATACAACCCCCACCAACATCGTTAAAAACATATATATATATAAAGAGGGAAAAAAAGAACTAAGCTACCCATATTGTCCCTAACACATCCTAACCTAAATTAAACGCGGGATAGTGAATCGGCCAGCATATTGTCCTTGCCGGCAATATGTATGATTCTGTTATAGGGTTGCAGCCTGAGACTCTATCTCATCAGACCTGTGTTGTGGTTTTTTATGGTGATGAGGTTGACTAATGGATTGTAATAGCTGTAGACTGTGACCACCTGAGACGACTGCCCCACGTAGACCTCGAAATGTTCCAATGCAAGTATCAGAGCTAGGGCTTCTTTCTCTACGGTGACGCAAACTCTTTGGTGAGGTTGATACTTGGAGAATGGGTGCAGTACAAAGTAGCCATTTGACTTTGTTAAATGCATCTTGACATTCTGGGGTACATTGAAATTTTGGATTCTGACTGGTAAGGGAGGTTAGGGGGGCTACAACATCTGCAAAGTTCTTACAGGAGCGTCTGTAGAAACCTGCCATCCCTAAGAAACGCTGGAGGGATTTTCTATCATGAGGTACTGGGTAATTCTTAATGGCAAGAATTTTAGAAAATTTAAAGGATGTTTTACCACTGCCTACTTCATTGCCCACAAAAAGTAATAGTACACTGGCCAAAGGATAACTTACACAAATTATCAATTCACTGGACACTCTTAAACTTCTCACAGAGAGCTTTAAGTCGAGAAACATGTTGGTCCCACATATCGGAAACTACAACTATATCGTCCAGATAAGCTGTTGTGTCTTCACGTCCTTTAATAGCCTGATGGATCAGCTTCTGGAACGTTGCCAGTGAGTTCCGCATTCCGAATGGGGTAACTTTATATTGGTAGTGACCTGGAATTACGAAGACAGAGATTTCCTTTGCCTTATCTGTCAAACAAAAGTAGCTTTACCCACAAAGTCCACTACGTCATCCAAACGTGGTTAAGGATAAGCATCTGGAATAGTGACCTCATTCACCTTACAGTATTCTGTACACATTATAAAACCTCCATCAGGATGCAGGGCGAAGCCCACGGATTGGATGACTCCTCCACTAATCCGTGTTCTAACATAAATGCTACCTTCTGTTGAAGTAGCCTTTGTTTTTCAGGATTAGCTCTGTAGGGGGAGAGTTTAATAGCCTTAGTGTTTCCGACGTCTACATCATATCCTAGGGTAATTTTTTCAGGACATCTGAAAATATGTCAGGGTAAGTTTGTAAGAGGGCAGTTAGACTTATTATTTGATCATTAGACAGCCCCAACATTAAAGGGCTAGGGTCCTTGAAGAGGACAGAATTACGAAGCTTAACTTGAATCTCTGGAATGGTGTGCAGAGGTAGAAGACAGTCATTACTGGGACTTTATGTGGGCTATTAAATATTTTAATCTGATTTATGTGGTAAATTTTTCTTTTCGTGGGCTTATCAAGGGAGGTACCAAATAATTTACATCAGAGATTTTACTTTTGATTTGCATTGGTCCCATAAATCTAGCTTTTAAGGTATGGCCAAGTACAGGTTCCTGTACCAGCACCTTGTCTCCTAGATTGAAGGAGCAAAACTTTGCCTTTCTGTCATGCCTTTCTGTCATTTGTATACTGTAATGAGGATCAAACACTAAGGACAATTAGCATGTTCACATGCCCTATGACCAAAGCTATTGAGCCCATTCTCATCATCCCAGAATTGCTTTGATAACCATTAAAATACTCAGTGACGGAGCTTCAAACGTTCACAAAAGCTTCCAAATATACGATGACGGTAGAGATTGAAATTGAAATATGTAGTTGAAGATTAAATGGTTTTACGTGTAAGGTACCTTTTACCAATTTCATCAAATTACGATTTTCAAAAAATAAAGATGTTTTCCATCAGGATTGGAGAGAATTTTAAGTAGAATGTAACTGTGAAAAAAAACTTGAAAGATAATAAAAATCCGCTGATTTATGAAAATTTATAATTTAATGTGGGGATATTTTCCTATTTTTAGTATTTTTTTAAGCAACATTTTCATTTGCTTTTTCACAAATTTTCATTCATTTCTCGAGAACGCTTTATTCAATCGGCTTCAAAATTTCAACGCTTGTTCAATGTATTTTTGAGCAATATTCGTGCTACATAGGCCATTTACTTTGATCTGTTTCCGCGTGAATACTGGAGAACCGCTCCTATGATTGGCCATTTTGCCACTTCTAACACTGAAACAGTACAATATTATTTTACCTTATTGCATTATTTTCTCCTTGATGATGGTAAGGGGCTCTTGATCCAAGGAATTGTCCAATAGATGAATTATTAAGTCCACACTTAATAGATGAATTATTAAGCCCACACTTAATAATTCATCTACTGCAACTTTTGTATTCAAAGAAAATATATAAACTTAACCATAGTGTACTTATGTAAATCAGTGTCGGTGCTTAATTTACCAACTAAATCAATATTATTTTTAAAATAGATTCAATATTCTATAAATTATCCAAATGACTAATGTTGAGCCCAATAGTTGGCAAAATTTCTAACTTCAATGTAAAAAAAATAATATTGATTTAGTTGATAAATTAAGCACCATGACTGATTTATATGATTACAGTTTGGATAGTTTTGATGTCACTTCTTTATTTACAAAAGTTCCAGCTGATGTTTTACTAAGTTTCCTATCTGTAGAACTGGGTAATTACGATTTACCATTGCCAGTACCTAGAATCATTGAGCTTATTAAACTTCGTATTGTTGATGCAAAGTTTGTGTTTAATGGCGAGTTTTAGGCTCAAAAGTTTGGAATGGAAATGGGGAATCCTTTCTCACCTGTTCTGAGGAATTTGTACATGAAATAATTTGAAGCAAGATTGCTTAAAAAAGTTCTTCCCAATAGTGCTAAGTGGTACAAACAAGTTCATTATGTTTTGTGTCTAATGCCTAAAAATAAAGATATAAATAGTCTAGCAGTATCCATATATTTTACTGTTGTGTAAAATATATAGAATCTATGGAGTCCTGGACTCCAATCTTGTCCCTAAGATGTTCAGGGAGAATCGCTGCTAAAAGCCCTCTGGATGCAACGCATGAGGACAGAAAAGCAGGTAGCGCAATCTGTGATGACTTGCGGACACCAATGCCTCCTTGTCTGACTGGAAGTGTAGCTTGGTCCCACTGCCCATCTTCAAGAGAAAGGTTGAGTACTTTCGTAAAAATCTGCCTCAGGATACTGTCATATTCGTGCAGTATACGATTATCATATGAAGGAGCACATCATAGGAAATATGTCAACCTGGGCAGATTCAAGCACTTTGTGAGAAGGTACAAAGCATCGTGGGTGTCAAGATTACCTATTCGTTGATCCATTCTCCTCAATTCTTCCAGTTTCTTCCTGAAAATTGTATCAATGGTATTGCTTCCCAGAGGTGCTCCAAGCAAGACGCTATTTGTGGGTCAATGACTGATGTTCCTGGTAGTTTTGATCTCACTGCATCTATCACTTGTTGATTGACTGAGATGATTTCACATTTGGATTGATTCAGGATGAGACCCATTTCCTGTCCCCTTGTCATCACCTGTTTAAGATCATCTAGAAGGGACTCCTTTGTACCGCTAGTGTGCCATCATCCAGGAACGAGATGTTTACTCACTGGTCAGTCTGACTGTGATTTCCCTAATCACTATACAGAAGAGAAATGGTGCGAGAGGGTCCCCTTGCTGGAAACCCTCTGATGATGTGATATCATGCTCTCCAAACAGGAGCATTGATTCCTTGCTATATCCAGCTGAAACAAAATGGAAGATACCAGGGAAATGTTTTTGTACAGCTGCTAATACCACGTCTCTTTAAAGGAGATTAAATGTATTCTTGAAATCTAATTTAACCACTGCATTGTCCTCAGGCAGGTTGTCAATATACGCCCTTATTGCATGAACCCCTGCTTCACTTCCTTGAGAGACCCCAAAGCCAAGCTGGTTTGGTTGAAGCATCATGGCCGCCTCTGCGCGAATACTTCTGACAGCAGCTTTGAAAACGAGGCGACGAAGAGTGTTGCCCACTGCAATTGGCCTAATTCCTCCATCCTTCTTTTTAAGGAGACAAAGTGATGCACCAAAAAAGAAAGGTTTAATTTCGTCAGGAATCAGACCATATATATATGTATATCCTAGGCCAGGGGTGGGCATCCCTTGGCACGCCGACGACTGCTTTCCGGCACGGTCTCATCTCAAAAAAAAATAAAAAAAAGTAGCAACATTTATCACGAATCCGTCCCAAGAAAAGCGGGGAAATAGTCCGTCGATAAATATGGATGATTTTGAAATGCAGGTGAATGAATTTCAAAGTAGGTCAATTTGGGGACAGAAATTCTAGAGCTAACTTGGAAAATATTGAAAATAAACGATTAGAGACGTGAGTAACAGAGAGAAATGTGGAAAACGAGGTATTAAGGTCTTGGAATACTATTCCACAAAATTTTGTCTGTCAGAAGAACCTTACAACAACATTACTATCCGTTTTTTCATCTACTTATTCTTGTGAATCATTGTTTTCAGTGATGAACTTTGTTAAGTCTGGTAACAGTAGTAGCCTTACGGATGAAACTAGTAGCGTTGCATATCTCTCAAGCTTACAAAATATAAGACGATATACATTATGTGTCATCAATGATGCGACACCACAAGTCTCATTGATGGTAAATAAATAAAAGGTCCCAATTTTTCTCTCTCAAGTTTTGATTTGAGGTTTTCTGCTAAAATGGAAAATATTCACCTGTGTTTAATATAAAATGTAGTTTTGTAGGTAAAATAATTATACTGTATTTTTTCTGCCATTCTTAAGGGATTAAAAATCAATAAACCAATATCTTTAATTTCATATCCTTTTGTTGTATTTTAGTCAAGTAAAACGATTATGTCATTGAGAATTGTAATGCATTGGAAAAACATGAAAAACCTAATTGTTTACTATTTTGCTGATGGTAAAAATAAAAATTTTAAATTGTGTGGATGCATTTCGCAGCTAGAAATACATTTAAAGGATGTTAAAAGTTATCCATGTTATCAACAGGGAAGAGCGATCTTTAAGTAAAAATTCCGTCACAATATTTTCCATTCGTTCAATATCATGGTTTACAAAATCTTTCTTACAATATTCTCTGATTTTACCGATACGGTGTGATTTTTTATTATTTAAAAATTTTGTCACAATACTTAAAAGACACGAAATAATATGTTCCCATAAATTTTAGTTAACACGTGAGAAGATTTTGTATCAAAGATTTGGCCGAATTTGGCCCACACACTTAAAAAGGTTGCCCAGCCCTTCCCTAGGCAGTAGTTTGGTAGACAGCAACTACCCAGGGAGGTACTACCGTCCTGCCAAATGAGTGTGAAACGGAAACCTGTAATTGTTTTACAGGATGGTATGATTACTGGTGTCTTTTTGTCTGTCTTATATCTTCCTACTTCTACTTACACTTAGAAGACGCTAAACATGCATGTACAAGAACATATGTTTACTCACCCACCTGGGTTGTATTCTATTCTCTGTGTGTCTTCCTTAATGTGTTCGACAGTCAATATTGCTCTTCTAGGTTTGTTCTTGTTGGTCAAGGTGCTGATTACTTTCACAAGATACAATATTTAGGATGTACCCATACCTGCTTTTCGAGAATAATTTTCTCGACTTATGATTAACTATGTTCGTCCACTTCCTGGGACTAACCGTGTGAATCAGTATCTAGTCACCATAATGGATTGTTTAACTCACTGTGCTGAAGTTATCCTTATGAGATGGATCGACATTCGTTCGATTATTCGTGCACTGGTACGATTTTTTTCAGAGCTGGGACTTCCTAAAGAAATTCAGCCAGATCAGGTCTTTAACTTCACTTCAAAACTGTTTCGGAATGCCTTATCGCATCTGGGAATCACTTCTGTTCTTTCTCCAGAGTATTATCCACAATTACAAAAGGAGAGTTGAAACGCTTCCACCAGACTTTGAAGTCCATGAAGGGGATTTTCTACACAGAATTCCCGATACACTGGAATGAAGAATTGCCATCATTATTGTTCACCGTCAGGGAGAGTGAGCAAGCCTTGGATATAGCTCATTTGAACTCTCGGGCAAGCAGTTTTAAAGGAGGTCTAGCTGGAAAAAACAATCTCCTGCAGTAATCACTACTGCTTTGATACAACAGCATCTTAAGATTGTTCACGAGTTAGCAGCTAAGACCTTAGCAAATGCTGACAAGATGAAGGAGTATTAAGTTCCCATCCTGACCCAAAAAGGAGATAAAGAAATAACGCAGAATTTTGTTCCAGGACATGCTTTACAAGCGAGGTTTGTTGAATCATTCGAAGTTATTAAAAAATTAAGTGATGTGAATTGTTTAGTGCGACATCATGGAAAGAGAAAGTCATATGCATCGCATCAATCAACTTAAGGCATAAGTTGATTGATGCCCAGTGACACTCTTCCTACTACTTTAGTTCTTCCTTTGCAAATTTACATATTAGTTGTTAGGTACTCATTTCAGTAGGTTTATGTAAGCTCACATAACCAACCTAGTTAGCTAACCTAATGTGAATACGCTGCAATCACAAACTGTCATTAATGCTTCACTGTATTAAAGCTTCATTGAATCACAGAGGCATGATAAAGCTCAAACAGAATGAAACTTTGTCCCAATTTAATCTTCCTCTGCAACGTTTTTTTTTTTTCAATATTAACAGCAGTATGGTATTCGGATCCAGAGTATAGTTGCTGAAAATTTGGTAAATCTCCATGGATTGTTTACTCCTCCAAGAGACAGAAGAAAAACTTTGCCCCGCCAAAAATAACTCAGTATTGGCAAAATGGCAGCAACAGTTAAAAAAAAATTTAGTTGGTTTATAAAATCAAGGTCCATCTGAAATTATATTTTCAGTTATTGTAAGGAAATTACTTGTTAAAAAGAAATGAAGCATAATCATATGAGGTTTCAACACAAGTATTTAAATTCAATAGATAATTAGGAGCTGTTTCAAATATGAGAGAATGATAGATATAAAAAAACTAGCTTGTCTACGGAGAAAGAGGCAAAAACTGAGAGAATGCGCAGTGAATTGGTGGTAACGAAAGGAATCAGAGAGTAAAAAGGAATGGATGCCATCATAAGTGACAATTTTGAAAGAGAAATGAGTGGTAGGAAGCAGCGGTAATAAATAATAACGAATTGTTGATATTGAGAGATTAATATACAAGGGTTTGTAACATAAATTGTTCGTCGAGAGAAAAAGTAGATGTAAGTCAAGGAAAAATAGGAGTGAATCTGAAATACGATGTAGATCTGTGTTGTCACTGTAGCACAAAGTCTGACATAGGTAAAACTAACCAACATTCTCTCCGCTGTTTCCCTGCAGGAGAGAGAAGTTTTTCCCATGATGACTGTATCATCTATTTAGATTTTTGTGTCGCCTCATTTTCAGTCACTAAATAAGTAAGAAAAGTCTAATAATGGTCATCTGGAATAATTGCAGATGATGCTGGCCGCGTACACCTGTGCTAAATTAATACATTCATGGGAGTCAATTCGGGCAAATGGGACTTCTAAAAACACTTCTCGTATTCCGAAATCTAATTAATTTACCTTTTCATCGCCGATTTTTTTACATCAGTCTTCATATTTACAAACTGATATACACAAATTCTTTTGCCTGCCTTTTATGCATACCATTAAATTTTAATATCTTTGTGAATGTCACTTAAACTGCATTTTTGATTATGTGAAAATGTGAGAGGGAAAAACCCGTGTCCCACACGCTCACAAGTCAAGGTTCCTCAGCGCAATACATATACAACTCGTGTAATTCCACTCAAGTTTCTTGATCCTCTCAATACTCAGCTGTGCTACATTCTACTATTACTGTTCTTACTACTACTGCCACTACTACTGTGCTTTGTCAAGCCAGTAGAATGTACCTAGAGATAGGAGCTTATATGGACAGGAGGGAGCAGAACTCCACTGTAGATCCACTAATTCTTCATCCTTCTAAGTTTTCGTAAAGCAAGTAGTGTATGACCTCATACACTAAATCTAAGAGAGATGACATAATCGGGGGTTTCAGTGGGATTACAGAGATTGTCGTTCTCAATTCCTTGAAGAAAAACGTAACAATCACAAGTATTTTTATTTATACACTTCATTAATAATTGCATTGGGAAGCTTCAAAAATTATTTGTACACCCATAACCGCCATTAACATAGACAGATGTTTAGTCTGCTTTTTTCGGTAATATTGTATAAAAAAACTAAATCAGAACACTTTGAAGTATTAATGGTAGAATTACCGACAAAATATAAGGTAAAATTACACCGGTAAAAGTAATGGAATATTTTATTCTGGCAACGTTTCGCTCTCTAGGAACTTTGTGAAGCCAATACGGCTGATGTGTATGAAATTTCATGTGGAAGATGTGACAGAATATATTTGGGAGAAACTACCGGTGATTTAAGACTGACAAATTAAAGAGAATTTGTCTTAAAAAAAAAAAAGAAACTTTCGCAGCTATTTATTGAAGAGGTCTGAAGCCAAGCTATTTATTAGTGAAGGATGCAAATTTAGGAGGAAATGCTTGAAAGCGCCTTCATTTCTACCTAACACACCATCATGCATAAACCAGGGACGCTTTTAGTTGGCAAAATTCATGAAAATAAAGTTAGTGAATAAAGCTTATTGTCGGGACTAATAATCTTCAAGTTTAAATCTCTCCTCCACTACAACACATGACCACTACAACATATGACCACTACAACACATGACCACTGCAACACACGACCACTGCAACACATCACCGTTCCTAAGTAAATACAAAAATTTTTCATGCAATATGCATTAACTTGAAAAGCATGTTGTACATGAGAAAAGTTATCTATATATAATTACCTTTAAGAAGAATTTGTGCATTTATTACATTCTACTGCTATTACTATTATTATTGCCTTCTTCATCATCATCTTTTCCTTTCTCTTTCTCCTTTTTATCATTGTCCTGGTCATTATCGACAATACCTTAGTTTTCTTTATCTATGTCTTCTTCTCCTTATAAACATCATTACCATCGCTCTTCTTGATCGTCTTCCTGATATGCGTTTTTACAAGTCTCACAAAGTTAAAAGATTTTCTTAAGCTTTACATATTTTTTTTCCTTTCGTTTCCGGTTCATTTGAGTTCATGACATGGCGTCGTGGGCCCAGGTGCAAATATTCACAAAGGAGATAAAACGACTATATTCTTCTGAACACACATGAGGACTTCTATGAGCAGCTTCATGGTGGTCACCCCTCAGGTAGGTGGTCATCCTTCATGGAGATCTTTTCTCCTTTCTTGGTTCAAACCAAATTTCCTCCCTTTCTGTTATATTTCCCAGTTTTCCTTTAACATTTCTCGTCTGCCAGCGCCATCTGTAGGTCTGAGATATATGTTCAGTTTAATTCTTGCCTATCTAAGGTTGGATGTCATCAATGGAGTGTCAGTAGCGTAGAAGCACCCTTCACCTGATATACAATCCGTCGATTTTACTCATAAAGGGTGTTACTACATTTATCTACGGCAATCTCTGCTGTTGGTTCATACAGTCAGTGATCCAAGAACCATCCTCACCTACCGGCTTCTTACCGTTATAACTATCTCTCCTCTTCTGGATCGTCGACCTGTTCATTGCTTATTCATGAACCTCTTAGTTTTAGGAGTATTTTCACATGACACTCGTAGGATTCCTGTTATTTCTGGAGTACTTGACTCAATGAATATATTTTTGTATTTGTTGTGTTTAGCATTCATGATTCGTTTCATTATTTGTCCTGTATTGATTTATGATGTATATACTGTTTATCGAATGGTATTATATTCTTTTTTTCCTGAGTAGGGAAGCCGACACCCCATTTCCCAGACATTAGTTGCGACCTTGCTAAAATTATAGCATTACCAGGATTACTCACTTTCTTTATTCTGTAGTAAGGATATGTTAAATCCTGAAAAGGATGAGTCAAGTTTTGCTTTGCTTCATTAATTTGTGAGAAGTTAATACTGTCAACCTTATAATTTTGATGTTGAAAATATTTTAGATTTTCTGGTTAGTTTCAGGTTTCCACCCTCGGACCAGGGAACTACCCTTGGTAAACTCTCATTTCATGTTAGCCTTGAGTTTTAGTATTATATGTGTGAATCTTTTCCTTCGTATGAGAAAGAGTTAATTCCTTCGACTTGTTACATCTTATGTTTTCCAGCTACTTTTTCCCCTTAATATTTGATTTATTATTTTCCATCTTTACCTGTTTGTGTTTTCTTTGCAATAGTGAAGATACCCAAGTGTTTCACATGTGTCTTATTCATCTACTTATCAGTTTCATACAACATTAGAAGAAGAATTAGAGATTATTGATAGACTTACTTGTTTACTTGATGCAAATGCACTAAAATAAAGGTGAAAAATTGTACATTACAAGTGAAGGTAAGATATAAAACTTTCAACTCCACTGATTCTCTAACAAAAACTTACGCGTTTTATTACAGTTATTAATGCTCTATGTATCAAGGTCGCTGCATGACCCGAGGAAGGTCTCCCTGTATTTCATAACCCCAGTGTCTTGTGTCTCAATGCACGCGACTGGAATAGTGGTTTGTGTCCTAAAATACACAGAAACATTACAATTGAAGCAGCTCACATGCTGCGTTATCAAGTAATCGTCATGGAAGGGTCGATGCTAATCAGATGGGACTCAGAAATAATCGCAAGAAAAACAGTCATTAAAATTTTACCAACTTCTTCCAAAGAGCAAATTAAAACCTTCACAGGCAAAAATAAATATAATCTTCTCTTTAAATAAAATTAACCAGGTTTTAGGAATGTACATTTTACATAAACGTACTGTAAATAACAATGACCTGGAAGGTACACATATGTTATAAATACATACAGTAATATTAAGTTGATTTAACCTACGATAACCAAATAAAGAAAAACACTGAGATATATTTGTTATCAGAAGAGACATTCTCCAGGTATTTCACATAAACCAGTTTGATTAAACCTGACCAGAAGCAGCATTTTCCAGTTATTGCATAGAATCCAACAAAATTTATGCCTACATAGACTAAACCCATAAAACGTTCTATGTATTTCACATGATGCTTCAGCCACTGATTGATGCCATTCATAAATGTCATATTTTATTCAGAGAAAAACGATACACTAGTAGGAATCAAATAACGCATGTGGAATGGGAGGCATTCAAAGTCAATCTAAGCAAGGGAAAGATAAGTCCAGTTCAAGAACCCCTCACCAGCATCAAAGCAAAATAATGCAAAAAAAAATCAAATAATACTACACCATTTCGAAATTAAATGTGGCACAACTGCATCTAGACACTACATTAAATACACCAACCTTACTTTAAGTAGGTTATACAAGTGTCGAAACTTTTAAACATATGAAAAAAAACTTATCACACGGAAATAAAACTTTGAGAATGGACTATGTAGCACTGTTCATAGAGCGAGCACGTATCCACAAAATGCCGAGAAAAATTGCCCACGATACATTATAGAAGCCTTTAAAGTTCTAACCCTATCGATTAAGGCGTTTTCGAGAAATAATAAAATTTGAGAATAGAAAAGGAAAATATTGGTGGTAATGTTTAGAAAATTATTAAGAAGTTTTCCCTCTTTAAATTTAAAAATACCAAAAAGCGTTGGATTTTTTTTTAAAAGCTATTTTTTTTTAATTTACGTTCCATTTAAAATTATTTACAAATGTAAATCATTTTTTTTTAAATAAATTTAATTAAAATTGCCAAGATTTTTTTTGGGTCAAATTGGCACCCACACAGCCAAAAATTAATAAATAAAAATACTTTTTATTAAGATACACCAGCATTTAGGATTTGAAGCTGGGCAGATGAAGCATTCACTAGTTAATACATGGGATTCAGTTTGCTTAATGAAATCAGTAAATTAAAATTTACACAGCTCAAAGTGAGTGACAAGTTATATTCTAATAATGACCACCTATGGTAAGAATTTAAAGCAAATAACAAAAGTAATTCTCCTGTAATTGATCTAATTTCATCTTATCCATTTTTTTAACTATTTCAGTAAAATTTCAAATTTGTACCTATTCAGACTAAATTTATGAAATATCCTTCTTGTGGAGCCAATCAAAACAGGCATTCTTTAGTTATTGAATAAAATATGAGTATCAACAATTATTTAATAAAATTAGCAAATTAAAATTTATGCCACCCAATAACAATGTGAGACATATTTTCAGGAAATCACACCAGTGGCGTAAATTTTAATCTGATCAGACGAGTCAATGTCCAGCTTTGGCAACTACAACGATTGCAAGTTTCCTTGTTTGTTATATTAGTATATCAACAAATTTACCTCAACCGTAATGTAACCTAATAGGTATTATTGTTGAATAAAAATTTAACACTATTTTACACATAAAGTCGTCAAATCTGCACATACACAACTGAATTTTACTCTCCACCGACGTTGTAACTTTTGGCACCTTTGTGAATGTTTGAAGTTATCCGACTCATTCCAGGATACTGGGAATGGGTTTAACACTTTTTCTATAGGACTCATGAAGATGAATATTGCTCCAAGAATTTGAAAATTAGAAGCTGATTTGATGAGGGGTTCGATTTATGAGCGAAATAAATTCGAAAAAGTTGATGAAGAAAAAAATTCGGTCATGCTTCTATAATGTAATCCTTTAGAGATATTTGATTAAAAAGTAAGTTATGGAATATAAGTTTATATTTGAAAGGAAATACATATACTCAAAAATAATGCATTGCTATGGAAAATTCGTTCTTTTCACTAAACAATTTATACATGGAAGTCAGTGAAAAGACTCCATAAAGTTATTCTCCCAAGTAAAGCCAAATGATTAACACATGTAGACGATATTCTTTGTCTATGATAAGGTGATCGAAATACTGATGAGCTGTTTCTTTGACTCATTGGTTTTATCATTCTCAGTTAAGTTCACAGCTGAGCACGGTATAGATAAATATCATTCTTAAATGTCGTTAAAACAGGAAAATTAAATTCACGGTGAATAAGAAGTCAATTAATGTGTTGTCATACCTTTACTATTATTCCAGTTATGAAACTCGGATTAAAAGGTGTATTTTCCTCACAACGTTCCTAAGAGCTTTGAATATTTGCAACCCTGAATATTTAGAAGATAAGATTAGTAATATATTTAAGATTGCCAAAAAACGGAGAAATCCCATGAATTCTGTTGAGAATGCGTTTTTGTTAACTAAGAAGACTTTCTACTGAACTGAATCTAGAGAGCTACCTCCCAGAAATATTATTTTTGTTTTTTCCTACAATGAAGATCTAACCATATATTCAAAATGGTTAAAAAAAATATTGTTTTTAAAAATAATAGCACAGTAAAACAGCGTTATCTAGAATGACTGACCTACTGAGTTGGAGGTATTTACAAGATCCCTTGCACTCTATTCCCGTTCTCACATGTTGGGTAGACAGGTAAACTACTGGAAACTAAATCAGCTTAATATCAGTACTCGATCAGACGTCATCGTCAACGTTATTAGGCCCATGGTTAATGTCCTACAGTACGGAGAGTTACTGGTGATACCTCATTTAGCAGAGTTATATATTTCCATCTCAACACTGTATCTCTGCTTCATTTCTCCTTAATATGTCCGTGATTAATGTTCGACGACAGGGAGAGTTATTGGCAATACTTCGCTTAGGAGAGTTACATCTGTGTCTCAACGCTGTATCTCTCCGTACATTCTCCCTGGAGACTGTCTGAGCATGAATGACTGTCACGAAGTGCACACTGATACCGCCATGGATTTTCACGTTTCATTGCGGTGGATTCATGTGGTCGCTCGCTCACTAGTTGCTAGGTCGTCTTATATAGTCGAATTCTGCTCACAAATGTCTGGAAAGTTCAGCTGACAGCTGACTAACTACACTGCACTAGCCAGGGGTCGAACCCATGATGCTTTGGCCCGCCTCATGGTGACCGAAAACACATGACGCATCCAGTAGCACTGAATGTTGTACTCGCTACCCAAGGACATACGGTGGTGTGAACGCCTCTAAGCTATTTTCATTCTACTCCATGTTTGGTGTACTAGTTCAACAAGCAGTATATTATATTATTGTAACCACGAACGAGTGGTATTGATCAATAACTACACTGCACTAGCAAGGTTTCGAACCCATGATGCCAAAGCATCATGGGTGGCGTCCACACCACCGTATGTCCTTGGGTAGCGAGTACAACATTCAGTCCTACTGGTTGCGCTACTTTATGGATTGTGTGGTTTAGTGGACTAGAGCGTCATGTGTTTTCTCTCACCATGAGGCGGGCCAAAGCATCATGGGTTCGACCCATGGCTAGTGCAGTGTAGTTACTGATCAATACCATTCGTTCGTGGTTACAATATATATATATATATATATATATATATATATATATATATATATATATATATATATATATATATATATATATATATATATATATATATATATATATATATATAATATGACAAAAAATTTATGTATGCAATAATTTGCAAAATTATTCTGAACCTAACGAAAAATATATTTCATTGTGTTTGTTTATTATTAAATTAATGTTAACGTATCTAAAATATATTTAGTTGGGTTAGGCTAAATTAAATTGCGCTTGTTAAAATAAGGGTTAGGTAGGTTTTCAAAGTTTCTCTTGGTACAAAATTATAAATTTTTACATTAGCATAAATGAAAAAATATATCTTTAAACGTATAAGAGAAAATATATATATATATATATATATATATATATATATATATATATATATATATATATATATATATATATATATATATATATATATATATATATATATATATAGTCGTGCCGATTAGGTAAAACTCTCGATTTTGGCTTAAATAGCAACGCTCACCTTGAAATATAAGACAAGTGAAAATTTGTGTATGCAATAATTTGCAAAATCATTATGAACATAACGAAAAAATATATTTAATTGTGTTTGCTTGTTATTAAATTAATGTTAACGTATCTATAATATATTTAGTTGGGTTAGGCTAAATTAAATTGCGCTTGTTGTAATAAGGTTAGGTAGGTTTTCAAAGTTTCTCTTGGTACAAAATTATAAATTCTTACATTAACATAAATGAAAAAATATATCTTTAAACGTATAAGAGAAATTTTAGAAAGGACTTAATTTTAGATGAGTTCTTGCTAATTGACCAGTTTTACCTAATCGGCACGACATATATATATATATATATATATATATATATATATATATATATATATATATATATATATATATATATATATATATATATATATATACATTTGTATATTGTATACAAAACACGTAACATACTTGTAATTTCTAGGAGGAAATTAAATATAAAAGCAAATAACTGGTAAGCGTTCATAATTCATGTAACGATGTTTAGTTCAAACTTCATGGAATGATATGTAGCTCAAAATTCATATAGCTCAAGCTTCATGGTATTATGTGTAGCTCAAACTTCGTGGAATGATGTGTTCGTCAAACTTCATGGAATCATGTGTCGGTGAAATTTCATGGAATCGTGTTTTGGCCAAAATTCACTGGATGATGTGTCGCTCAAACTTCACTGTATAATGTGTCGCTGAATGAACTTTTCTTGTATTTCTCTGTTGTTTTATATAAGTCAATGAGAGGGAGAGAAAGTATGTGACAACGTAAACGTAAAGAGGATATGTAAGAGAAAAAGAGAGAAAGTGAGAAAGGCAGTTAGACAGATAGAGAGAGAGACAAGCCAAACGGAGCCAGAAACAGACAGAGACGGGGTAGGGTAGTAAGGAAGAATTAGGAAGGAGGAGAGGACGTATGTAAGTGGATGTAGAAGGAGGTGTTGGTTGGTGAGGTGCGACTATCCGATTACCAGCTAGCCAATTTTTGATTAGTTCCCCACCACGCAACATGAGAGTCTCTCTCACGCTCCTTCGAGTAATGGAAGATCCATATTTTCGGGTGTGTTTTTAGTTTATTTTTATTTTATAAACACTCCGGACATCTCCCACTTCGGCAGGGTGACTCGGCAAAGAAGAAAACATTTTCACCATCATATACTCAATAATTCTCTTGCCAGACGGGCCCTGATATCAAAGTTCTGACGATCCTTCACACTGTAGCATCCCCACCCCTCCTTCAGAGTGCAGGCACTCTGAAGGAGGGGAAAAGAACACACATTCTAAGTCTTTCCATTATCCTTCTTCAAAACTAATACATACAACTTATCCTACAATTATAAAATGTTTACACAGAAAATCACAATATAAATAAATTTGTTGCGTCTAGTTGGTAACCAGGCTGGACCACATAATCTAGAGGAGCATTTCATGGCTTAGGAAAATCCTGTTTAGCGATTTTATTCCTGACGTATTCCACAGAGTGTAGCAGATTTACGGTAGGCGACATCATGTTGTGACCTCTAGTTCTTGTATGCTTTATGCCTTCATAGCTTGATCATTGTTGATATTCCTTTACGAATAAATGACCCTGGAATACTTTAGTACAAACATCCACCTCCATTCCCAAAATACTGAAAGCAATACTACCAAGAAAGCAAAGAAATATAAGTTTCCCCCAAAGGTATCAAAAGAAAGAAAGATACTTTCATTAGAAAAATAACTAAGCTCAAAAAGCGATTACATTTCTTAGAGAAAATATACATGCTTAACAGTTTTACACGTGAGGAGACATAAGAAAACATTAGGAGCAAGAAAAAAGTATGCACAAATCAATCTAGATAATTTCATCAGGCCACTTTTGATAAAACAAAGCAAGTAGTTATTAAATATAAAATATTGTAACAAGAACAGAAAATGGACCAAAGTTAACACTTGATGCAAAAGATGTATTAGAAGTAGACAGTAGAAAGAAATTGACCTGTTGAATAAACAGTACCATAATAAGCATTCAAAAGCAAAATAAGAATGCATGGAGAAAAGGAAACAGTTGAGACTGTGAAGGCACAGAAAGACAAAATGAAAGGAAGAATGAAAGAAGACAAATTGAAGAATGAAAGGAAGGTGAGCGTTGCTATTGAAGCCAAAATCGCAAGTTTTACCTAATCGGCTCGACATATATATATATATATATATATATATATATTTGGCTTAAATAGCAACGCTCTTCTTGCCATATAAGACAAGTGAAAATTTGTGTATGCAATAATTTCGCCAAAATCCTTCTGAACATAACGAAAAAAATATATTTCATTGTGTTTGTTTATTATTTAATTAATGTTAACGTATCTAAAATATATTTAGTTGGGTTAGGCTAAATTAAATTGCGCTTGTTGTAATAAGGTTAGGTAGGTTTTCAAAGTTTCTCTTGGTACAAAATTATAAATTCTTACATTAACATAAATGAAAAAAATATATCTTTAAACGCATAAGAGAAAATTTTAGAAAGGACTTAATTTTAGATGAGTTCTTGTTAATTGACCAGTTTTACCTAATCGGCACGACATATATATATATATATATATATATATATATATATATATATATATATATATATATATATATATATATATATATATATATATATATATAATTCAATGCATAGTAAAGGTGTGCAAGAATGTATTGGGAAGAATGTGTAAGAATTTATAAGAAAGTTGGAAACGATGAGGTGCATGAAAATTAAGAATGTGAACGAGTAAATACTATGAAGTTAGTGTAGAAAAAGATTCCCTGACTATATGATTAATTTTCAAAGTAACAAAAGAAGTAAACATTGTTTCTTGCACTCCGATAAGGGACACTGGATGAGAGCAGACAATCCTTTTACACATTAAATAAAATCATGATCTTAATAAATATATTATCACAAGAGCTAGAATGTCAAAGAATAAATAAAACTTCTGGGTAATTTTCCCAAGTTGGAAAAGTGTTTCTGATTGACTATACACAGAGAAAAACTTAGGAAGCGCCAAAAAAAGGCAGCACAGGAGCTCTATATTATGTGTTACCATCTCAAGTGTACAGTGAGCGTCTTTCATCGTTCATGCTTAAGGTACTTCTACGACGAAATCATTAGCAGCACAGTTAGCTGCTTTCCGTGCTTTAATTACTGAATTTCACTTCTTTCACAAGATGCCTCTGAACTGAGCACAAAGACAGAGTCCACCGGAGTGTATCTGAAACAACAAGACTCCCACAGCTACACCCAATAATTATCGATACTGAAGTGTGACAATGACAGTGAAAAGCGAGAGAGGTGGCCGATGACGCCCAAATGTCACAGACAGATCCTACCACGTACCAGACGATCAATTACATAGTAGGAAGCCAACTTCCAATATCTTCGGGTTCTTCAGTGGGTTATTAGTATGTACATACGTTCTAAGACTCTATCAAAAAGAATCAGACATCCAAGAATCTAAAAGATGAATACATTCCAATAAATTAGAGCTGAATCATGATGTTGTTAGGTAAGACACATATGTAACAGTTAGGTATCTTTATTCCGAAACGTTTCGCCTACACATTAGGCTTCTTCAATTGAGAACAGAAAAGTTGGTAGAAGCAGAATAGATTTGAAGAAGATGTAATCAATCCATCACCCTTGTTTCAGGCTTTACAACAAATACTCTTCTCCAGGCTGAGGGACTGACCACCTAAAAACTAAATCTTCAAGGGTGATGGACTGATTACATCGTCTTCACATTATTTCTGCTTCTACCAACTTTTCTGTACTCGACTGAAGAAGCCTACTGTGTAGAAGAAACGTTTCGAAATAAAGATACCTAACTGTTCCATATGTGTCTTACTTAACAACCTGTCGATATGTTATACCATTTTAATATTCACTGAATTATGATACGTGAGCATTGACCTGAACAAACAATTTGCTCATATAAGTAGCCATCAAAGTTGGTTTATCGAGATAGCCCCTGAAAATCCGTAAACATTACTGAATTATTTATAAACTAAGTCCAGAGGAGGTTCCTTGGCCAGGGCCATAGACATCCGTAAACCATAGTTTGGCATAACCTTTGGTGAAGCCGTGCCTGTGCCCCAGCTAAGTTTATGCCCCGTCAGGCAGCGGGACCCACACATTCTCACGAATCACAGCTCGTCCGTCCGGAGAAGTCACTCCTCGTAACTGTACTTGCCGTTAAGAGTAGGGAGAGTTTTCGAACACCTGATCTTCAGACGATCGCAGTGTGGCACTTGTGTCAAACCAACCAAACCCAATCATCATGCCTCTTCTCAAGAGTCCCTGGAATCTCCTCACTAAGATCACCAGTAGATATGACCTATCCAGGACTTTTTTACCCCTAAGAAATGACACACCCCAGTCCACTTTAGCTTTGATGATCTCGCTCTCCTATTGGTAGGCTGGGTAGTCCATTTCGAATGTGTCATGTGGTCCCTGATAATTCCCACAACGCAGAGTTACGACTTGGCACAGATTCTGGGAATGGTCTCAACAGAGGGAACATGTTTCCTTCCCTGTGCAAGTCACCTGTGTATTCTCAAGCTTCTTATGCCACAAAGAACTAATGAAGTAAAAAAAAGCTTGGTCGTCTTAGGAAAAGTCAAAACAAACAAGGGTATCCTGGTCCTCGCCGCTCCTTATACAAGGCATAGACATTCACCACACCTTGCGGTTTTAAATGATCCAACAGTTCCTCTGCTGACACATCCAAAAAAGCTCAGCAAAAATATAAAATAGTCTTTTTAACCATAGACCTATTCATCGTGAAAATAAGATACTAGAGATATTAAGCAAATATCTAAATTTGCTTGCAATACATAAATCAATTGCAGATATAAACATAGGTGTACTACTGTTCACCCTTTTAGAGACACGGTCTTTGGTCTTTCATGTATCCATATGCTCTTACGCTACCATCCACAGTATGGACATGGTGTGTACAATAAACTAGTCACATCTGAGATAATATTTAATCTATTCCTCGCAAGAGACAGCAATGAGGAATCGTTCATTCATTTAAGTGGCTTCTCCATAGTAATCGTCGAACCCCGTTTCAAATTACACAATTACAAATACAGATCACGTGACCTCTCTGACTTAAATGCGACGACATTGTCCACTAGTTACTCGATCACTTTATTCACAAAAACAGAGCTTATTTAAGTCAGTTGCTTGAGATAAAAAAAACTTTATCTCAAGCAAGAAACACCGAGAAACCTCCAAAAGGTCGCTGTGCAATCATAGGTGCTTCCTCCACCTCCTGACGTTTCCCCGGTGCACCTCTCACCCGAATCCACCTGTAGGGAGGTCTCATAAGAGAACTACTAGCAAGCTAAAATGACCTTATGGCAGAGAGCAACCAAAGTTCAACCAAGGATCCGATACCACCACATCCCACTTGACGAATACGAGGAGTAAACTCATGAAGTACACTCACTAAATAGTGAAGCCGTGCAGTGAGCGCCGGCTGCCAGCATTGTACCCAGATCGAGCAAGGCTCAGTCACTGAGGTGAATTAAGGTTCACAATCTTAACTATTTTTCCAATTTTCCTGATTACTCTGTTTAATTAATACAATAACCCTTAATTGAAAATTAAAAATAAAACGAAACTGGAATATATAAAACATTATTGGAATTAAAGGGGTGGGGGCTGATGCTGTTGGTTGCTGACGTCACTCACCCTAACTCCCATCTATATTACTCGAATAAATCAATATTTATATGACATACCCCTATATAATAAGATACATATCATATTTATTATTATAATATTGTTGAAAAAAAGTTTTCACTGTGCAATCTTGCCATGCAGTATATTATTCACGAAATCGTAAAACACGATTTCAAACAAACCAAAATTGCAGGTCATTGTATAAACCACTGGGCCAGCTGGCTGGGCCAGCTGGCTACAATAAGATTCTTCCAACTAAGTATATTTATACACCATAAGGAGGTTAGTATGGGCCACCACTGTGACCACAAATGCAAAATTTTACAGATGATTCTCCCGCCAGCGTGGCTGTGACGAATTCTAGCTCAGGTAAAACTCCAGGCCAGTGTGTAAGCCACTGGCTCACTTACCATGGGTTCTAACTCCACCATGTATGTACAACATTGGCTGTGTGTGTACAACACTGGCTCTGAATGTAATACACTGGTTTTGTATTTACAATATTAGCTTTGCATGCACAACATTCGTTATATATGTACAACATTGGTTCTGTAAGTACAACACTGGCTCTGTATGTACAACATTGGTTCTGTATGAACAACATTGGTTCTGTATGTACAACATTGGTTATGTATGTACAACATTGGTTCTGTACGTACAACATTGGTTCTATATATACAAGGCCAATGTTGTCAAGATACTGTAACGAAGCCAATAACTTCTTTTCAATCTGCATGAGTTTATTAAATTTCCGTGATGAAATCTCACGTATTTCTTGATTAATAATCTTGATTAATAATCTTCATTTTTTCTTCAAGTGCTAAGTCTGTTTTTGTGCTTACAGAAAAATAGGGAAAATTATATAATTAATTAATCACTGAATTCTTTGGCGATATAAATTAATGTAGTACATAAATCACGGTACGGGTGGGGTTAGAACCCATGGCGAGGGAACCAGTGAGTCACGCACTGCCCTGGAGTTTTACTACAGAGAAGGCCATTTACAATGTACTAGGAAGTGCTGATAGACGAGAGTTAGAGGTGATGCTAACTGGTCAGCACATCTACTCAACAATCTTTGGTCCAACTTATCTGGGCACATAGCCAACTCTTGGCCCAGTGATAAGGAGAAGATATAGTTCTTCCTGACGTAGTGTCACCTCTGACAACCTTGACACAGGTCTTGTGGCTAACAAAGGTGATTGCGCCCTTGCGGAATCAGGAACTTGCAGCTTGGCAGCAAAGTGCTCAGCAATGACGTCAGATTTCTCCCGATTGCTAGTAGAGACAGTCCCAGCCTGCCGATTTAGACGTGGAATAATGTCATCAGGTGAAAAACTTGTCCGTCCTTGAAGAAGGGCCACCAGGTTATGAAGCCCAAAATACTTGATGAAAGTTTCTCTTTTCTCTCTCTCTCTCTCTCTCTCTCTCTCTCTCTCTCTCTCCTCTCTCTCTCTCTCTCTCTCTCTCTCTCTCTCTCTCTTCTCTCTCTCTCTCTCTCTCTCTCTCTCTCTCTCTCTCTCTCTCTCCTCTCTCTCTCTCTCTCTCTCTCTCTCTCCCTCTCTCTCTCTCTCTCTCTCTCCTCTCTCTCTCTCTCTCTCTCTCTCTCTCCCCTCTCTCTCTCTCACACTCTTTCTCTGCTCGCGTTGGGGATGGGGGTTGGGGTGAGTAGGATGAGGATGTTGAGTGGGGGTGTGTTTTGTGTGTGTGAGTGTATTCACATATATGTGGTTGCAGGGGTCGATTCACAGCTGCAGGCCCAGTCTCTTTGCTGGTCGCTAATATTGTCCTCTCTCCTGGCTCGTTATGGTACATCTTAAAGCGATGTATGGATCCTGCCTTCACTACTTCATTCTCCAGTTTGTTCCACTTCCTGACAGCTCTAAGGCTGAGAAATTCTTCCTAACATCCAGATGACTCATGTGAGTTTTCAACTCGTTGTGTCTTATTGTTCCTGTATCCATCTCGGAAACATTAAGGTCCTGTTCATGTTGTCAATTCCTCTCAGTATATCATACGTCGTTATCATTTTCCCCTATACCTACTGTCCTCCGGTGTTATCAGGTTGAATTCCCTTACCCTCTCCTCATAGGACATAAACCTTAGCTTAGGGAGTAGTCTTATTACAAACTTTTGTATTTTCTCAATATGTTTGACGAGCTTGACCAGGTGTGAGTTCCATACTGCTTCTGCGTACTCCAATATGAACCTGACGTACACGGTGTACAATGTCGTGAATGACTCCTTACTTAGATGTCGAAACGGTCTTGGGTTTGACAGGCGATCATATGCTAAAGCAGTTATTTAGTTGATGTGAACCTCAGGAGATGTGTTCGGCATGGTGCTCACCCCAAGATCTTTTTTCCCCTTGAGTGAGGGTTGCAGCCTTTGATCCCCGAGCCTGTACTCAGTCTGTGGTCTTCTTTGTTCTTCCCCAACCTTCATAAAGAATAAAAAGGCACAATACCGTGACTGGAACAATACACAAATAACTCACACATAGGAGAAAGAAACTTATAACGTTTCCGTCCAACTTGGACCATTAATTAATTACACGTCATAATAATTTTCTTTCTCCTACATGCTGGTTATTTGTGCAAGCTTATAAATTTGCACTTGGTGGGGTTAAACTATAGGAGTCACTTGTCAGACCAGGCTTGCAGCCTGTCCTGATACCTTTGTAGTCTCTCCTGGTCCTCGTCCACTTGTATTCTCCTCATTACTTTCGCGTCGTCGGCGAACAGGTACACATCTGACTCTATCCCTTCCCTCACGTCATTCACTTATACAAGAAACAGCACCGGCCATCAAACTGACCTTTGTGGAACCCCACACAGCACCTCGTCACGTACCATCACTAGTTCTTTCCTTCCTGTCAGGTATTCCCTGACCAATTGCAGCACTTTTCCTGGTATTACTGCCTGCTACTCTAACTTTGGTACCTGTCTCTTGTGCAGTACTGTTAAAAGCCTTGTTATAGTTCAAGAAATTGCCGTCTATCCATCCCTCTTTCTCTTGTCTTACTGTTGTTACCTGTCCTAGAACTCCAGGTTTATAAAAGAGGATTTTTCAACCTTATTAAGTTGTGCTGCTGGTTATCATGTATGAGTCTATTCCTTTCTAGGTGCTCCACCACTCTTCTCCTGATAATCGTATCGTTGTCTGTACATGAAAGTGATACTGGTCTTTAGTTTAATGCAGCCTGTCTGTCTCCTTTCTTAAAAATTGAGACTACATTTACTGTCATCCAAATCTCCAGGAGTTGCCATGTTTCGATGGATTTGTTGAAGATTTTTGTTAGTGGTACACACAGTACCTCTGCTCCCTCTCTCAAGACCCATGGAGATATATTATCCGGGCCCACCGCCTTCGAGGTATATAAATCACAAAGGAGAGAAAGGGAGAGTATATATAGGCCAGCAGACAGGAACGGGACAAGAGAGGTAGTAGGAAAGGAGGTAGAGAGGTAGTGGTAGTAGTAATAGTAGTAGTAGCAGTAGGAATAATAGTAGTAGTAATAGTAGTAGTAGTAGTAATAGTAGTAGTAGTAATAGTGGAGTCAAAGACCAAGAAAGAGAAGCACTGTAGGAAAACTAGGAGCCCACAAAGGGTAGGAACAAAACCGCATGGAAATTGGGATAAAATAAAGGTCCAAACACCAAAGGCAGAAGAAAGAAAACCTAAAGAAGAAAGGGGAAGAGGAAGAAGGAGAAAAAAGAATCGTGTTATGTCGCGGGTGTTCTGAAGTTTGGAGCATTTTACAATGTAATGGGAAATGAAGTCATCTACAGAGACAAAGCCAGGATTAAGATTCATACAAAGAAAGTATACCCTTAATAATCTTGCTCCTTCCATTAAGTTTAAAGCTGAATGGGAATCTAATACCTTGCTTCCTTTCCTTGATGTTAATGTCCACCTCTAAGATACAGGTTTTGTTTTTTCTGTGTACCGCAAGCCTATGCACAGTGGCATGTACATTCACTACTTTTCTTATCACGCTTCCTCTGTGAAAAAAAAAAATCATTTATCTTTTTCTCCGTGATCTCCGCATTTGTGATCCTCAGTTCCTTGAATCGGAAATTTCCCCTCTTCGTAATTTATTTTCTCGTCTTGGCTACCTTTCCCATTTCATGAATTCTGCTTTCTCATGTGCTAAAGGGACTTTCTTATCTCCCAAACTCTCTACTCCTGGGAACTCTCCTGTTCTCTGCCTTCCCTATATTTCCAGTCTTTTTATGACATTGAAGTCTTCTAAGACATGAAATATCCGTGTGAGGTCTGTGTGTCAGATATTAAATCGCGAGATAATGGTTGCTCACATACCAGAAGATTGGAAAGATGGCCCAGTACCTATTTCGGGATTAGTGGAAAAATAAATTGTTCTGTTTCAACTTGGATCATTATTATCGATAAAGATTTCGAAACTAATCAGAAAATATTTTATTATAGTTTACGAATTAGAGTTCTCTGTGGGAGATTGATAGTTCGTGAATGGCGGCTCGAACTTCCTAGTCTGCATGTTTGTCTAATGGAAATATGATGTAACCAAAATTGTATGAATAGTTTGTAATGGATTTATGGACTTCGATACTATAAGAAAGGGTTGGACATTACCGAAATGTGAGTGATAGCACTGCATTCAACTCCTTTGTAAATATGTTATCCGACTCTAGTAAGTGTCCCAGGATTCCTATTTTTTTTTTAATTTTCCAGCTAATTCCCTCTGTTACATCCCCACCCCTCCTTCGGAGTGCAAGCACTCTACTTCCCAGGTCCAGTACTCAAGTCCGGTTACCTGGTTTTCCTGAATCTATTCCTAAATGTTACCTTCCTCACACTCCAACTGCACGTCAAATCATATAAGGAAATTGTCTTTACTCACTTATATCTAACACGCTCACCCATGCTTCTTGCAGTAGTGTGCATATTAACTGGGAAAGTGATGAAATAAGACATTTATTTGGAAAACTAATGTTTGTTTAAAAAATACACAGCAGTGATATGACAGATAATTAACTGATTTAATAGGAGATATGACTACCCTTTGCATTTATAATCTTTGCTACACGTTTTGGTATATAATCGACCAATGTTGAAATTATTTTGGCAAGTTTTTAGTCGTGGTATCAGATCCTAATAACAGCAGCAATTAACATATCTGCAGTTGAACAGTTCTGTATTGCGATCCTGTGTTTGGTTATTGCCCATAGATTTTCAGTTGGGTTAATGTTAGGAGAGTTTCCAGGCCAATTTAGAAATCCTAGCCCACTCTCTTCGAAGAATGTCAGCATTGTTCTGGAAGTGTGGTATGGAGCAAGATCCTGCTGGAAAATGCCTTCTCCGTCAGAAAAGTCTCTACCCACGATGGGAAGCAAATGAGTTGCTAAGATTGAATTTTATTTGTCACTGTTGATGATTCCCTCGACAATTAGAAGCCGTCCAGAGCCTTTACGAGAAAGACTTTCCCCAAAACATCTTCGTAGGTAGATGTTAAAGCTCCTTGATGTGTCCGTCCATTCAGAAGAGGTTCGCCTTTGCTCTCTCTCACTACACTGATATGTATCCATGTACTTCAAAATGCGCTTCATCTGAAAATATAATTTTTCGCCATTCATCTGTCGTCCATCCTTTATGATTTAGTGCCCACCACAGCCGTTTCTTGTTCATAGCAACAGTCAATAATTGTTTCTTCACCTGTTTTCTGGTAGTTGTGCTAACTTCAAGGAGCCGAAGCCAAATCTATCTATAGATCTTTGCTCGTTTTCTTGAGATCCTTCACACTATTTCTTATGATAACCTTGTTATTGTGAGGTGTTGTCTTTCATTTTCTTTCATATCTTCCTCGACACACCGCTCCACAATCATGTGTCATCGGCTCTCTTCAGATTCCAACCAACAGTTGATTTTGCTTGGTTCCAGATTTCGGCGATCTGTCTGATACTCAAACCAACATGTTTTCTAAGAACTACAATACTTTCACACTTCCTAGGTGTAACATCCATCATGAATTTCAGCAGTAATCATGAATTGAAGGGTAGAATTTGGCAAAACCACATTCACGCACGGAACACGTTTGCCAGAATAACCTTACAGAACAACAGCTATTGTAGACTGACAATAGACGCTGGGTAACACCACAGCTGAACGGTTGCCAGAAAATGGTAGCCACCTCTTCTGAAAAGAAAAGAATCAAAACTACCTTAATTAAGCTGGATACTAAGACATATTATGAGATAATCACGAAATTTACTCCAGTCCCAATTAATTATCACCCTACTGCATATGCCTAAGCCCCTAGCAGTAAAAACCTCATTTACCTCCTCCCTCCAACATTTGGATGACTTCCCTACCCCTTCTTACCTTCTCCTGGTCATCCTATTTTTCAACCTCTTCCTAGCCCTCTGACTCTACATAATATTAACACCACACATCGCTGACAAATACATCTGCAACCTCCTCGCTGCAACATTCTAAACCATTATTTCACACCCATACGACAATGTTAGTACTACTGTACTCTGGTACATTCCCCATTTCACCTCCATCATGTCTCAAAACACTAACCACCGTTTTCCCCCCTCGTCAGTTTTACAGGGTGACCCTAAAGTCTAGGCACATAGGCGAAATTGTCTTTTTGTAATAATTATGCAGTAATTTCAGTAATTCTTCAACATGTGATCAACATAATATCTTCAACATGTTGTCACGATACAAAATTCAATACGCTTTGCAAGATTCACATGAGAATGCTGCAGTAACTCCGGTAACTGCCGGAAAAAACAGAATAGGAAATATTACTGTTTTTTTTTCCGGCAGTTATCGGAGTTACTACACCGTGTTCATGTGAATGTTGCAAAGCTCGTTGAACTTTGCATCGCTAGTGGTGGATAACATGTTGAAGATATATATTAAAATTACTGTATCATTATTACAAAAATGCAATTTCGCCTATGTGTCCAGACTTTTGGGTCACCGTGTATGGTCCACCACGTCTCTCACAGCATCATCGCCCGACAAGTCCACTCACTAATATATGAAAGCATTAAGTTTTCCATATTCCTTCCCTCCAATCTAATATTCACTCTGTTATTGCCAATATTTTCTGATCCTCTCATAACCTTACATAAAATCTTTTTACTATTTTAGGTAACTTATCACATATCACATCTGCCACATTGCAGACGGTGCAAAATATTTTCAGTGCAAAGCAGAGACCAAATAGTATAGTAGGAAATAAAATAGTAAGTGTAAAGAACCTAAGATATTTCAAATCCCTTCTCTTTATAATATAAATTTCCGTTAAATTCCCAGTTGTCTTCAAGAGAGAACATAAGTTTCTCAACTTAATTCCTAATATATCATCGATGAACTGTGCAGCTAAAAAAACCCTAATTGATGAACAATAAACCAGGACGGCTGGCCTGAACCTGATTGTAGGAGTGTTGACTCTCGTAATCAAGTGATGAATGTTATTGAGGCTGACATGTTATGGTCGAAGTCGTTGACAGTCATGATTGCACTTTTGCCTCAGGGTCAGGAACAGATGGGGTGAAGGCTTATATAACTGACTAGGAGCTGTGATATGTCACAATATTTGAACAATAAGTTAGGAGGTAGTCTGAGACTGGCAAATTTACTATAGACGATTTTGATTTTGTTGTGGATGTGCAGTGGGATGAAAGGAAGGGGACACCTCATTTCCCTCAATTAGTTGCAGACGTATGATTCTTTCTTAAGTGGGTTGTTGAGTGCGAGGCTCTGGGGGCAGATTTATGAGAAGTGTTGGTTGGGAGGGTGAAAACTTTGTAAAAAGGGGCAATGAAATAGATTTTGATTAATGGCTGTTTGGGAGCAGGAATTATAATAGGAGAGGAGTTCAGACAGTATTGACCTATGTCACAACTTTCGTTTAAATCCCGAGCCGGTTTTAATTAAAGGATATTAAAGGCTTGAGTGGTAGGTAATCCAGCAGAAATTGATGGCCGGATGTATTCGGCGGTCGCAGAGCGATTTAATGAGTGTCATAATCAGATATGTTATAGTATACGAATATAACACACAGGAAATCGATTTGGTCGATAGTAAAGAGCAGGGAAATGTAGAATTACTGAGTTTGGTGAATAGGGGCTGGAGGGAGAGTGGCGCCCCAGTTATTACTGGGAAGACCTAGTCCTTTGGCCATAGCAGATATTGATACAATATAATATGGCAAAACCTTTCTTGTGTGGAGTTCATAAAAGTATATAAAATGCATGATAACATTTCTAAACGTTCAGAAGAGCCTTATCATATATCTTATATTTATTGAAATTTACGTGCTATGTCGTTACTTGGAATTGATGTTATAACCTGGGATCTCTTGCCTCAGGTGGAAAACTGTCATGGTGATTTGCATGGCTAAAGTTTACAAATAATATGGGATTATATTGGACTTTTATTTTTTACTGTTATTTTTCAGAAGCAGCAGAGTAACATAGAGGTATATCATTCATATGATGGCAATACAGTTGGAGCATACAACAGGTATGCATACATAGTATCATTATAACGGATTATAGTAAGACTTTGCTAATCAAATAATTATAAATTATCAAGCAGTCGAACAGCCTCATTTTGTTCATATTGATTCTGTATTTTGTAGGCTTAGGGCACTCTCATCTAAGTGATGATGAACAGTGTCCCTGAGGCACATGACGGCACAGTGCAGAAGAGGGTAAGCATGTGTTGACTGAATAATTACTTAACTTCAGATCAAGACTCTAACCTGGATTCCTGAAAAATCCTCCACAGAGTTATTGAAATCAGACGCCATTTTCCAGTCTTAGATTGTAAAGGTATACTTGTCCTTTCAGATTCTCAAAGGGTAATAGAAAGGACACTTCATTAATATTAAGAGAAAATAGGAAAACTAATCATAAAAATAAATAAATAAAGAATATTAGAAAAATATGCAAAATAATTTATTTAAATAAAAAAAAAAATTAACATGGATATTACCTATCCAAAATAAAAAAAATAAAAAAAAATCACATGAAACAATCACATGAGCGTCCCCGCACAATGCTGTGATGAAAATCAAAGGCCTACCATACAGGGGGGTCTTTTTTCGTCAGTGCATTTTGCTTGGTAGCAGCCGTTAACTTGATGTCACGGCCTGCCACCAAACTTCACAGTGACTTCTCAGTGCTCACGTCGCTACCATTATGAGAGGAAGTGTTGCACTTTTGTTTCTCATCCGCCCCATCTTTTGTCCGGTGTTCCCTTTGGTTTTGGGGCTATACAGCTTTGATAATGGGTAAAAGGAAGTCTTTAACACCTGAAACTATAGCTCAAATCATAGGGCTTCGCAAAGCTGGGCACCAGACGAAAGAAATAGTGGAGAATGTCGGTGTGTGAGTGTTCGGTAGGGAACTGGGTGCAGCGTTTGAAGGCTGGTAGCGGTGTTGAGTTACCGTCTGCCAAACCTAGGCCAGGCCCCTCGAAGAAGACATCTGTTCGTACCTTAACTGTGTTAAAGAAGCAGTTACTCTCTGCTTCTTTAACATCACTATATATACATATACATATATATATATATATATATATATATATATATATATATATATATATATATATATATATATATATATATATATATATGTCGTGCCGATTAGGTAAAACTTGCGATTTTGGATTAAATAGCAATTCTCACCTTGCCATATAAGACAAGTGAAAATTTGTGTATGCAATAATTTCGCCAAAATCATTCTGAGCATAACGAAAAAAATATATTTCATTGTGTTTGTTTATTATTAAATTAATGTTAACGTATCTAAAATATATTTAGTTGGGTTAGGCTAAATTAAATTGCGCTTGTTGTAATGAGGTTAGGTAGGTTTTCAAAGTTTATCTTGGTACAAAATTATAAATTCTAACATTAACATAAATGAAAAAAATATATCTTTAAACGTATAAGGAAAATTTTAGAAAAATTTAATTTTAGATGAGTTCTTGCTAATTGACCAGTTTAACCTAATCGGCACGACATATATATATATATATATATATATATATATATATATATATATATATATATATATATATATATATATATATATATATATATATATATATATATATATATATGTATATATATATAAAATTTTATTATGTGTGTGTGTTAGAAGTGCGGTGGCCGAAGTCTAAGCGCGCTGGGCCTGATAATATATGGACCGCGGTTCGTGCCTCCCGTCCATATCTTTCCGTTTATTCATTGATTTTCGTTCATTACGATCTAATCTGAGTTCATATATATAAGTCCTTTTATATTATATAATATACTGATACCGAATTTAATTTAAATGTCAATTTTACAGCAAGTGTAGGTTAGCTTTTGTTTGGTTTCGGTGGGTTGGGTTTCGTTTTTAAATTTGCTTATCAAAATAAAGATTCTACCAAATTTGATTAATATAAAACTTTTTCCATTGCACAACTCAGCCCAATAAAAAAGAACTGGCATCAATGATATTCTTATTTTGCTAATTTACACAACAAATGCCAACTTTTCCCGTGGAATACATAACACGAACATTATTTGTTTTAAAAAATATTAACTTATTTCTGTCCCGATAAAAAGGTACATAATGACTGGATTTTTTTTCAGTTATCACACATTAAATTGTTCAAGTTTGTAAAAAAGGGGTAATTACCATTTCAGCGATATGATCAATACTGCACATTAATCCTGGACTTTAATTATATGTACTGCACCCATGTGCTCAACACTACACTATATACCACCGTGGAGTACCACTGAACTCGTGTTCTCAACACTATTAACAGGAGTGGAGTTCCACTAAACCAGTGTGTTAAGGAAACACACCCAGTGTTTCCACCAGAACCGGAGACCAACAGGCAATTGTCGTTTCCCACTCAACAAGATGTTATAATCTTAGATGATGTAATAAGCTACGAGGCCTAGTCATGGGCCATGCCTCGGGGACGTTGACCCCTCGGAATACCCTCCAGGTATACCTAATGTAAAGGAAACCATGGCAAAATTCATGTAAGTTTTAGCGTTGCCCTATGAGCAACGTTTTATAAAGGATTGTTTAGGATGGTGTAAAGAATAGAGGAGTTTTGGACTAAAGGATAGAAAAGAGAGATGTAAAGTTTAGGGAAGGATAATATCGAAGGTTCGGATGAACTGAGAAATAAATAGACAAAGATTGATGTGAAACTTTGGGATGAATGATGTGAAAGGTAGGGGAAAGGACTGTGTAAATGATGGGAGAGGATGGAATGAAGGGTAGGGTACGATAGTGTGAAGAATAGGAAAGGATAGTGTAAATGGAAGGGATTGATGGAGTAAAGTGAAAGGGAAGAAGGTATGAAAGGTAATTAAGGATTGGATGAAAGATAGAGAAGAATACAGTGAAGGAAAGGGAAGGATGACGTAAAGATTATTGAAACAAGGAATGAAGATTAGTGAGAGTTGGAGTGTAGGGAAGGATAAGATGTAGTAAATGACAGGCAATGATGTATGGAAAATGAATAAAAGGAAGGGTTAGGAAGGACGGAATGAAAGGTGGAAAAGGTTGGTGCGAATTGTTCCGGAAGACTGAGTGAAGAGCAGGGAAAATATAGTGAAGAGCAGGGAAGAATCTGTGTGATTGATAGGAAAGGATGGAGGGAAGGGTAGGGAAGAATGAATTGAAGGATAGGGAAGAATGAATTGAAGGGTAGGGAAGAATGAATTGAAGGGTAGGGAAAAAATAATTGAAGGGTAGGAAAAATTAATTGAAGGATAGGGAAGAATGAATTGAAGGGTAGGGAAGAATGAATTGAAGGGTAGGGAAGAATGAATTGAAGGGTAGGGAAAAATTAATTGAAGGGTAGGGAAAAATTAATTGAAGGATAGGGAAGAATGAATTGAAGGGTAGGGAAGAATGAATTGAAGGGTAGGGAAGAATGAATTGAAGGGTAGGGAAGAATGAATTGAAGGGTAGGGAAGAATGAATTGAAGGGTAGGGAAGAATGAATTGAAGGGTAGGGAAGAATGAATTGAAGGATAGGGAAGAATGAATTGAAGGGTAGGGAAGAATGAATTGAAGGGTAGGGAAGAATGAATTGAAGGGTAGGGAAGAATGAATTGAAGGGTAGGGAAGAATGAATTGAAGGGTAGGGAAGAATGAATTGAAGGGTAGGGAAGAAGGAATTGAAGGGTAGGGAAGAATGAATTAAAGGGTAGGGAAGAATGAATTGAAGGGTAGGGAAGAATGAATAAAGGGTAGGAAAGAATGCTTGAGCTATAATAATGTAGAACAAACAACAGTATAAGATATATATTATGAATTAGCTCACAATAAACTTCCATGTTTGAGATGTAGCAAATAGCAGTAAAAATATATAATGTTTGAGAAATAATGTAGTACACTCAAAACTACACTCAAAACTCAACGCTAAGAGGGTTTATGGTATGATGTAGTTCTTTCTAAGCTACAGTGATTGTGATATAAAGTAAACTTTGAACTATATTATTTGTGGTATAATAACATACACTCAAAACTATTGTTTGAAATATGATGAAGAACACTCAAAACTACATTGCTTGTGACATGATGAAGTAGATTGAAAACTATAATGTTTGCGATTTGCTGAAGTACAGAACATATAGCATTATACATAACTAAACGCATGTTATCCTCATTATACCAGAGATATTCTAGCACTATGAGCGACAGATTTCAAGGTTCACTTTTAAATATACAGATTTTAAGGCGCAGACTTCAAGGTTCAGTTTTCAAGCTTCACATTTCAAGGTTAACCTCAGCCAACGCATTGCAAGAAGTATCGCAGCTGATTCTTTAACTTATTTCAAGTGGTTTTATTTGCAGCTCTAAAGGAAAATATTTAATATAACCTCTAATCTAACTTTGCTGTATGTTAGGTTAATTTACATGAGCCTAAAAAAAATATTTAATATCTGATTTGTAAATTAAAAGCGAAAGAAGACGCCACGAGGATGAGTCACAACACCACACTTCATTCTGGGTAATACTGGAGACAGAGGTCATCTTGCACGCTGCTGCTGCCGACACTCTCAGTGGTGTCCACAATGCTGGAGTAATTCAGGAGTCGAGCAGCCTGAATATCCACATGACTTGACTAATTACATCCATTCAGACTTTAGTGTTTTTGAGCAAGAGGAGTCAGAGTAAGAGAAAGAATAGTAAGTGGAGTAAGAGGAGATGACTAACAAGATTAAACTCGGTTGCATCATGGTGGGTACAACGCAAACTCTCCGTACTCACCAATTTGTACTCACCTATTTGTTTTTACAGGGGTCGAGTCATAGCTCCTGGCCCCCCTCTTCACTGATCGCTACTAGGTCCTCTCTCTCCCTGCTCCATGAGCTTCATCAAAACCTCGTCTTAAAACTATGTATGGTTCCTGCTTCCACTACATCACTTTCTAGGCTATTCCACTTCCTGACAACTCTATGAATGAAGAAATACTTCCTAACATCATTTTAACTCATCGGAGTCTACAACTTCTAATTGTGACCCCCTTGTTTTTGTCCCATCTCTGGAAAATCCTGTCTCTGTCCACCTTGTCAATTCCTCGCAGTATTTTATGTGTCGTTATCATGTCTCCCCTAACCCTCCTGCCCTCCAGTGTCGTAAGACCGATTTCCCTTAATCTTTCTTCGTAGGACAATCCCCTTAGCTCTGGGACTAGTCTTGTTGCAAAACTTTGCACTTTCTCTATTTTTTTGACATGCTTGACTTCAGAACACCCATGACTTAACCTGATTCCTTCCCCTTTCATCTCTTCCCCCTTCTCCTTTTTCTCCTATGGGTTTTCTTTTCTTTCTTTTCTTTTGCCTTGTATTTGTCCTTCTTTATTTTATTCGTCTTTTCCTCCCTCTGTGTACTCGTCCTACCCATGCGGCCGCCAGCTTCTTTGCAGTGCTCCTTTCCAAGATTATGACTGTCTCCACTACTACTACTACAACTTCCACTACTACCTCCATTATTACCCCACTCTCTTGTACCCTCCCCTGTCTGCCTCTTATAAATACTCCTTCCACCTGTTCTGTGTGTTAGTGTGACTTTGTAAATGGTCCAAGTCGGGTTGTGTGTGTATTGACTAGGTGTGGATTTCAAATTGGTGCTGCATTCTCCAACATGGGTCTGACGTACATGGTGTACAGAGTCTTGAACGGTTCCTTACTGAGGTATCGGAACGCAATTCTTAGGTTGGCCAGGCGCCCCTATGCTGCAGCAGTTATCTGGTTGATGTGCAGCTCAGGAGATGTGCTCGGTATTATACTCACCTCAAGACCTTTTTCCTTGAGTGAGGTTTACAGTCTTTGGCCACCTAGACCATACTCTGTCTGCGGTCTTATTTGCCCTTCACTGATCTTCATGACTTTGCATTTGGTAGGGTTAAATTCAATGAGCCCGTTGCTGGACCAGGCTTGTAGTCTGTCCAAGTCTCTTTGTAGTCCTGCCTAATCCTCATCCGATTTAATTCTTCTCATTAACTTCACATCATCTGCAAACAGGGACACTTCTGAGTGTATCCCTTCTGTCATGCCATTCATATATACCAAAAACAACACAGGTCCTAGGACTGACCCCTGTGGAACGCCGCTCGTTACAGGTGATATAAAGTAAACTTTAACACCTCATCACGTACAAAGACTCGCTGTTGCCTCCTTGTCAGATATTCTAAGATCCATTGCAGTGCCTGTCCTTTTATGCATGCCTGATTCTCTAGCTTTTGAATTAACCTCTTGTGAAGAACCATGTTGAAGGCCTCCTTGCAGTCCAATAAAATGCACTCTATCCACTTCATTCTCTCGTGTCTTACTTCCTTTACTTTGTCATAAAACTCCAGTAGGTTAGTGACACATAATTTTCCATCCCATAAACCATGCTGGTTGTCGTTTATAAGCTTGTTTCTTTCCAGGTGCTCCACTACTCTCCTCCTGATCATCTTCTCTATGACTTTGCATACTATACACGTCAGTGACACAGGTCTGTAGTTTAATACCTCGTGTCTGTCTCCTTTCTTAAAAATTTGGATTACACGTGCTATCTTCCATACCTCAGGTAGTTGCCCAGTTTCAATGGATGTGTTGAAGATTTTTGTTAGTGGCACACACAGCATCTCTGCTCACTTTCTAAGAACCCACAGAGAGATGTTGTCAGGTCCCACCGCCTTTGAGGTATCAAGTCCACATAGCAGCCTCTTCACCTCCTCCTCGGTTGTGTGTATTTCATCCAGCACTTGTGAGTGTATCCCTTGTTGGTGTACCTCCCTATTCTGACTTCCTGGAGTCCTTCCTGTCTCCACTGTAAATACTTCTTTAAGTTTCATGTTGAGTTCCTCACGTACTTCTTTGACGTTTCTTGTGAACTTCCCACCTTCCTTCCTCAGCCTGATTTTCTGGTCCTTGATTGTTGTCTCCCTCCTGATGTGGCTATACAACAGCTTCGGGTCAGACTTGACTTTCGATGCTATGTCATTTTCGTATTGTCGCTGAGACTCCCTTCTTATCTGTGCATATTCGTTTCTGGCTCTTCGACCAATCTCTTTATTTTCCTGGGCCCATTGTCTTCTGTACTTTTTCCATTCTCTAATGTACTTAGTTTTTGCCTCCTTACACTTTTGGGTGAACCAAGGACTCGTTCTGGTCCTCCCATTATTTCTGTTTCCCTTGGGAACAAACCTCATCTCTGCCTCTTTGCATTTTGTTGTCACGTAGTCAATCATTTCTTTTACAGGTTTTCCTGCCAATTCTCTTTCCCACTGAACGTCTTGCAGGAAGTTCCTCATGCCTGTGCAGTCTTTCCTTTTGTAGTTTGGCTTCTACCGTCCTATTCTTGCTACCCTTTCCACGTGTTGCTCATCTATGTATTCAGAGCACAGAACAACATGATTAATAGCTCCAAGGGGCCTTTTGTACATGATATCCTCAATGTCTGAACTACTCAAGGTGAATACTAGGTCCAGTCTTTCTGGTTCATCCACACCTTTCTCTCTGGTAGTGTCTCTAAGATGTTGATGCATGAGGTTTTCCAGTACCACATTCATCATCTTGGTTCTCCATGTTTTGGGACCACCTTGGGGCTCCCGGTTTTCCCAGTCAATCTCCTTGTGATTAAAATCACCCATAATTAGTAACTTTGCTCTCCCCATGTGAGCTCTTCTGGCCACCTCGGTTAGTGTGTCTACCATTGCTCTCTTTGAATTCTCCTGGTCTCCTGCAGTTCTGTGACTGGTTGTACATCACTGCAATTACCACCTTATGGTCTCCAAACTGAATTGTTCCTACTATGTAGTCTCTTTCGCCCATTCCATCCATTCCTTTCATTTTCTCAATTCTCCACCGGTTTTTAATGAGTAGTGCAACTGACCCCCCCCCTTCTCTGCTCTATCTTTCCTCAGGATTTGATATCATGATGGAAAGATTGCATCTGTTATCATCCTGATGAGTTTCGTTTCTATGAGTGCAATTATGTCTGGGGATGTCTCCTTGATTCTTTCGTACCACCCCTGCATTTTTACGCCAAACCTTCAACTTTTTTCTAAAACTGTGGTCTAGGGGGGTACATTGGGGTTGGGGAAGCGGGAGACATGACAAGGAATTTTGGGGGGTTGCTGTGAAGGTGGAGTTTGTAATGAGGTGGGTGGGGGCATTGGGTACGGCATGTGGGTTTTTGGTTAGAATGTTTGGTTGCATTGGAGTTGTTGGGGTTGGGGGGATTCTGTAGTTGGTTGTGAGGGATGTTGTATTTGATCTTCCTCTTGAGTCTGAGTTCTCCTCTCCATCTCGAACTTTGCCTGTCTTTCCTCCATTTGTCTTTGTGCCCTCTCAGTTTCTGCCTTTCTTCTCATGTTCTGTCACGGTCGAGATACACCCTCTGGTACGCCGACACATACATGAGCTGAAAATATTCCACCTCAAGTATTTGTTAAAACATAGTGATTTTTTATCATACAATATTTTAAAACTAAGCAATAAAATCTATTTTGTAAGTGGTCTACTTAATTAAGGGGACTGGTGATCTATCTGGGGTTGAAATTTTTCGACGATGACTACTAGCTGTGTGATATTTTTATGTGTAATGGTAATGGCGGCAATAGTATATCCTATTTTTTTTTATTAACTGAAAAATTTAACTATGAAAAATACAAGTTGAAAAAATAATATTGACAATTTTACCCCAATAAGAATGAATCATAGGTCATCTCAAATGCAGTCATTGCATTAAACAAAAATATTAACCGAAAGTCGCTCAAGAATTTCTCACAACGAAAAAAAACGTAATAAAACTATCAAGAATATCATTATTATTTTGTTTATCGAACATTTATCTGTTAAAAATACAAAATATCGTTGTAGACAAGTTTACGTGGGCGGGCGGACATACTGAGTACTTACGATGTGTTGCGCGTAAGTGAACCATGCGTCCCAGAAATATTTTCGAACTTTTATAACATAAACAAAAATTAATAAATATAAACTTTTACGTCATTATAATTTTCCTATTTTAAAGTTAATGACGATCTCACTAATAAAAAGTAACTCTTAATGAAAAAGCAATTAATTCCTGAATTTAATGATCCAAGATTCATTTGTTGCTCATTCAAAGGGAATTTTTATGAAGGTGAAAGACATATTTGCAAGGAGGAAATTTACTGAGACGTTTTGCCTGTGGACAGGATCCTTTAGTTAATATACAAGCAAATTTATGCAAGTGATGTTAGGCTGAAATGCGAGAACTGACCGCTACAGGAAGCTGCCGGTTCTTGAGATAATCAGTTTATGTGAGACGAGACGAACTGTAGGTTTGGCTAGACTGAAAACTCCTTGATTCTGTTTGACTGTATCTACCTGTATCCAAGTATTTACGTCGTGATTTATCCATTCTTTTATGACTGGCTTAGTGTCCTCCCATACATTAAGTGTTCAGTCTGGCTCTATATATCAAGGAGGTATTATTTGTGTTTTGAGTATTGCAGGCATGCAGTAAATTTGTTAATTGTTTGTGTGTGTGCGTGTGTGTGTGTGTGTGTGTGTGTGTGTGTGTGTGTGTGTGTGTGTGTGTGTGTGTGTGTTACTCACCTAATTGTGGTTTCAGGGGTCGAGTCATAGTACCTGGCCCCGCCTCTTCACTTGTCGCTACTAGGTCACTCTTCCTGCTCCATGAGCGTTATCACACCTCTTCCTAAAGCTATGTATGGATCATGTCTCCACTACTTCACTTCCCAGACTGTTCCACTTCCTGACAACTCTGTGGCTGAAGAAATACTTCCTAACATCCCTGTGATTTTTTTGAGTGTTCAACTTCCAACTGTGACCCCTTGTTGCTGTGTCCCATCTCTGGAACATCATGTCTCTGTCAAGCTTGTCGATTCCTCTCAGTATTTTACATGTCGTGATCATATCCCCCCTATCTCTCCTGTCCTCCAGTTTCGTCAGGTCGATTTCTCTTAACCTCTCCTCGTAGGACATACCCCTTAGCTCCGGGACTAGTCTTGTTGCAAACCTTTGCACTTTCTATAGTTTCCTTACATGCTTGGCTAGGTGTGGGCTCCAAACTGGTGTTGCATACTCTAATATAGGCCTAACGTACACGGTGTATCGGGTCCTGAATGATTCCTTATTAAGATGTCGGAATGCTGTTCTTAGGTTTGCTAGGCTCCCGTATGCTGGGGTAGTTATTTGGTTGATGTGCGCCTCAGGAGATGTGCCCGGTGTTATACTCACCCCAAGATCCTTTTCCTTGAGTGAGGTTTGCAGTCTCTGGCCTTATAGACTGTACTCCGTCTGCGGTCTACTTTGCCCTTCCCCAATCAAGGTTCTGGACCAGGCCTGCAGCCTGGTCAGATCCCTTTGCAGTTCTGCCTGGTCCTTGTCCGATTGAATTCTTCTCAACAACTTCACATCATCTTCAAACAGGGACACCTCTGAGTCTATTCCTTCCGTAATGTCGTTCACGAATACCAGGAACAACACCGGTCCTAGGACTGACCCCTGTGGAACCCCGCTCGTCACAGGTGCTCACTCTGACACCTCACCACATACCATGACTCGCTGTTGTCTTCCTGACAGGTATTCGCTGATCCATTGCAGTGCCTTCTATGTTATCCCTGCCTGGTCCTCCAGCTTTTCCACTAATCTCTTGTGTGCGACTGTGTCAAACACCTTCTAACAGTCCAAGAAAAAGCAATCTACCCACCCCTCTCTCTCTTGTCTTACTGCCATCACCCTGTCATAGAACTCCATTAGGTTTCTGACACCGAATTCGCCGTCCTTGAAACCGTGCTGCCTGTCGTTGATAAGCTCATTCCTTTCTTGGTGATCCACCACTCTCCTCCTGATAATATTTTCCATGACTTTGTATACTATACATGTCAGTGACACTGGTCTATAGTTTAATGCTTCGTGTCTGTCTCTTTTTTTTATAAATTTTAACGACATTTGCTGTCTTCCACACCTCAGGACCCATGGAGAGATGTTACCCGGTCCCATTGCCTATGAGGTATTTAGCTCGCTTAGCAGCCTCTTCACTTCTTCCTCTGTTGTATTCGTTGTGCCCAACACTTGAAGATGTACCCCACCTTCTGTCTCCTCTGTGAACACTTCTTTGAATCTCATGTTGAGCTCCTCACATACTTCACGGTCGTTTCTTGTGATCTCTCCTCCTTCCTTCCTCAACCTGATCACCTGGTCCTTGACTGTTGTTATCCTCCTGATGTGGCTGTACAACAGCTTCGGGTCAGATTTGACTTTCACTGCTATGTCATTTTCGTATTGTTGTTGGGTCCTCCCTCTTACCTGTGCATATTCATTTCTGGCTCTACGACTGCTCTCCTTATTCTCATGGGTCCTTTGCCTTCTATACTTCTTCCATTCTCTATCACACTTGGTTTTGGCCTCTCTACACATTTGGGTGAAATAAGGGCTCATTCTGGCTTTCTCAATATTTCTGTTATCGTTAGGCACAAACCTCTCCCCAGCTTCCTTGTATATCGTTGTCACATATTCCATCATCTCGTTTACTGACTTCCCTGCCAGTTCTCTGTCCCACTGAACCCCGTGTAGGAAATTTATCATGCCTGTGCAGTCCCCTCTCTTGTAGTTTGGCTTTATTCGTGCTCCCCTTCCATCTTCCCTCTCCACTTGTAACTCTACTATATATTCGAAGCTCAGAACCACGTGATCACTGGCCCCGAGGGGTCTTTCATATGTGATGTCCTCTGAACTGTAAGTGTGGATTGTGGTTTGCGTTAGTATAGTGTGTTTGGTTGTGGGGTTCTAGGGGTGGTTCTGTGTGCTTGTGGCTCTGCCCTGCTCTGGTTGTCCTCTGCTGAATTTGCCCTTGTCTCCATTCCTTGCCCCTTTCGCTTCTGTGTCCTCTCCCTAAGTTGCTGTCGTTCTGTGTGTGTGTGTGTGTGTGTGGGTGTGGCATTGACTCTATATATATATTAAATTTCATAAAATGAATATGGAATAGTGTGGGGCGTCAGACATTTTGTATATTAATTGCATCGTTGTAATTATGCTGACACTTGGAAATAATCTCGTAACACCGAGTCATCTGACAAGGACATTAAAGTTTATCTCTTTTTAAATGTCGAAAGATTATAAAATCATTAGGAGAAAAATGAGAAATTTTAAAGGCAGTAATTAATGAGTTCGTTTATTAAATTAAATAATAAAAACGTGGAGGGATAAACGAGGATACCAGTCAGAAATATTCTTCATTTATACTGGATATTCTTCACTGACGAACGAGGGACAAAACGAGAGATAAAGGATCTGCTCTTAATATAGTGTTGAAGGAATATCATTACAACATTTCAGATGTAATTTTAGTTGGAAGAAATGTACACTGATTTCCAGTTACTTTGAAGCTCCACGTGCCATGTTGCAATGACTGACTGATATTAAAGAGACACTGGTACTAGGATATTACTTTTATGAGTAGTCAAATGCACTCACATATCTGTTGCGTTGAACACAAACACATCCACACATACACTCACACACACTCACACAAACACAGACACACACACAGTTCCACACAAGAGATTAGTGCAGAAGCTGGAGGACCAGGCAGGGATAACAGGGAAGGCATTACATTGGATCAGGGAATACTTGTCAGGAAGACAGCAGCGAGTCATTGTACGTGGCGAGGTGTCAGAGTGGGCGCCGGTGACGAGTGGGATTCCACAGGGGTCAGTCCTAGGACCGGTGCTGTTTCTGGTATTTGTGAACGACATGACGGAAGGAATAGACTCCGAAGTGTCCCTGTTTGCAGATGATGTGAAGTTGATGAGAAGAATTCAATCGGACGAGGACCAGGCAGAACTACAAAGGGATCTGGACAGGCTGCAAGCCTGGTCCAGCAATTGGCTCCTTGAGTTCAACCCCACCAAGTGCAAAGTCATGAAGATTGGAGAAGGGCAAAGAAGACCGCAGACGGAGTACAGTCTAGGGGGCCAGAGACTACAAACCTCAATCAAGGAAAAAGATCTTGAGGTGAGTATAACACTAGGCACATCTCCTGAGGCGCACATCAACCAAATAACTGCTGCAGCATATGGGCGCCTAGCAAACCTAAGAACAGCATTCCGACATCTTAATAAAGAATCGTTCAGGACCCTGTACACTGTGTACGTGAGGCCCATACTAGAGTATGCAGCACCAGTTTGGAACCCACATCTAGCCAAGCACGTAAAGAAGCTAGAGAAAGTGCAAAGGTTGCAACAAGACTAGTCCCGGAGCTAAGGGGTATGTCCTACGAGGAGAGGTTAAGGGAAATCGACCTGACGACCCTGGAGGACAGGAGAGATAGGGGGGACATGATAACGACATATAAGATACTGAGAGGAATTGACGAGGTGGACAGAGACATGATGTTCCTGAGATGGGACACAGCAACAAGGGGTCACAACTGGAAGTTGAAGACTCAGATGAGTCACAGGGATGTTAGGAAGTATTTCTTCAGTCATAGAGTTGTCAGGTAGTGGAATAGTCTAGGTAGTGATGTAGTGGAGGCAGGATCCATACATAGCTTCAAGAAGAGGTACGACAAAGCTCATGGAGCAGGGAGAGAGTGGACCTTGTAGCGACCATCGAAGAGGCGTGGCCATGAGCTATGACTCTATCCCTGCAGCTACAACTGGGTGGGTACAATTAGGTGAGTACATACACACAAAAACACACACACATGCAGACTAATGCTATAAATAACTGCCCGACAACAAAGTCGGTCTCAGACTCACTATCTGTTAACAGTTTCAAAGGGCTTCTTTCAATGTCTAGAAATAAACCGATTACCAAGATAAAATGAATAATCTCCTAGATGATACTGAAATCTATTCTAGACTTAGAAAGAATGACTTAGAAACTGTTAACAGCAATTTCAATAAAACAATAAAACATCTGAAAGGCAAAGATGAATTAATTAAAAAAATTACTTCCACTAATTCATCTTTACCCTACATGTATGGATTAATAAAAACGCACAAACCAGATAATCCAGTTAGACCAATTATTAGCTCTATAGGTTCAGTTTTTTATAAACTATATAAATGACTTTTTGATATTTTGAGCCCAATAGTTGGAAACATTTCTAATTTTAATGTTAAAAACAGCTTAGATTTAGTTGATAAATTAAGCACCTTGACTGACTTAAATAATTTCAACATGGTTAGTTTTGATGTTACTTCCTTGTTTACAAAAGTTCCAGTTGATGATTTACTGAGTTTCTTATCTGAAAACTTGTTAATTACGATTTACCCTTGAGAGTTCCTACTATCATTAAACTTATTAAACTTTGTATTGTTGATCAAAAATTTGTATTTAATGATGCGTTTTACACTCAGAAGTTTGGTATGGCAATGGAAAATCCTCTTTCACCTGCTCATAGTAATTTATACATGGAATTTTTCGAAACAAATTTGCTTAACACAATCCTTCCTAATAGAGCTAAGTGGTATAGATATGTTGATGATATTTTGTGCCTTATGCCTAAGAATGTAGACATAAACCCTTTTCTTGTTAAAAAATAGCTTAGCTCATTCTATAAATTTTACTGATGAGTTCCAAGTAAATAACTCATTGCCTTTCCTAGATGTTTTAATTATTAAGAGTAATAATGATTTAAAATTTAAAATTTAAAAAAAAAACTACTAATAACTGTTCCTATGTACACTATTATTCTTCACATCAATGTTTTTGAGAGCTTTACGTATTTGTAGTCCAGATCTCATAGATGAAGAAATCTCTAAAATTTATGAAATAGCTAATGATCCAAAATACCCAAGAAACGTAATTGATAAAGCATTTAAAATAGCTAGAAATACATTTTACAATCCTAAAGGGGACAACCAACCTTATTCAGCTAAAATGGTTATGAAATGGTTATGAAACAAGTAGACCGACTGAAATAAAATAAATCGCCGGGTCCTGATGAGCTTTTTGCAAGGGTTCTTAAGGAATGCAAAATGGAACTCTGTGAACCAATATCTAACATTTTTAATTTATCTCTTCAAACAGGTGTAGTGTCTGATATGTGGAAGATGGCTAATGTAATTCCAATTTTTAAAGCAGGGGACAAGTCACTACCGTCAAATTACCGCCCAATAAGCCTAACCTCAATTGTAGGAAAATAACTAGAGTCAATTATAGCTGATATTATTAGAAGCCATCTAGATAACCATAATTTGATTAATGATACTCAGCATGGATTCACGAGGGGCCGTTCCTGCCTATCTAATTTATTAACCTTCTTTAGTAAAGCTTTTGAGGCTGTTGATCACGATAAAGAATTCAATATTGTTTATTTAGATTTTAGTAAGGCTTTTGATAGAGTACCACACCAGAGACTGTTAAAGAAAGTGGCAGCTCATGGCATTGGGGGAAAAGTGCTGTCATGGATCGGATCAAGTCATGGCTCACCAATAGGAAGCAGAGAGTGTGCATAAATGGGGTTAAATCCGAGTGGTTATCTGTAACAAGTGGTGTTCCACAGGGATCAGTCTTAGGCCCGTTGTTGTTTATAATATATATCAATGACCTTGATGAGGGAATTACTAGTGATATGAGCAAATTCGCCGATGACACGAAGATAGGTAGGATAATTGATTCAAACGTAGATGTCAGGTAACTTCAGGAGGATTTAGACAAACTCAATTCTTGGTCAGAAAAGAGGCAGATGCAGTTCAATGTAGATAAATGCAAGGTTCTGAAGCTCGGGAGTGTCCATAACCCAAGCACTTATAGGTTAAATAACGTAGAACTTAGCCATACAGATTGCGAAAAGGACTTGGGGGTTATGGTAAGCAGCAACCTTAAACCAAGACAGCAATGCCTAAGCGTACGTAATAAGGCAAACAGATTACTGGGATTTATATCAAGAAGATATCAATAAGATATCAAGAAGATATCAATAAGATATCAAGAAGATATCAATAAGATATCAAGAAGATATCAATAAAGATACCCAAGTGTTGCATATGTGTCTAATTTATAACTTGTCGGTTCTCTGAACCATTCATCTACATCCTGTCTGACACAGCAACAACTTGGGATCTTGATACAAACGGATTCTTCAACACTTGTCCAACCTTTGGACGAAGACCTACTTCGACTAGTGGATGGTACCACTATGACCCCGCCTCCTCCTGCTTTGCCTCACCTGACTACAGTATATAAGCCACCTCTGTGGCCCTGTGCTGTATTCCTACAAGATTGATGGACTGAACACATCGACTCCAGGCCGAGGGACTGATTACCTCAAACTCCTCCTCTCCTTACACCTTTCTGCTTTGTATTGGACTGATGAAGCCACTGTGTGGCGAAACGTTTCCTCAATAAAGATACTCAAGTGTTGCATATGTGTCTAATTTATAACCCAAACTTCATTGAAAACGCAATGTTACAGTTGCTACTCTTACTTGCATACCACCAAGGATTGTCCTACCAAGGGTAAAAAATTCTGCTCGACCTGCGAAAGAGACGGACATGATTTCAAGACCTGTACGCGTCCACTACCTCACCAAGATGCCTGAATTGCAAGAATAAACACCACCACACTCTAGCTGCCAAGTGTTCGACATGAAGGAAAATAATCAAGAAATCCCAAGGAGAACAACAGAAAACAACTGCAATGTCTAGAAAATATGCTGTTATCACGAAACTGCAAGCAGACACAATTTAAATACTTAAGACCACGCACTCCTTCCTCTCCACCAGCAATGTGCTACCTCTCATACCAGACGGTGAACCCACAAAAATCGACTACTGCATAATGTATGCCCACAAACACAATATGGCAAAACCATGATCCTTCAACACAGACATCAACGAACGTTTTAGGCTAAACAACATGCCTAGCTTCATATTCCCGGATTGTCAACCTTCTGCTGACGTACTCAAGCTCATTTCCAAGAGCGTTATTGTCTCACCACCAGAAACTTTGTCTCCAGCAGTTCCACCGCCATCACCACCTACGAGTGTCGAGACGATTCCTAAGCCCACCAATGAGACGCCACCACTGACTGCCTCCAACACGGTAACGGACCAATCAGCGACCTCACCCCAAGAGAACCAATGAACAGAAGCCATACCCATAACAACACAACCAGTTGAAGAACAGTCCGACGACAAGTTCAGCAGGCCTGGCTACGCAAGCTGGCCAGGTGTGTTGGTCTACACATCTGCCTCTTACAGTAATGTACTGCAGAGAATTACGTTCTCGACTATCAGATGGAACAGTAAAGTTCAACACCGATGTTGACGACCCTAACATATCAAATACTGATGAAAGACACGGAAAAGCATATAAACAACACAGTCAGAAAGATTGAGGGGATCCAAGTCTCCAGAACAAAATTCAAGTCTATCAAAAATGACTCCATCCATGGCCGGCCATAACTTCATCGACCAATCAGCATGAAGTGAGAGTACCCAGCACTCAGGGCTCGGCCTAAAACTGTGGTGTGGCTCCAATCCACCCTGTAATAGCTACTTCCTCGGCCCTTCCCGACACCGCCTTCTGCTGTGCAGCTTTATCAGCCTTCCTTGCATCACCAGCTGCTGCGCAGCTGGCATGCCCATCAAGACACTCCCATTCCTGGGAGCCAAGGCCGGGTCACCTCTTGGAAAATGCCCGGGCCGGGCGCTTGTACCAGCAAATCTACAACTGAACTGAACCCGTACCCCACCTTCCTTTCCCTATAGATTTATATACTCTTCAGGTCATTCTACTTTGTTCCATTCTCTCTAAATGACAAAGTCACCTCAACAACCCCTCTTCAGCCCTCTGACTAATTATTTTAGTAACTCCACACCTCCTAATTTCCACACTACTAATTCAGCTTTGTTTCACTTAAAGCCAGGACATCCAACTTCTTGGCTTTAAGTGAAACAAAGCTGAAGGGGGTAGGAGAGATTCAGTGGGGAGAAATAAATGGGATTAGGTCAGGGGTTTCAAACAGAGTTAGAGCTAAAGAAGGAGTGGCAATAATGTTGAAAAATAAGTTATGGCAGGAAAAGAGCGAATATAAATACATATATTCAAGGATTATGTGGAGTAAAATAAGGGTTGGATGCGAAAAGTGGGTTATAATAAGTGTTTATGCACCTGGAGAAGAGAGAAGTGTAGAGGAGAGAGAGAGAGATTTTGGGAAATGTTGAATGAGTGCAATAAAATAACAGTAAACAGGTGATATCACAATATGCAGAACAACCACTCTGAAAGAATAGCGAAATTCCAAGCGTCTCGTGACTTCTCACATTATCAAGGAACTATGATAGTTCCTTGATAATGTGAGAAGTCACGAAAACGCTTGGAATTTCGCTATTCTTTCACAGTGGTTCTTCTGCATATACATATTTATGAATATTACAATTTTTATAACCTTTAGCACCCGGTCGTATTAAAAACATAATAAAAAAGAAGAGCTAAACCAGGTCGTAAATAAGTCAGCAAGTAAACAAACTTAGGGACACCGAGGGCATATGCAAACAAGCAAGAGTAGATTCTTTAACCATGCATTACTTCACCATAATATGTAGTTATATGTTCACTATGGACAGGGAGAATTGAACTAGTTTGTAATAGTACAAGGATGAGCCACTGTAAGCACGACAGACACGAGCAGAGACGGTCGACGTCTGCCAATTTTGCTCGGTGCCCTGAAGACGTCACTTTACAGAAAGCCCAAACTGCTACACTCAGTTACTAGTTCGCTGGTTCGAGAGTACATACCACAATGAGTGTGAGTCACACGTCGAATGACACCTTTCTAAAGCTCCTTGAGACTTAGAATGATAGGCTGTCAAAAATTCTAATCCGTTCATCCCAGTCTGTGGGAAAATTCATTTAATATGTACTCTTATGTACATACATACTCGGGATATACTCGGCGCACGACTCACCACCACCTCAACGTGAGACTGAGAATGATAAGCTGTAAAAAGCTTCATTCCTAGCCGGCTTCTCTGAAAACCTTTGCAGTTAGTTCCCTTTTCACTTGAATGAATAGCGGAATTCCAACGCGAGATATAAATCTGATAAGAGCTTCAAGTCTTGCCTTAGTAATGATGCTACATACAGGCACAGCCTCATGATTCCAATGAGTTTTGTCAACAAGAGTGAATAGATATTGGTTACCTGATTTGCCCCTACGTAAGGTTCCCACACAGTCGATGGCTATCCTTCAGCGGGTATGGGAGGAAGTGATGCAGGTACAATACAGTGTTAGTCTTTTAACAGGAGATGTTTAGTCTCACCTACGTAGTAATTGTCGTACAGATTTAGCAACAAAACAGCTGGCAACTTCACTATAACAAGTGTTGGGTGCTGCAAGTATTACGTTGCGGAGACTATGTATAGCACTGATGACGGACTTCTGCAACACAAGTTCACACAAAATCCTCATGAGTCAAGTTCAGAAACAAACTCAAACAAGTTATGGCATGGGTCAAACCATTGGTTAGCACACTGGCTAGTGAGTTTATAGGATTCGCCTGTCATCTGTTCGAGTCCCACTCTTTCTCTAATTTGAAAGGCTATGTTATAGCGCATAAAATAAAATAATTCTCAAGATACTTGTGGTAATATTCAAACTACCTGCTTTTTTTTTTTGCAGTTATGTAGTCTGATGCAATTTTCTAGAGTTGCAAAATTCTAGCGGTGTAATCCCTTCATATTTTACACTCAGAAAATGTATATTGCAAAGGCATTGATGTTATCACTGCTGTTATGTCTTCCTTATGGGAACTTATGACGATGAGAGAAACGCCTCCTTAATAGATGGCCATTTAAAGGATATGAAATTTGGCTTGAGGTAAACGACACAATATTGGACAATTAATTAGTCTGGTAATCGTAATGAGATCCTGCAATTAATGCGTCGATGTGCTCCCTCTGGCTTCCCCTGACATGACATATTTTCAGCTCATAACTTATCCAGCGAATGTTTCCAGTAATTACGGCCAGTGTCACCAGCACAGCAAATTAGCACTCTCATGAAATCGTACGTCTGGCGTAGTTAACATGGACGCATACGTGGCGCAGGCTAAAAATTATTTTGAGTTTATATAATACAGGGAAAATAAATTTACCAAAATCTTTTAATAAACATGATTATTAAAAACTTTAAACAATCTTGAATTATTCATCGTTCACAATAGGTTCAGAGTAAGGAAATAAATAATCAAAGAAGGAACAGCTCACAAAACATTGAGGTCCGAGCAAGCTGTTGACTTCTGACCGAAAAACTGTAGATGAAAACTAGACGATGTTCCTATTGGTTAATGATCATTAAGAAACGACAGCTTTATATTGCTTAATAACAGACCACCATGTCTCATAATTTCATTTGTAATTTGTTGTTTAATTGTGAATAGTTTTATCCCCGGCAGTGTGTTCTTAATGAAAAAGAGAGGGAAGAGAGAGAACGATATACTGTTTCGTGGTAATTTAATCTTGTGTATAGTGTACGTGTTTTGTAAAACATTATTTATAGAGAAATATTTGTAGAATAACAAATAGAGGATTGAAAAAACTGCACAATAAGCAACACACATGAAAATAATTTCTACACAATCAAGAAGCCTAAAAATAAATTAATAATATTCGACTTCTAAAAAAAAAAAACTCTGAAAGAATGTATTATAAACAACTTATGAATAAGAAAAGTTTCCCTTTTTGTCATAATTTTAACGCGCTATTACACCCATCAGACTTAAAGCTTTTTCTTAAGTAAGAAAAAAATACTTCACAAAAAAAATTGAAACCCATTTGACATCTTGTTTACATAATAGCTTACGGTAGCAACCAGGTATATGTATCCTCAATAATGACCTGCATCAACGAAATAGTGATTGATACGATATATCTTTTTATCGCTTTTCCTAACTTACCGGCACGGGATATATACACCAAGACGTATATCACTCAGTGTATATACACACAGAATTCCTGACTGGAAGTGGAAGGTACAGTGATGGCTTAATTACCTAAATGAGTATTACAGATATAATCCTGGCAACTCACTTAACACCAATTTAAAACATTTTGAAAGTAGACAGATTACTCTATGTACCTAGTCACATGCATTTCCTAAATCCATACAATACAACTATCATCAAATTTCCTTCATCATGGAATGGCTCACTTATGTTCGTCAATACAAATACTTAAGATACACATCGCTTCATCTTTACGAAGTTCTATCTTCAGTATTTCAGTTTAATCGACCAAAAACATCACTCTAATATTAACAAACCACTGAATGGACGGGGTTAGAACTCATGGCAATTGAGTAATAAAACTGCAGGCCAGTGAGTAAGCCACTAGGCCAGCTGGCTACAAAGATTCATCCAACAAGGTATATTTTCACTCCACAAAGAAGTTAGCATGGGCCACACTGTGGCCTCAAATGCAAGTTTTCACAGATGAATCTCTCGCCAGCGAGGCTGTGACGCACTCGAACTCGAGTCCCTCAACGAAGTCATCTTGACTCAATTAATCGGAATAACACGATTGCAAACAACCAAACCGTGTTTTGTTTGCAGTCTCGTTATTACGATTTCATGGGTCACTCTAACGTATTCTCTAATGCACATAATAAATTTGTGTCCCTAAAATTATTAGAAAGGTTATCCTGGTGACTGGGACAAAGCCGACTACTTCAAGTTTACAGAAAAAAAATAAAAAATGCTAAATAAATGCGCATTCCAGTTAGTTGGAGAGTAAATGACAGGTTAAATCACATGTAGAGAGGCAGGGAGGAAAGTCACGTCCTTTATAGTGAAGGCAGGTATTATGCAGGATAATACATTGTTGTAATATTTTTTTTTATGGCTGAAGTGTGGTGAAAAATGATCCATTAAAATAGAGTTAGTGCTTAAGTGGACAAGTATTAGATGCGTATTAGATGACGGATGAGAGAGAGAGCTGCGTGGCGTCACTAGTCTAGCAGATGATGGAGACAATATGCTGGAGCAACGTTGAAGATAAGTAGTGGGTTGTGTTTTTTTATAGTGTTTAGACCATAGGATGTTTTTGGTGAAAATTTTGTACTCTTATGTTGGCCCTAGCAATGGGCATGGCTCTGGTGGGATCAGTGGCAGACCTACATTTTTGAGGCCCTGAACCTTGAGCTGTTAAGCGGCCCCTTCACAACCCCTTCTGATACAGTAGACCCAAAGGCTTCATTAGTTTCATAGTACATCCACCCCTGGTAGGGATAATTTTACCTGCAGAGGGATGGGGGTCATGGAGACCCACTGTTGTAGATACATATGTATATATATCGTATTGTAACCACGAACGAGTAGTATTTAATCAATAACAACACAGGGACTAGCCGGGGGATCGAACCCGTGTTGTTTTAGCCCACCTCATGGTGAGCGAAAATTTTACAATGCTCTAACCCACGGGACAATACAAGTAGGATTGTATGGTCCCGTGGGTTAGAGCGTCGTGAAATTTTTGCTTACCATGAGGCAGGCTAAAACAAACGGCTTGACGGCTTGCCAAGTTATAGCAACTGGGCAAGCCGTCATATTTGCGGATCTTCTGGGTCTCCCTGTAACTGGCCGCTCCACCCCTTTCAGTTTCAGAGTATGGCAAGTATGTGTCCGCCAGCGTGGCAGCGCAGGTGTAGTCCCAGGCAATCTGCTTACCATCCTTCCAGGGTAGCATATTAACTCCATGTGGATGCTTTTGACTTCCGTCGGACCTCCATACTTGGGGTTACCGTTGAGCTGGCAAAAAGCTGTGGGAACACTTCATTTATGATGTCGTTGACCTCCTCATGTCTAGCATACTTTTCTTCTGATATATGACACACGAGGCCATGATGTCTGAATTGATCAGCCGACGCCCTGCTGCAAATACACCTATGTTCGGTGAGTATGGGGGCGGCTAGGCGAAGAGCAACACCGATCCGAAGGGCCTGTGGGTCGAATCGGGTGCCTACGGAGGAGTTGGAACAACTAAAGGGGAATCTCCAGAATGTAATGCCTTCACCGCAAGGAGACGAGCTTTGTCCTTTCCTGAAGCGTTTTTGAGAATTTTGTTGGCAATTTTTTCCATGATCGTTTTGTCCCAGTGCTCTTTAGGAGGAGCTGGTTTGTTGGAGGAGTCTGCAAGGGTATCCCACTGCATGGATGCTTCAATGAAACTGGGTTTTGACCTCCTACTGCACCTCTCAAGCGTTCGGGGATAATATTCTTGACTAGTCCACTGGAAGCCATGCACGAAGACAGAAATGCAGGTAAAGCTACCTGCGTTGACTTGCGCACTCCTATACCTCCCAGTCGCACTGGGAGAGTTGCTTGATCTCATTGCTGATCTTCCAGTGAAAGATTCATTACCTTTTTGAAGATAGATCTCAGGAATGAGTCATATTGGCTGAGTGTTCGGTTGTTGAAAGAGAGAGTGCGCACCTCAAGAAGTAGATGAGTCTTGGCAAGGTAAGAGGAGGAGATACAGAGCATCATGGGAATCAAGATCACTTATTCTCTCCTCCATTCTCTTCAGGTCACTCAGTTTGTCCTTGAGGACTGTGTCGATGGCCTGATGACTCAGCGGTGCTCCCAAGAGGATGCTCTTAGACAGGGTGCTAGCAGAGGCTTCAGGAATGATTGTTCGCACAGCTGTGATTATTACCAGGTTTGTTGAGATGATTTCACACTTGGAGGGATTGAAGATTAATCCCAAGGCTTCTCCCTGTGTCTTCACCATTTGTAGTTCCTATAACAGGGACTCTTCTATGCCTACCAAAGTGCCGTCGTCTAGGTACCTGATGTTGAGCTCTCTGTGCAAGCTGGAAGTTAGTTCTCTTACCGCCCATCACCCTGCTGTTCGCCAAACAAAAGAATTGAGGGTTTGCTATAGTCAGCTAAAATGAAGGGAAAAAGACTGGGGAACTGATCTTGAACAGCCGGCAAGACCACATCTCTTTTCATCATATTAAATGCATTTTTAAAGTCTAGTTTGACTACGGCCTTGTCTTCTGGTAAGACTTTGATGTAGGCCCTTGCTGCATGAGCTGCCGCTTCGCTGCCTTGAGAGACCCCAAAGCCCAGTTTGTTTGGCAGGAGTAAACTGGCTGCTTCTACGCGAATGTTTCTTACTGCTGCTTTGGCAATGAGCCGTCGAAGAGTGTTACCGACTGCAATGGGTCTGATACCCTCATTCTTCTTCTTCAAAGCGCATAATGAGGCTCCGAAAAAGAAAGGCTTAATTTCTTCCCGGATCCATTCAGCCAGACAGTTGTTGTTAACTCAGAGATAAGTATTGATGCAACTGTGCCGAGGACTGGATTTACCATCTCTTTGATGTGTTGTGATCGGATAACAGTGCACCTTCCTGCAGATCCTGCCTGATATATATGTATATATACACAGTAGACTGTCGTTTAACACGGCAGTTAAGTTCCTGAAAAATGCCGTGTTAGTCAAAACCGTGTCAGGAAAAGTGAAGAACTTACAAATCTTACAAAATAAAAGTGAATATGTAATTGTAGTGCATTGTCGTGATGTATTACTGCTTAAGACTACAAATGCAATAGAAATAATAGTATTTCTTACCTTAAATTGTGGGTAATGGTGTTTGTGGAGGATTGTGAAGAGAGTGGATATGGATGGTGTGGCCCTACTGGGCTGAGGTGGATGGTTGTTGGTTGTCGGCAGAAGTGGATGGTAGAGGTTCTGGTACTGAGGTCGATGTTTGTATTGGAGTGTGCATAAATTCTGTAATGGATCTCTGGGCTCTTTTACCCTGCAATACATTATACAGCTGACGGTAAGACATCACCAGCTGGTCTAGACCCCGTTTCAAAGCACTGCATCTAAATTTGTCAGGGTCCTCTTCACTGAAAAAGTCTGCTAGTTTAGCAACAACATGGAACTGCTCACGTAACTGCTGCAATGTTAACTGTTTTTCATCAGGTTCGTCTTCATCTTCTGTTATGTGGCTCCCTTGTATATGTTCATCGAGCTCTGCCAACATTACCTCTGGACTCCTGTCTTCATCATCATCATCATCATCATCTTCTACGAGCTCCTTGACATCTTCATTCATATCTTCAAAACCATCACCTGGTAATCTCCTTGCCAGCTGAACAATTTCCTGAACCTGACTCTCAAGCACGGGAAAACTAGTGAAAGAATTAACTACAGACGGCCATAACTCTCCCCAGCCTGCATTTAATGTTGATTGGGGCACTTCATTCCATGCACTTCTAACATAGCTGACGGCATCTACAATGTTAATTTTTTTCCAGACGCTTGGTACCGCCAGGTTGGAGTCAAGAGTCCATTGATGCAACTAGGTTTTTCATAATTTTTTTTGTGTAGTTACACTTGAATGACTTAATAACTCCCCGATCCAGTGGTTTTATTAGAGATGTTGTATTTGGAGGTAAAAATACAACTTTTACATATGGGGTTAGATCCAGCAAAGCTTGTGGATGAGTACGGGAATTATCAAGAATGAAGAGAGCCTTGAATGCAAGGTTCTTGCTGTGCAGGTAAAACTTGACTTCAGGAATAAAGTGATGCTTAAAGCAATCAATAAATATTTCCTCTGTCATCCATGCTGACTGGTTTGACCTTAAAATTACTGGTAAGGCATTTTTATCTACACCATTCAAAGCACGATGATTCTTAGAGCGGTAAATAACCATGGGCTTACACTTGAAATCAAAGGAGCAAGGTGAAGCGATCCTTTGTTGCCTTGAAGCCTGGTGCACTTTTCTCTTGCTGACTGATATAAGTTCGTGTTGGCATTTTTTTCCCAAAAAACACTTGTCTCGTCAGCATTAAACACTTAATGGGCTCATAGCCACCTTCAGAAATAATTTCCTGCAATTCAGCAGAGAAATTACTTGCAGCTGTATGATCAGCTGAAGCACTTTCACAAGAAAACTTAATATTATGTAACTTATTATGCAACTTAAAGTTGTGGAACCAGCCAGTGCTAAAAGCATACTCTTTTTCAGGCCTTTTTTCCTTATCACACACTGTTTTAAACAACTGTAAGGACTTTTCCCTAACTAAGAGGAAATTAAGTGGTATACCTTTCATTGTCTTTTGTTCGATCCACTCAAACAACAAGTCTTCAGTTTTATTTACTTGCTGTGATCTGTGTGTCATTCTTTTCATGAGGTGACAAGTTGGGTTATTCATTACACAAGTCCGTATATTCGCCTCGTTCTTTTTAATTGTACGAACTGACGTTTCATTAAGGCCATAGACCCTCACTATATCCACCACACGTGAGTCACTCTTAAGCTTATCTAATATCTCGATTTTCTTCGTAATTCCTAGACTTGAATGCTTAATAAACCTTTTCTTGTTACTTGTGGCAACACTTGTATGCTTACTGGGTGCAATGAAAATAAGAAAATATGTATGTAAATAAACACAGCGAGCTTCCCGAGTATCGTCGTCCTACACGCGTATGAAACGAACTGAAGGCTGAGAGGGTCAATTTTTTCCCCTCCCTCAACCGTGTTAAATTAATTTTACGAAGTGTTAAAAAAAAGATGCCGCAATTCTTTAGTCGTGCTATAACCAAAACATGCAATCCAAAACCGTATTAAACGACTGTATACTGTGTTATATATATATATATATATATATATATATATATATATATATATATATATATATATATATATATAATACACACATAAATTGTAACCACGGACGAGTGGTATTTAATCAATATCAACACTGTGACTAGCCTCTTGGCGAGAGAAAATCACATGACACGCTAACCCACAGGACCACCCAATCCTACAAGAATCACGGACCCAGCAGAGGACATACGATGGTATGGGCGCCTCAGATCTAATTTGATTCTACTCCCCGTTTAGTGTACTAGCCTCCACCACAAGCGTCACTTATTGTAACCAATGACAAGTGATATTTAATCAATAATTAATAATCGGCTAGTCGCAGTGTCGCAGTCGTCGGTGCTTCTCTCCCCCCTCGTGGTATGGTTTGATAGTATGTGTATTTAAAGTGTGAGTTTTTCAGTCCTTCCTGGTAACCAATCTTAAAGTATTAAAAACTTGTTTAAAGCTTTTGTGAAGTTACAAGTGCGGCGGTAGTGTAGTTAATTTTTTAATATTTTGTATATGCACCAAGACAAGGTTTTTAACCCCCATAGGCGCCAAGGTATTTTCGGAACAGAAGGGAAGCAGAAGGTCACGTCACTCACATTGAAGGTAAGGAAGCAGATGGTCATGCATTTAAGGTCACTTATAGTGAAGGCAGGGAAGCAGGTCACGTCACTTAGTGTGAAGACAGATAAGCAGAAAGTCACGTCACTTTTAGTGAAGGAAGGGAAGCAAGTCACGTCACTTTTAGTGAAGGAAGGAAGCAAGTCACGTCACTTATAGTGAATGCAAGGAAGCAGGTCAGGTAACTTATAGTGAAGGCTGGGAAGCAGTTCACGTCACTAATAGTGAAATTAGGGAAGCAAATTTCGTCATTTATTGTGAAAGGCAGGGAAGCAGAGGGTCACGTCACTTTAATGAAGGTAAGGAAGCAGAAGGTCATGCCACTTTTAGTAAAGGCAGAGAAGAAGATCATACCACATATATTGAAGTCAGGAGAGCAGGTAATGTGACATTGAAAGCAGCAAAGCAGGTCACGTAACTTATAGTGAAGGTAGGGAAGCAGGTCATGTCAATTATAGTGCAGGCAGGGAAGTAGGTCATATCACTTCTATTTAAGGCTGGGAAAGAGGTCACATCAATAATACAGAAGGCAGGGAAACACGTTAAAACACTTATAGTGAAGGCAGGGAAGCAGGTTACGCCATTTATAGTGAAAGAAGGGAAGCATGTCACTTACAGTGAAGGCAGGGAATCAAAAGTTCACGTATCTCAAAGTGAAGGTAGGGACGGATTAAGTCACGTCACTATAGTGATGTCAGGAAAGCATAAGATCACGTCCCTTATAGTGAAGTCAAGGAAGCAGGTCACGCCACTTATAGTGAAGGCATCTAAGCAGAAGCTCAGGTCTCTTGTGAAGCGGATGGTCACTATTATGCAGGATACTGCAGTGCTATAATAAAGTTGTAATTGTGAGTGTAGTGTAGTGAAGCTCCACGAAAATAGTGTTAGTGCGAATTGAACTGCAGGTGGACAGCTAGTGGGACACGTATTAACCGTGAACACTGGGTGAGCTGTGTAGCTTCACTAGTCTGCCAGTGGCTGGCAAAGGAGTGGCAGGGAACGAAGTATCCTACAGTTTGGTTAATTAGTGAGTTGAGTTGTTTTTGTGTTAGACCATAAGTTTTTTTTTTTAATTTTTGTACTCTTAAAATGACTTTGGTGGGCACAGCCCTGGTAATTGTGGAGGCCAATTGTTGAGGGACAATTATTTAACCTGCAGAAGAGTTGGGGGTCATGGAGACTCACTATTGTGGTTACAAAATATAATATGGCCTAACTAACTGACTTTAAAAAAATAGAATTGTACTAGTGTATTTTATTGTGAAATGTTTTTGAAGGCAGATTTTGTTTTATATATACGTATGTTGTTACTGGTGTAGTGTATATTTTTGAACATGTGAGTTTGTCTGCCTTTCCTTATAATGAACTCTATAGTAATGTCCAGCTGTTTAGCGTTTTTGCTGAATTTCCCTTTGTAGTTCTTAGATGGTATATTTAAAAATATTTTATATGCCCCTAGACAAGGCACCTAGGCGCCAGTTTTAATTCGTAACAATCACGTCATTTTTAGTGAAGGCAGGGAAGCAGAAGGTCACGTCACTTACAGTGAAGGCAGGGAAGAAGGTCACGTCACTTACAGTGAAGGCAGGGAAGCAGGTCACGTCATTTACAGTGAAGGCAGGGAAGCAGAAGTTCACCTCACTTATAGTGAAGGTTGAGAAGCAGGTCACGTCCCTTATAATGTAGGTAGAGAAGCAGAAGGTCACGTCATTGATAGTGAAGACAGGGAAGCAGGTCACATCACTTATAGTGAAGGCAGGGAGGCACGTCACGTCACCTCTAGTGACGGAAAGGAAACATAATGTCACGTCACTTATAGTGAAGGCAGAGAGGCAGGTCACGTCATCTATAGTGACGGAAAGGACTCAGAAGGTCACTTCACTTATAGTGAAGGCAGGGAAATAGGTCAAGTCACTTATAGTGAAGACAGGGAAGCAGAAAGTCATATCACTTATAGTGAAGGTATGTAAGCAGGTACCGTTACTTACAGTGAAGGTAGGTAAGCAGGTCATGTCAAGTATAGTAAAGACAGAGAATCAGGTCACGTCACCTATAGTGAAGGCAAGGAAGAAGGTTATGCAACTTATAGTGAAGGTAGGAAATAATGGCATATAACTTATAGTGAAGGCAGATAAACAGAATTTTGTCACTCATAGTGAAGGCAGAAAGAAAAATGTCACATCACTTATAGTGAAGGAAGGGAAGCAGGTCACGTCACTTACAATGAAAGCAGAGAAGCACGTCATGTCACTTAGTGAAGGCAGGGAAGCACATCACCACCTCACTTATAGCAAAGGCATGGAAGCAGGTCAGGTCAATTATAGTGAAGGCAGGGAAGCAGATTGTCGCGTCAGTTATAGTGGAGGCAGGGAAGGAGGTCACGTTACTTATAGTGAAGCTAGGGAAGCATGTCACGTGACTTTTGTGAAGGCAGGGAAGCATGTCATGTTACTTTTTGTGAAGGCAGGGAATCAGGTCACGTCACCGATACTGAAGGTAACGAAGCAAGTCAGGTCACTTATAGTGTATACAGGGAAGCATAAGGTAACGTCATTTACAATGAAGGCATTGAAGCCTGTCACGACACTTATAGGGAAGGCCGGGACGAAGGTCACGTCACTTTTAGTGAAGGCAGTGAAGCAAAAGGTCATGTCACTTATAGTGAAGGCAGGTATGCAGAAGTTCATGTAACATATAGTGAATGCAGGGAAGCATGTCACTCCACTTATAGTGAAAGAAGGGAAACAACAGTTCACATCAGTTATAGTGAAGGCAAGGAAGCAGGTCAAGCAAATTATAGTGAATGAAGAGAAGCATAAGGTCAAGTCACTTATGGTGAATGAAGGGAAGCAGGTCATGTCACTTATGGTGAATGAAGGGAAGCAGAAGGTCATGTCACTAACAGCGAAGTCAGGGAAGCAGGTCATGTAACTTATAGTGAAGTTAGGGATGCACGTCACGTCATTTACAGTGAAGTCATGGAAATATGGAAGCAGAGTATACAAGGGCAGCACACTCTGCAACCTCTCAGAAACATAATAAGAAATACACTCCTTTTAACTCTCGTCTCATGGATGGAACAGTAGTGAATGTATGAGTACGCATTGGTGGCCTTCTTGTATACTGTATCAACACATCTAAGAATGGAAGTTAAGAGTCCACTTCTTTCTCCACGATAAATTTAATAGATGGGACCAAAGCGTTAATCTTTGTAAAAATGTATCCAGATCCATATCATTTGGCTAAAGACACAGGAGTTAAAATGAGTGCAAACCTCTAAATGTCAGGATATTACTCTATTCGATACGTACTGCACAGGAGTCGAACACGATTTTCATCGACATGAGAGCTGGCAATAATCCGGAAGCAAGTGTCTTGATAGAAATATTGTAGAATCGGCAATTATTAAGCAGGATAATCATTCATTATACAATAACAGTGGCGGGTTGTTCAAATTAAGTTGATTTTTACTTCAGCCAATCGAACATAGTCAAAAATCAAGCTCGTTATACGAATGAATTTTGTTGTCCTAAATGTGATGCTGAACCGAGGAATTATGGCCTATTTTTCCTATCTTTTCTGATAGTTGAACCAGAGTTTCCCTCAGAATCCTCAAGGATGAATAACTATGGCCGTTTTCTTTGTAATTACAGATGCCTCCCATTTAAATGAGTCCCTTTAAATGAGCCCTTTTCTAGACATTACCAGATCTATCTATATTTGGTAAGTAAAATCATTTATATCATATCCAGCATCTGCCTCAGAAGACTGTGTGATAGATCAACTTGGTTGTCAACCTTTGCATAATTCACACATGTCTCCCTTTAAATGTGTCCCGTAAAATGGATACCTTTTATAGAGGTGCGGAAACGCCTAAGATAATTAATTGCCAGTGATATATATATCACTGGCAATGCAGTTATTATATAAGTAAAGTTATTTATATCATTGCGTAGTCTGACAGAATTTTTCATAATTGCCATGTCACGTACGTTAGTTAGGCTACTATTATAATATTAGTGCTTGTGAGCTGGCTGTTTTTCTAATGCTATAATATTCAATCTTTCTGGTTATGGGTAATGGTGTGCCTGGGGGTACTTCCTGTTTGCCTTATGCTTCCCGCCTCTCTGCCTCACTCCAGCAAAGATGCTCACTGTGATCGTATCTGCTTGGACCTCTTCTTATTTTCTGCTACATTGCAAGCTCCTGATAATGTGTTGATTGCAACACGAAAGGCCTAGAGTTATCATTCAAGTTTCCTCGTGGTTGTTTTGCATGTTGTATCGCATGCTCGCGTTTCATATACATAATATATATATATATATATATATATATATATATATATATATATATATATATATATATATATATATATATATATATATATATATATATGTCGTGCCGATTAGGTAAAACTTGCGATTTTGGCTTAAATAGCAACGCTCACCTTGCCATATAAGACAAGTGAAAATTTGTGTATGCAATAATTTCGCCAAAATCATTCTGAACATAACGAAAAAATATATTTCATTGTGTTTGTTTATTATTAAATTAATGTTAACGTATCTAAAATATATTTAGTTAGGTTAGGCTAAATTAAATTGCGCTTGTTGTAATAAGGTTAGATAGGTTTTAAAGTTTCTCTTGGTACAAAATTATAAATTTTACATTAACATAAATGAAAAAATATATCTTTAAACGTATAAGAGAAACTTTTAGAAAGGACTTAATTTTAAATGAGTTCTTGCTAATTGACCAATTTTACCTAATCGGCACGACATATACGTATATATATATATATATATATATATATATATATATATATATATATATATATATATATATATATATATATATATATATATATATATATATATATATATATATATATATATATATATATATAGGTGTGTGTGAGCGTGTTAGATAGGAGTGAATGGAGACGAATGGTTTTGGGACATGACGATCTGTTGGAGTGTGAGCAGGGTAACATTTTGTGAAGGGATTCAGGAAACCAGTTAATTGATTTAGTTGGACTTGAGTCCTGGAAATGGGAAGTACAATGCCTGCACTTTAAAGGAGGGGTCTGAGATAGTGACAGCTGGGAGGGACTATTCTCAGCTGTCGTATCTGAGCTCCTCTGCAAAGACAGTGATTATGTATGAGTGTGGTGAAAGTGTTGAATGATGATGAAAGTATTTTCTTTTTGGGGATTTTCTTTCTTTTGGGTCACCCTGCCTCGGTGGAGACGGCCGACTTGTTGAAAAAAAAAAAAAAAAAAAAAATATATATATATATATATTTATATTATATATATATATATATATATATATATATATATATATATATATATATATATATATATATATATATATATATATATATATATATATATATATATGGGTGGCCCAAAGAGAAAAACAAAAGTTTCTCTTTTAACTTTAGTAATGTATACAGGAGAAGGGTTACTAGCCCCTTGCTCCCGGCCATTTTAGTCGACTTTACGACACGCATGGTTTACGGAGGAAGAATTCTGTTCCACTTCCCCATGGAGATAAGAGGAAATAAGAACAAGAACTATTAAGAAAATAGAAGAAAACCCAGAGGGTGAGTATATATATGCTTGGACATGAATGTGTAGTGTGACCTAAGCGTAAGTAGAAGTAACAAGACATACCTGATATCTTGCATGTTTATGAGACAGAAGAAAGACACCAACAATCCTACCATCATGTAAAACAATCACAGGCTTTCGTTTTACACTCACTTGGCAGGACGGTAGTACCTCCCTGGGCGATTGCTGTCTACCAACCTACTACCTAGGAAAATATATATATATATATATATATATATATATATATATATATATATATATATATATATATATATATATATATATATACTAGGAATTCGCAAGAGCAGGCGAAATATTCACAAACACTGATCTCTGGCCGACGGAGACTCGAACCTACGAACCTCATGACAAGGTACGCAGTGCTTTGCCGACCGTACCACACTGGTCCAATACCTTGGCAAAGCACTGCGTACCTTGTCATGAGGTTCGTAGGTTCGAGTCTCCGTCGGCCAAGATCAGTGTTTATATATATATATATATATATATATATATATATATATATATATATATATATATATATATACTGCCTCAGATAAGTTTATTACTATATTACATTATTCAAGAGTGCTCAGGTAAGTGTACTCAAATCTATTATCATCTTGGAGTGATAACAGAGTAGTGCTCTCCAGTTTTATATTATGCATGAGACAGCATAAGTGCACTCCGGAATTGTATATTTCAGGAAACATCCCACTTAAGTGCACTTCATCATATCACGTATGAGTTTGCAGACAAGTGCACTCCAGGTTTATTGCATCATCGGCACCACGATCTAAATTAATAAATTAATTTTCCTTGATTTTTCCAATTGTATCCAATTATTTGGCACAGCCTTCCACTCAACTGCACAATATACCAATTAAAGAATAATTTGATCGTCTGGATCGTTCACAAGGTCTGTGGTGACGCATCAACCTCGTTTCGAAATGATTTTCACACAAACAAAACAATCAAATTTTCCGTTTGTTGGAACGTGTAAATTATTCCAAACTGGTATTGTGGCATGTACTCTTCATCAAGGAAATTCGTTCCATTACTTGTGTATTATTAGTGTAGATAAAAGACAAGTCGATTAGGGATTAGCATGGGCTAAATAAGATTCGTTAGAGAACAGGAGAGGGAACACCTTCCGACGGTTTAGTTCCAGCTAGTACTCTTTTATTATTTGCTGGTGCGGTTAGACTCTCTGTTCAGCGTCTTAGAACACTGAACACGGGGCCACAAAAGGCATTTAGCCAGAAGAATTGAAACAGTGACCTATTTTCATTGTTGTGAAAAGAGTCAGGTTAATTTTTCCAAGCAATTTCCCATGAAAAATGCAGCAAATAAAAATCATCAGGAGGTGTGACCTCACCAAACAGGCAGTAAAGTGCGTGAGTTAGCGATTTAAAAGTTTCGAAAAAAACTGCTAATTAATCAGTGTTATCGGAGGCAAAACACCACATCCAGGACAATTTATCCAGTCATTGTGGTACTTCGTTGCTCTGTTATGACCGGTGTTGCCCTCAAATGACAATGTGTTGTTCTATTATGCCAATGTGTTCCTCTATTACAGCAATGTGTTACTTAATTAAGGCAATGTGTTGCTGTATTCAGACTCTCTACGAGCCATAATGACCACTTCAATCACATCATTATTTCGGGGGAGTGGGGACACTCAACAATGATCAAATAACTTGTCTGGTTATGGTCTTGCAAAGAGGCCGGTGCTACCATTGACAGAGACCGGAAGAACCATAGATAGACACCAGTACAAACGTGGATTGAAACCGGTATTAAAATAACCCAAGGCCAGTACTACCATAGATGGAGACTGGTACCAAGAGAACCAGAGGCCGGTACTACCATAGATGGAAATCGGTAACAAGAAAACACGAGGCCAGTACTACCATAGATGGAGACTGGTATCAAAAGAACCCGAGGCTGATGCCACTGGTGATCGATACCGTAAAATCTTGAAGCCAATAGAGAGATACTGCTAGAGTGTGAGTCTAGTTCTACTACTACTACTACTACTACTACTACTACTACTACTACACACACACATACAAGCTGGGGAGCGGTTTGTACCCAAGGGTAACAGGAATAATGAAAAAGCCAGGATGAGCCCATGGTTCACCCAAAGGTGCAGGGAAGCCAAAACCAAGTGTGCTAGGAAATGGAAGAAGTATAGAAGACAAAGGACCCAGGAGAATAAGGAGACCAGTCGTAGAGCCAGAAATGAATATGCACAGGTAAGCAGGGAGGCACAACGACAATATGAAAATGACATAGCAGCGAAAGCCAAATCCGAAAGAGTGGGTACATTACATTTTCTTGGACTGTAAGAAGGCGTTTGACACAGTTCCACACAAGAGATTAGTGCAAAAGTTGGAGGACCAGGCAGGGATAACAGGGAAGGCACTGCAATGGATCAGGGAATACCTGTCAGGAAGACAGCAGCGAGTCATGGTACGTGCCGAGGTGTCAGAGTGAGTGCCGGTGACGAGTGGGGTTCCACAGGGGTCAGTCCTAGGACCGGTGCTGTTTCTGGTATTAGTGAACGACATGATTGTAGGGATAGACTCCAAAGTGTCCCTGTTTGCAGATGATGTGAAGTTGATGAGAAGAATTCAGTCGGACGAGGACCAGGCAGAACTACAAAGGGATCTGGACAGGCTGCAATCCTGGTCCAGCAATTGGCTCCTGGAGTTCAACCCCACCAAGTGCAAAGTCATGAAGATTGGGGATGGGCAAAGAAGACCGCAGACGGAGTACAGCCTAGGGGCCAGATACTACAAACCTCAATTAAGGAAAAGATCTTGAGGTGAGTATAACACCAGGCACATCTCCTGAGGTGCACATCAACCAAATAACTGCTGCAGCATAATGGCGCCTAGCAAACCTAAGAACAACATTCCGACATCTTAATAAGGAATCGTTCAGGACCCTGTACACTGTGTACGTTAGGCCCATATTGGAGTATGCAGCACCAGTTTGGAACTCACACCTAGCCAAGCACGTACAGAAGCTAGAGGAAGTGCAAAGATTTGCATCAAGACTAGTCCCGGAGCTAAGGGGTATGTCCTATGAGGATTTGACGACACTGGAGGACAGGAGAGAAAGGGGGGACATAATAACGACATATAAAATACTGAGATTAATTGACAAGGTGGACAGAGACAGAATGTTCCGGAGATGGGACACAGCAACAAGGGGACACAGTTGGAAGTTGAAGACTCAGATGAATCACAGGGATGTTAGGAAGTATTTCTTCAGTCCCAGAGTAGTCAGGAAGTGGAATAGTTTGGGAAGCGATGTAGTGGAGACAGGTTCCATTCATAGCTTTAAGAAGAGGTAATGGTAAACCTCATTTCGCAGGGAGAGTGACCCAGTAGCGGTCAGTGAAGAGGCGGGGCCAGGAGTACAACTAGGTGAGTACACACACACACACACATACACACACACACACACACAAACAGACGCACACACACACATAGTAGCTGTGAATCGCAGTGCATACATTAGGTATCATTCCTCAGCTGACAATACATAAAGTTTCCCCCCTTCAGCACAGGCTACACTGCCCGTCTCAGGTCTCATCTCAGAATACAATTAACTGGGTGCTGAACTCCTTCCAGTATATCAGTGTTCTTCCAAAATTTTCGAGACTACAACAGTCGACAATATTCTGCAATACAATTTAATGTAGAAAATACAGGAAGATGATGGGGAATGTACATACTGACAATGAACGATATACTGAGGAATGTTTATAGCGAGAACAAAGACACTTTGGAATGAACACAATTAAGATGATAGAAATTCCTGTTATAAGATCACAGTGAAGATGAACGTCACGATGGTCAAGCTTCGCCTCAGAACCACTAAAGTATATATTTTGTCTCGGTGCTCTATTGTTAGTAACGAAACTCGTATTATTTTCCAGTGTCTTCTGTAAGTGCAATCTTATAGTAGCCACAACTGCTAACTGCACTCCCATAAGTAACTCAACCAGCGTGAAACCTACTAATCTATATCCAGGGAGTAAGCAAATATATGATATGACGACAGTTAGCGATATACTCGTTTACCTCAGTGTTTATGAGGATAAATATTCCTGTCGTATTGACAATATTAATAATGCCAGGGTAAACCAGAGCATTTGCCTGACTAGATGAGATGGAATGATGTCCAACTTTCCATCAAGTAGGAGGATTTACATAAATGCTGTTTATAATCTGCAATCATTTCTTCTAGCATTATGACTATGCAAGACACGAGAAGCTTCATTATCTCAAGACTTTTCACTAAGCTGGATTTAGGTCGCCAGGACTCAGCCGCCAGGTGACATTATTAAGCAATTTGTCCACCCATCATACAGTGCATTGGACCTTCCTTTATGTTTCCTCATTAGATTGATGAAGTGTCTAGTGGACGATACAGTTCTATAATAAACGTACCTCATTTACACAGGTGTTTGTTTTAAAACATAATATTTTGTCGAAAATCAAACATAAATTTTCACAAAAACTGTTAGAAAAGCTTGGAATGTATTTAATTAGAGGACGTTACGTGTCCCTTATGCAAAGCACGAAGCTCTGGCAGTTGCCAAGGTTTTGCTTCGCAAATATAATTACAGATTATAATCCTGGGTTCTCACGCTATGAAGGTAACTAATGAGAATTAATTACATGCATCGTAAAATCCATAGACACTAACGAACTCCAGAATTTTTTGCAATATTATCTCAACCAAAAACGAAACATTGAAATTCATTTATAAAGTCAGGTATACCATATAATTGCACTAGAAAGGGTATATACACTAAAACAGCCATGTACAATAGATCAGCCCTGTGCACTAGAACAGTAATGTGAATTAAGCCAACCATGTGCACTAAAGCACATAAGTGCACAAGACCAGTCATGTGTACTATCCTAGCCATGTGCACTACTCCTCTCTTATGGTTAGTTTCCATAACATGATTGTCAAATGTATGATTTGTTACACTATTTGCAATTAACTTCAAATAGTGAACAGAGATTGTTGCTATTTTTTCACGCACCGGTTACGGAATAAGTGAACAATTTAGATCAGGATTTTTAGAATCAATGGTAGAGTACAAGAGCTCTCAAACGAATCTGGATTTTATACCTGGCGATATGTATTGTAATCTATTATTTATATAATTATGCCACGTTCATATATAAAATGATTTAGAAACCCCTTGACAGGGTAAAAACAAAACTCATAACAAAAGAAAACAAGAAAATATGTCTAGCTGTCTTGCTACTATCACTTTTCAAAACGAACCCAGACACTAAAGTCACATCTCCACCTGAGGATATTATATATATATATATATATATATATATATATATATATATATATATATATATATATATATATATATATATATATATAATATATATATATATATATATATATATATATATATATATATATATATATATATATATATATATATATATATATATATATATATATATGTCACACGACACTGTGATGGATGTAGGTGTCATCCAGCGTCGACACAGGTATACTCTCATGTTAAGAGCTTGCCGGTCTTCCAAGGATAGATGGTGATCCTATCAGGGTGGTTTGCTCGGTTGTGGGTATTGTTGGCTGCCAGCTGTAGGAAGGCTTCTCTTTATGATGTTGTTGACTTCAATGTGAATTGCGTGCCAGCCCTTGGTTTTGGAACAGTTATGTTCACACGTATATACCGTGTGAATTGGAGTAGCAGGGAGGAGACCCACGGCAATTCGGAGGGTCTTAGGGTCGAGGCGTTATCCCATTGCTGAAGTGGGAACTGTTTGGAGGAAGTCCCCAGAGTGGGGTGCGCTTAGAGCTTGGAGACGGGCCTCTCTAATATTGCCAGCTGTGCCATTTCTTTGGCTGCCAGCTTTCTTCTGATCAGCATCCGTCGGACTGGCTAGACTGTACGACTAGGGTACGGTAAGCTGGGTGGAGCATGGTTGTGTAGGTGTTAATGTATATATATATATATATATATATATATATATATATATATATATATATATATATATATATATATATATATTTATATATTAACACATCGGCCGATTCCCACCAAGGCAGGGTGGCCCAAAAGAAAAACTTTCATCATCATTCACTCCATCACTGTCTTGCCAGCGGGTGCTTTACACTACAGTTATAAAACTGCAACATTAACACCCTCCTTCATATATATATATATATATATATATATATATATATATATATATATATATATATATATATATATATATATATATATATATATATATATATATAATATATATATATATATATATATATATATATATATATATATATATATATATATATATATATATATATATATATAACCACCTCTAGAACTTTACTGGGGACCCTCCTCCTCAGAGAAGACAATAAACGTACTTCAGGGAAAACTCAAGGTTCTCCCCAGAGCTGTTTGAATATTTTCTTCTACCACCCCATATATTTTATATTATTTAAGTACTTTAATAATAGACAGAATACATTGACAGAAAACACAAACATGAACATGAATACATTGATACAATATATTAAAGATTATGAATCTCCTCCAGCTCCTCCGAAGTCGGACGCCAGCCTAGTATGCACCATGCATTTTTCCTCTGGATGGCCACGCAGAGGCGCTGGAACATGAAAGTGGCTGCCCTTGGGTCCCTGGTGGTGTCGATGAGTCTGGAACCCAGTTCTTTAAGGAAACGTGTGGCATTTTTTTCCCATGCTCCCAAGGTCTCTGATCCCACTGGGACAAATTGGTACTGTTGGCTTATGTCCCTGTACTTGCCGATCTTGTACTCCTCCCTGTGGTCAGCAGCTCCTCCCTGTCTCCCGACACTGTGATGGATGTAGGTGTCAGCCAGCGTCGACACACAGGTATAGTCCTATTGTAAGAGCTTGCCATTCTTCCAAGGATAGATGGTGATCCCATCGGGGCGGTTTGCAGGGTTGTGGGATCTCTCTCGGCTGGGCATCCAGCTGTAACAAGGGTTCTCTTTATGATATTGTTGACTTCATTGTGTCTTGCATGCCAACCCATGGTTTTGGAACAGTTAAGACCATGTAGACCATATTGGTCGGCAGACGCATCTCCGCAAACACTCGTATATTCCGTGTGAATTGGGGCAGCAAGGCGGAGATGGGAACTTCGGAGGAAGTCCTCAGAGTGAAGTGCACTCACAGCTAGGAAACGGGCAGTCTCCCTGTCTGATGTTACAGCCCTAAGCATGTTGGCAAGCATCATTTCAGCGATGAGGCCATCCCAACTTGACAGTTTGTAGGCCAGTTCTGCACTATTTTTTTTTTTTGCTTGAGAAGGAAGAGTCTCCCATTCAGAGATTGAAGATGATTAAAGGAAAGTCTAAAAGTGTTAATGAATTAAAAACAACGTCGAATGTGAGTACAGTCTAATACACAAGGTGTGACTGGTAGTAGTTACCTGGGATCTTCAAGAAGTTAGATGGTCTGCCAAATCTACGAGATTTTTCTCTTGTGCTGGTCAGGTGAGTGATAGAATAGTGTGACCAGTGACTAAGGTTTTCTAAATACTATTAGAACATCAAATAGCCATTAGAGGAAATAAAATTAAAAAAGACTGAAATCGGGCAAGGAACATAGGAGGCTCAATGTAGGAGGCCATGTACACCATACCAGACAGTCTGAAGAGACACGTGTTGGCCGCTATTGATCGTCTCGGGGATGATGTTTTTCTCTGATTTGTGTAAGAAAGGTGAGTACAAAAGGGTTGTGTGAGTCTGCCGATGTTCAAATTAACGTCTCAGTCATATTCCGATTAAATATTGATGTTCATCCACAGTTACACCATTTAATTACTTCACTATTGTCATCTCAAACTTAAGCAACAACCTCTCCGAATGCCCACATACCCAATCCTATCCCACCCACCTTAAACGCACTTTAATATTTAGGACGGTCCTCCTCACTACACCCACCCACACTTATCCTACAAATTTCTCCTATCTCACACCACCTTCACTACTGCCACTGGATACACAGTTACAGTCAAATAAATATATTAGTGTCACTGAAGTTACCCATGAGAACACGAAGTTAGTACCAAAGCATCCGTGAAATTTATGTGATACAAATGAAGACTGAAGGAGCATTTATTACCAGCATATTACCAGCGAGGAAAGAGAATCAGGAAAAAATTCAGAGAGGAAAATCAAGGAAATAATCGGGGTAATTAGAGAGGAGGTAGGAAAGAGGAAGAAGACCCAACGAGAGGAGATAAAGATAATTAATGTGGTGGTACAGAGGGAGAAGATCCAGGAATGAATTAAAATCTAGCTAAAGAGAGAGATGAGAGAGAAGGACCGAGGGGCATGGAACATGGATTCGCAGAAATGACATGCAAAACAGTTCAAGAGAGAGGCTGGATAAATGGACATGGTTTAAGATGTTAGGGAGAACTGAATGCTGAAAAAGGTTATATGAAAAAGCACTTAACAAGAGTGGGAAAGAAACCAGATGTTTTTTTTTTCGATTAGGAGAGCAGGAACGATGTGCAAGATGTGAATTCAGAATGAAGGAAGAAAGAGCAAGTATATGCTAACCATATGGAGACAGAAATATGAAAAACAAGGAAATTATATACATTTTTAGTTTGGAAAATATGGACGAGACAAGACCAGAAGCAAAAAAGAAAATATTTTGAGAGGGAATTCGAACATAAAATGATCACACAAATTCGATGTATCCATTATGAAGAATCACATATCAAAGAGAAGGAGACAGGGAGAATAGAAGTGACGGGATAGTAGAATGGATGTGAGAAGAACGAGGGTGGTAGCAAATGGAAGCTCTTTTTCAAAGAAGGAAATGTCTCTATCTGTGAAAGTGACGGATGGCAATAATTTATAGATACGGATACACTCACAAACTCTTGAGCCCGAATTATTGCCCCATAGAAATACTTGAACCTTGCAACTACAGAATACGAACGTGAAAGTGAGCAACAGATTAGCCACCAATTAGTCAAGTACTCAAAGATCAGAGATTGGTACACAAATACAGATTGCATAACCAGCAAAAGGGAACAGAAAATTGACTATCAAAGAATGTGCAAGGAGACAAAAATAATCTGAAAAATAACAGCTGTTATTTTTCCTGAATTGTGCCACACAGTAAAGAATGAATGGAAAAAAATTGGAAAAGTAATTCAAAAACTATAAAGCTTGAACACAGTTGACAGGCGGGAACAATTAGATATTATCAGTCATATACAACCCTCCAATAAACAGCAAGAGACCAAGATAGGAATGTGAGAACAGCAAAGTGACAAAAAATAGAATAAATGAAGCAGATCACAGAGAGCAAATAAGTCAAAAGCAAATTTTCTGATATTAGAGAATATCAGTTATGGAGAAAATTAATGGGAAAGGGAGACCTGTGAGAGAGAGAAGGCAGACATAAAAAAAAAAAAAATGAAAGCAATAATTGAAAAAAAAAATATGGGTTTACATGTAGAATACATCTATGTGTAATTGATCACTCTGGTGTAAGTTTTGATTATTTAATAGAAGCAGGAATGAAGAGAAAATTGAAAGAAGTGGACAGAAAACCAGGCTAGAGTATGAGACAAAGAAGGTATTCGAAATTTCTTGAAAGATGTTTTCTGGGAAAAGTAACAAGAATGTAAGACACTCAAGGAGATGATTGAAGTAGTCGACAGCTATGAAGAAATGCAAGGAAGAGATTTATACTAGGCAATAAAGAAGAACAAATTATAGAAAGAACTGATAGTTTAACTTGTAGGAAGGCCAAAGAAAGGGATAAAAAAGTTGAAAAAATACAGAGCACAGAGGACACAGGAAAAGAGTAAAGTTATAAGAAGAGTTAGGAAGACTATGCATAGGCACGAAGAGAAGCTGACAGACAATTTGAAAATGAAATAGAGACGAATGAAAAAAGAACGCAAACTGCATCATAGCCACATAAAAAAGAAAACGACTCTAAAGATTAAATGATAAACTGAAGAATGAAGAAAGAATGCTGGTAATACAAGAAGGAGAAGCACAAGATAAGCTTAACAGATAATTAAGGGAGGAATTTATAGAGGAACAAAAAACTATGCTTGGAAACCCAAGAGCAACAACAGATCGACTCAGTGTAGAAAAAATATCCACAACAAAGGGAGACGTAAATAAGATACTGAAAGAACTGGACATCGAGTGTAATGACACGTGACACATAAAAAGACTCAAAAGATTCACAAAGCGTTTACAAACATCCAAAGTTAAACACAAAAGCACTTACACACACTCAGCGCTACATATTTTTGCACTTACAATCTGAGTGCTTCGACATCCAGTAAAGTTACTTAGTGCCCAGCCACACTAAAAACGTGTGTGAAGCATGTTTGTGGCGCACGAAACAAGTGAAGCTTGTGTGAAAAGGGTGACACGTGTGAATAGTGTTTGAAACATGTGATTAACATAGGTGTAATATGTGTAAAACACGTGACATGTGTGTAACATGCATGAAATGCGTGTAACATGTGTGTAAAACGGGTGTACCATTCGTGAAACGCTTATTTAACAAGCGTGAGAAAAGAAATATGGTGAACCATGCATGTACGTAACATGTATGCAACATGTATGCAACATGTGTGTAATATATGTGAAACAATATCAACGTTTGTATGTTAATGTTCTAAATGAATACTTTATAATCAATATAAAAACAGCTCCAACCTTTTAACACTTAATGAGCTCCTATGCTTAAAATTTATTTGTGAGCGCCTCTTTATGTTTTTAGTTACTGAGCTCCTGTACGTATTTTTGGTTAGTGAGTTTCTATGCCTATTTTTAGCAAGTGAGCTCTTGTTCCTATTTTTTTAGGGAGCTCCTGTATCCGTTTTCAGTGAGCTCTTGTGCTTATATTAGTTAATGAGCTCTTGTACCTATTTTTAGTGAGCTCATATGCGCATTTTAGTGAGTTCATGTACCATTTTTAGTATGAACTCTTGTTCCTATTTGTGAATAGTAAACTCATTTAACTATTATTAGTGAGCTCCTGTACCTATTTTTGATTAGTGAGCTCCTGTACCCAGTTTTGATTAGTGAGCTCTTGTACTTCATATTTTTAGCCAAGCTTTTCTAATAATCATTGGTTAGAGAGCACTTCTTCAAATTATTTATTAGTGAGCTCCTGCACTTTTTATTTGTTAGTAAGATCCTGAACTTAATATGTGATAATGAGCGCCTTTGCCTATTATTTGTCAGTTAGAGAGCTTTTGTACTCATTAAATTTTAGAGAGTTCCTCTTTCTATTTTTAGTAAGCTCCAGTACCTATTATTTGTTGGCAAGTGACTTGCTTGTTATTTATTTGTTAGTGATCTCTTGTACGTATTATTTATAAGTCAGTGAGCTCCTGAACCAACAGTATTATTTGTTAGTGAGCTCCTGAACCAACAGTATTATTTGTTAGTGAGCTCCTGAACCAACAGTATTATTTGTTAGTGACCTCCTGAACCAACAGTATTATTGTTAGTGATCTCCTGAACCAACAGTATTATTTGTTAGTGAGCTCCTGAACCAACAGTATTATTTGTTAGTGACCTCCTGAACCAACAGTATTATTGTTAGTGAGCTCCTGAACCAACAGTATTATTTGTTAGTGAGCTCCTGAATCAACAGTATTATTTGTTAGTGAGCTCCTGAACCAACAGTATTATTGTTAGTGAGCTCCTGAACCAACAGTATTATTTGTTAGTGAGCTCCTGAATCAACAGTATTATTTGTTAGTGTGCTCCTGAACCAACAGTATTATTGTTAGTGATCTCCTGAACCAACAGTATTATTTGTTAGTGAGCTCCTAAACAAACAGTATTATTTGTTAGTGAGCTCCTGAACCAACAGTATTATTTGCTAGTGAGCTCCTAAACCAACAGTATTATTGTTAGTGAGTTCCTGAACCAACATTATTATTTGTTAGTGAGCTCCTGAACCAACAGTATTATTGTTAGTGAGCTCCTAAACCAAGAGTATTATTTGTTAGTGAGCTCCTGAACCAACAGTATTATTTTTCAGTGATCACCTGAACCAACAGTATTATTTGTTAGTGAGCTCCTGAACCAACAGTACAACAGTAGTATTTGTTAGTGAGCTCCTAAACCAACAGTATTATTTGTTTGGGAGCTCAAAAACCAACAGTATTATTTGTTAGTGAACTCCTGAACCTTCATTTTTATTTATTAGTCATTGAGCTCCTCTTCCTATAATAGTGTTTATTATTTATTGAGCTGCAGAACCTATTGTAATAATAATCTTCATTTCTACAAGTACATGTACAAGGTATACTGACCTGGTTATGCAGAGCATTTCAGGTAAATTAAATAAGTTTTGTCCCCAGGATGCGATCAGCAACACCCAGGTACCTATTTTACTGATAGGTGAACATAGACAATAGGTGTCTATGTTCACCTGTCATCTACGGGACACCTACAGTACAGAACATCAACACCTACAGTATTATTTAATAGTGAGCTCCTGAGCCTACGCAATTATTTTTTGTTAGTGAGCTTCTCCTATTATTTGTTAGTTAGCTTCTGTTCTTATTATTTGCTAGTTAGGGAGCGCGTGTATTAATTATTTCTTTGGTGAGCTCCTCTACCTATTACCAGTTAGTTCCTGGGCGGCTCCTGTAATTAACTGTGACATGCTTCTTATCAAATATAGTTTCCTTCCTCCTCTAGGAAATAATAATGATAAGATCGAACATAATAAAGCACGGAGGGAAAATAATGGTACCTAGAGGGGGAAAAAATAATGTCCAGACCGGAAAATATTGATTCCCCTTCAGAAAATAATGGTAAAACTCAAATGAAGTGTGCTATGCTGCCACTTGGTCTCTGAAGCGACGAAAATTGAGTTGGTAACTCACATAGTTGCAGCGCCGGCCACGACTCAGCCTCCAGCCGACTCAGCCTCCGGCCACGACTCAGCCTCCGGCCACGACTCAGCCTCCAGCTTTAAGAAGGGACAGACCTCAACTTTATATGACGACCATTGATCTTTAAATTAATAGCATGATACTTAGATCATTTCGCCTTAACTTAGAAACCCAGGACCATGTAGTTTTAAGTTAGTAGCACTAATTCTATTTTGCTTTCAATTATTACCGTTGAAGGCGGGTATTTGTAAAAACCTCCCGCTTATCTCCCGCACTAATTTAGATACTTTTAATACTTTTAAGCATCTAAATGTTTGCATGAATTTGAAGTAGGAAAGTGTTGATGTGGGTGATGGTTTGTGTTACGTGAGCCGCGTCAACTGGGACGAAACTATGATATAAGGTATAAATGCAATAGGTATAGACGTAGATATAAATAAGATAAAAGGAAGGTAGATGAAAGGAGATTTAAGATGATGGGTGAGAAGTGGAAGATGGAGGGAAAGTTGAGTGATAGTGGGATAGATGGGGTCATATCAGTGGGTTAGAGACACACAGTAGTGGTTATGAGATGAAAAGTGGAAGGCGAAAGATGAATGTGGTGGATAGCTGTAAGAAAGTGAGGATTTTTTTAGGATGTGGCTTCTGCCACTTGGTGCGAGTCCTTAGACTTCTTATTATTTAAAAAACATCATTCTTCAGGTCCTTCATAGCTAATGTTATATTTTTTTCAGTTTTATATAATATTCTCATTATAATATTCTCAATTATATAATATTATTTTTTTTCTTTCCTACAGCTGTAAGGAATGTAGAATAAAAGCTAACACTTCCCTCTCTCATGCAGCGTCCCAGTAATATTAGATCATAGGATCATGTACTCATTACGATTTTGTCTCAGGCCTTAAGATATTATAATTCATATTTTTAGTTAATATTGGGTGGTTCTGCAGATTATCTGTTTTCCTAAAGAACTCAGCTGGGCCTGGAGTTGATTCTCAAATATAGGCAGAGAAACATATTGGTGCACAATGCATTGATCCCACATAAAAGTTTCTCAATAATTAATTACATCCTACACCATGACTTATTAACATGGAAATATAAACACATAAGCAGTATAATGTGATCCTTTATTGACAACGTTTCGCCCACGCAGTGGGCTTTATCGAGTCACAGACAGATCTACCTGGAAAATGAGCAACATGGAGATATATATAGGGTACAGTCAGGTGGAGAATGCTGGGTCAGGTGGAGAAAGCTGCATGTCACAGTCTTAAAAGTAGTGTGATAGTTAAAAACATTGTGTGACTTAAAGGACCTGCAGTGTACCATTCTTGAGTTCTAGGTGGGATAGCGTTGAAGAAGTTTCTTGGCAATAGGTTCAGCTATGTTGTAGAAGCCGTTGTTCTGGTTGAAGTTGTTGGATATACAGACGAGTGATGATTCTAGGATTCTTCGGTATTGCGTGTTGTCTTCTCTGGCGATGAGTCTTGCGTTTCTGTAGTTGATTAAATGGTTGTGTAAATTTCGGTGTTGAACACAGGCATTTCTTGAGTCGTCAGATCTGCCTGCGTACTGGTGTTCTGAAATGCGTGTTTGTAGGTCTCTGGATGTTTCGCCAACGTATAATTTGCTGCAGCCATTGCAAGGGATTGTGTATACCCCTGCCGTGGATTGAAGCTTTTCCTGTCTGTTACTGGTAATGTCCTTGATGGTGGTGGATGTGGAGGTGGATACTCGGAATGAGGTCTTAGAAAAAATGTTGGAAACTTGTTTGGAAATGGAGTTGGTGGGAAGGACTATGTATCTCTTCTCAGCAGTGTCTTCTCTGGGTGTGTTGAAGATGTTTAATGCCCGTCGTCTGCAGTCTCTAATGAAGTGACGAGGAAAAGAAATGCCTGTGTTCAACACCGAAATTTACACAACCATTTAATCAACTACAGAAACGCAAGACTCATCGCCAGAGAAGACAACACGCAATACCGAAGAATCCTAGAATCATCACTCGTCTGTATATCCAACAACTTCAACCAGAACAACGGCTTCTACAACATAGCTGAACCTATTGCCAAGAAACTTCTTCAACGCTATCCCACCTAGAACTCAAGAATGGTACACTGCAGGTCCTTTAAGTCACACAATGTTTTTAACTATCACACTACTTTTAAGACTGTGACATGCAGCTTTCTCCACCTGACCCAGCATTCTCCACCTGACTGTACCCTATATATATCTCCATGTTGCTCATTTTCCAGGTAGATCTGTCTGTGACTCGAAACGTTGTCAATAAAGGATCACATTATACTGCATATGTGTTTATTTTTCCATTGTGTCGGTATTTTATACCATTTATTTCCACTTATTAACATGAATGCTTCAACAGCTTCAGCGTTCTGTCAGCACTCTGCCATATATTCCGTAAGCAGCTCGCATTCACGCTGTTACCTAACTAGTCAATGATGCTCTAACAGTCATGGGAGCATGACATAACGTCCTTCCGTTTGGTAATACATGCCTGGCAAATATCCCTAGGAGGGACAAGTCCCTTGTATCGTTTGTCATTATACCAATAAACGAATTCCCGAGATGATAATCTCGTCTGCCTTCCTCTCCATGCAAAAAGCATCTGTCAGAAACACGAACCCCAGACCTCCTGCGATGTCCTTAAAAAAATAAAGCTCAAATCAGCAAGAAGTTAGAAGAAGAGAATGTTGCAGGAGGAATCAGACTAACTACCACCAACGAAATAATTACCTCCATAGACTCCACTACAACCAACGTCGAACAAGGCAAACACTCGCCTAGAGCCATTAACAAAGACAAAGATTTTCGCGATAATACCGCTACAATAGTCACTGACAGTTTAAGAACCAGAAATGAATAAAGCTGCCACATTCTTCCCAGTTCAGCGGGTGGTTCCTCAACACATCAAACAAATACCCATCCCAGTAGCCGTAATGTCGCAGAGTTCGCAAGATTTGATAGCATCTGTGTCAGTTGTGATATTCCTGCGACCGATCGGCCTTTCTTGTTTGGTTCATTCGTCTTTTAAAGAAAGATGATGGAATCAGGCCCATTGTATTTGGCCACTTCCTCCGCAGTCATATTGCCAAGGCAGCAGTGAGAACAGTGTGTAGTGTTGCAGGAATCATGCTGAGACCATGCTAGCTGGGCTTAGTGATCCTGCAACGTTATGAAGACACCTAACCGTGTCATAAATTAGTGATCAAGAGAGACTTGGCAAATGCCTTCGAAGACTCAATCAAAAGGGATGTCAAAAACAGAGCTCTTCACTATCATTTATCCATTTATTCATTCTTCTTACAACATCGACTGGGCGTGTTTCTTAAATTGTCCTGCCAGCTTTCTTATCCTTCTCCAACACATCCACGTAGATGAAGTAAATTCTACCAGAACATAAAACAAAAGGGCAAGAGTTGATGACTCCATGTACAGTGGCACCAGCATGTAGAACAGCTTATCTGTATCCTAAGAGGTTCGTAAGGAGATCATAGCCCGATCACCCAAAGTTTTCATATCCTGTTATTTCAGTCTGTTTCAGAGATATAACAGTGTACATAAATATGTGCTAGCCTTGTCTCATTTCCAGCTGAAATATCACCTCGCAACAATCTGGTTGGGACACTTCCATCACGGATAAGGCTGTTACATCTTAGCTAACAGGTACAAGCTCTGGTGATGAGAGAGCTTGGCTTTTAACGATGACTGCTCACCACTCACAGGACTTTCTTCTAACAGTTTCCATCTCTGCGACTGGCAAACATCTTGACCCGGAGACTCTTCGAATTGCAGTGGCTCTCCGCCTTGCTGCCCCAGTTCTGATATCTTCCCAGAAGATATCAGGAATATTGAAGTCTAGATAATGAAGGTCATCTAAAAGTGGATGTCAGCGCACTTCTGATAACGCAGGTACTGAATGAATGATGGTAAATGTGTTTCCTCTTTGGAGTCACCCTGCATGGTGGCAAGACCTCCATGGCTTGGTTCCAGACCAGACCAGAGGCTGTAGGTACATACAGACACGACAGATATCTGCCTTGAGTGCCAAGACAACCAGGCTATTGGTGCAAGGGATGGCGAGGGCGGGGAGGTAGCAACAGGCAATAAGAGGTGGTCAAGACGTAAGAAGTGGTTAAGATGTAGAAGGAGCTTAAGGGACAAGAGGAACTTAAGGGACAAGAGGAGCTTAAGAGGTAAGAGGAGGTTAAGAGGTAGAGACTGACATTTCAAGAGGAAGACTAATGTTGTTTTCCACTTCAAAGAAATTAATTTATCAAAGTTGAGAGAGAAAGAGAGAGGGAGAAAGAGAGAGAGAAAGAGAGAGGGAGAGAGACAGACAGACATACAGAGTGGAGGGTTGAGGAATAAAGCCATGTAAGCCAATAAAGGAGGACATGTTACCAGTGGTAACGAACCCGCTCCCCTCCCCTCTCCCCTTATAATCTTCCTAACTCCCTCCGTTATTTCTTTGGTAAGTAAGCACAATAAAGCGGTTTTCTTTTTTAACTAAAGTTCTATAACAATAAAGACTTCACAGATGTAACATTACTTCTCAAGTCAGTCTTATGCAGTGACTTTTGAGTGTGTGTGTGTGTGTATTCATATATTTGTACTCACCTATTTGTGGTTGCAGGAGTCGAGTCATAGCTCCTGGCCCCGCTTCATCAAACCTCGCCTTAAAACTATTTATGGTTCCTGCCTTCACTACATTACTTGCCGGACTATTCCACTTCCTGACAACTCTATGACTAAAGAAATACTTCCTAACATTCCATTGACTCATCTGAGTCTTCAAATTCCAATTGTGACCCCTTGTTTTGGTGTCCCATCTCTGGAACATCCTGTCTCGGTCCACCTTATCTATTCCTCGCAATATTGTGAATGTCGTTATCATGTCTCCCCTAACACTCCTGTGTGTTATTATGTGTGTATTTGTTTGTGTGTGTGTGTGTGTGTGTGTGTGTGTGTGTGTGTGTGTGTGAGTGCAAAACAATCGCAAACAGGCGATCTTAACAATGCAATACAAGACACGGGGGTGGAAATCTTAAACTCAAGTACTTTCACTCTTCTCAGTGCATTACCAGGAGCTGTGCAATATTGCAAGGGCCCTTGCACCAGTATCAATTTGTCTCAGTGGTATCGGAGACCATGGAGAAGGAATGGCACACGTTTCCTCAAGGAACTGGGTTCCAGACTAATTGAAACCACCAGGAAAACAAGGTCGGCCTCTATCATGTTCCAGGTTCTGAGCATGATCATCCAGAGAGAAAAAGCTTGCTGCATACTGGGCTCCCATCCATAATATTTGATATATAGTGCTAATGTATTCATGTTTGCGATTTTAAAATATATATATATATATATATATATATATATATATATATATATATATATATATATATATATATATATATATATATATATATATATATATATATATATATCACTTAATAATCCAAATCTTCCAGCAAAATTATGCTTTAGATTTGGCTGATATATTGTGATTACGGACCTGTTAGCAATGATAACACTTTCTTTGCAGTATATTCGGTCACTTGTTTAGATAACGTTTATTGTTATACAATATTGGATATAATATCAGAATGGATATTAATTCATATTTGAATTCGTAAATCTACTTTTATATTGATCCAGGCAAAGTACCGGCAATTAATTTTGTCATCCAGTCACCATCTTCGTTACAAGCTGCGCTAATTAATTCATGAAAGTAACCTTCACTACTCTGTTTACTACGTTGAGTTGCCTGATAATTTGTCTGCCCAAGAGAGACTGTCCAGAAATATTTTTCCGTAACTGTACAAGCTGCAAGAATGGTCTGACAAGCAATTATTTGAATTTAACATCAGAATATGGAAAGTAAAGAATATATGATAAGTTATAATGTTACCAGAAATAGAGTACAAGTACAGCGGACAAAGACTGTAAAGTTCACTCAAAGAGAAGATTCTAGGATTGAACATACTTCGGAGCCGAAGAAACCGTGAGACTGGCTAATTTAATAGAAGCTTTCAGGAATCTCAACAAACAGTCAATCAATTCACAATATGTAGCATACAAAATCATATCAAAGAGTGATTTGTGTCTTGTGTTATGGACACACGACCATAACACAAGACACAGATCACTCTTTGATGTTTCTCGTGTCCATCTCACACTATGTAAAAATTCTATGCACATAAAGAGCCCAAAAATTTGGAATTCCTTACCAGTGAATACCAAAGGAACATTGTGCATCAATTCAAGACTTCTTAAAAACCACCTACTCACCCAAAACTAAATACTCAGTACTTAACTTTACCAACAAAGCTACCAAATCACTCTCCTCCGCCTCAAATTATAATTGCTCACTGTGTTACTCCCCTAGCCTCAGAACCCCGAAAGTAAATGCCCAGAGTTCAATATATTCTTATATTTTAACCTAATACAAACGTTGAATAACAAATATTTGACAGACGTATAACCTATTGCATAATTAATGCTCCCTTTGCACTACAAATCACTGTAAACTCTAACTGTATACAACCTATATATATATACTTCCTACAATATGTCAACCACATTTAAACTTGGAAGGAAATAAATAATCTAAATCTAAATCTAACAATCTCATATTGTAAACTACTTTCAACATGGCCCTTTGTAATATTCCCATACCGTAATTTGAGTCATTTTACTGTTTACTATATATAAAAACAGATGTACAACTTTTACAAACTATGATCTATTTGTTTAGTATTAAGTAGAAACCCATTAAGTTTAGTCTGCCCGTAATGCCTAGGCATGCAAGTGGCTCTCTTTTTGCACTGCAAATCATTATTGTAATTACACACTGTAAACTACCTTGTCAATCACATTGTACACTTGCAAATTAATAAAAATCTGAATCTGAATGCAGCGCTTATATTGCATCCACATCTGCTGAAGCATGTCAACTAGATGAAAAAATTGTGAAGGTTAGCAACGAGACTAGTCCCAGAGCTGAGAGGTATGAGGAATGAGGAGATAAGAATAATAAGGCGGGTTTCAGTCTCCTGTGTGCGAGTTATTTGTGTAATGAGAGACTAAAGAAGCTAAACTTTAGGTTATAAGTGGAAAAAAGGACAAGAAATTTCCTGGTTATGTCTTACAAAATACAGAGAGGAATTGACAGGGTTCACGTGGCGAATCTTTTTGCTCGGGAATCAGAGGACACAGACGGAATTTAAAACACAGTTGTGTTACAAGACTGATATGCAATACTTCTTTAACTGGTCAGGAAGTGTAATGAAATAGACAACGCAGTGGTAAAGGCGGGATCCATTCAGTTTTAAGAATACGTATTATATGTAGGACTCACGCAACCAGGACAGATGAAACTCTATAGCAGCCAGAGAAGAGGCAGAACCAGGAGCTGAAACTCGTTCGCAGCAACCACAAACAGGTGAGCACTCACACAAACAAGTTCCTTAGCCTTTGTGGAAGTCATGCACCTGCAGCGATGGCTATTGTAGCCAACTTTGCAGCTTAAGCCACCTCACATTACCAAACATTAGGGGAGTTTAATTGAATTATTAAACACTTAATATAGAGTTTCATTGTCTGCGAAACTTTGCGTCAAATAATATTTATCATATCAAATCATAAGCATCTATCACTGAGATGTGGACTATTAGTAAGAACTGATTTATCGTTAAGATATAGACTATTATTATAATATGGAAAATCAGTGATATATTGAAACTCATTGAGAAGCAGACAGTTATTGAGACATAGGATATTATTGAGTTATGGATTATCTTAGCGAGATGGATTATCCAAGCGAGATGGATTATCAAACAGATTTGGACTATAATTGAGAACAACTGAGATGCACAAAATACATATTTACTCTCATGAGTGTCTTGCTTGTGTTAAAACATGTCACTGATTTGTAAATGATATAAAATACGAATATATTTTGAGCAGAGTTGTCTCGTTTGTAATAGAGAATATATGTATACTCACTCAAATCATGGGAACAAATTACATATACTACTACTACTATTACTACTACTACTAATAATAATATTAATAATAATAATAATAATAATAATAACAGAAGGGATAAAGACAGGTGTTGCAAGTAGGGAGGGATATAGTTTTGAAGTGATTTGTGTATTTTTTGCATTATATTTACAAAGAGAAAAAGGGGAAAAGAACATTCAAGATTACTAAAGCGTATGGTTTAATTATTATTAAAACAGTCATGGGTAAAACAGAAAGTAGGACTGCCGAGGAATAAGGAGGATTTAGGATGGGTAGGAGGATGTATAAGTCAAGCGTCTACATAATAGCAAATAAGTGACCAATATTTAGATGATGGAAAGGGACAATTTGTTGCATTTATGAACTTAGGAAGGGAAAATGATAGGGTGAATAAGGAAGCAAAATGTTAGTGTAAATGTACGGTATAGGTGGTAGGTTACTAAAACCAGTAACGAAGGAAAGTGGAGAAATATTTTGCAGTAAAATGAGGCCTTAGACTGGAATGTGTGATGTCACTAGGATTTAACGTATTTATAGATGGGACTGTAAAAGAAGTAAATATATGAGTAACGGGAAGAAGTGTGGGATTAAAGGATAATAGACACAATTGTTTAATGCTAAAGACACATAAAATTTAAGAGACTCCGAATGGAAGTTACAATGGTTGATGGAAGAATTTTTGAAGGCATTGTAAGAGATCAAAATTAAAAGCTAATATAAAGGTGACGAACGTAAAAAAAACATAGGTAATGAAAGTTTACGTATCAGATTGGAGGAAGAGAACATGGAGGAAATAATTGTGTTGAGATATGTAGGAGTGTACATGTCGTGAGATGTTTTATGACAGACGAGGTAAAAAGGTAGGTGGTGTGTTGATATGTCTGTGGAAAGAAATATCCTTATCTATAGATAACAAAGGGAAAGTACCACAGAATAGTGCTACCATTATTAGGAAACCCCTAATGGTTGCCTGATTATTTTTCCTTCCTTCAACATTCCATTTTTATTTCGTTCAAAACTTAAGATCTCATCCAACTGGCTTCAAATTTTCATCACTTGTGTACGGAAACGAGGACCAAATTCTCCGAACAATTGGTATGCTCTCGTGTCCTATCACTAACATTGTTGAAACCATTCTTAGCAAACTGGAACGATTGAAAACTGCCAAAACTGTCAAAAGCATAACTTAAAATGATCAGAACAGATGCCCAAAATACGACTCCCGCTTGATTCTACACTTTTCAGCTACTAATCTTTTAGTTCAAAAAAGAACATCTAGGAGAGACAGCTTCTCAACATACTTTAAGATTCATCGAGTGCGGCATTATTATAATGGAATTAGTCTACTTTCCTTTTTATTGGCTCTTACACCAATCCATGCGTTTACACATTCGTTGGTTTTAGCAATATATACACGTGACTATCATGGGGTTGTTGTTATTCCTGAGTTACCTCCTTTAAGAATTTTTTTTTTCTACTATTCATGAATTTTCTCTTTTCTTTGTGTAATAAAGTTGTGTGCATTAATTCCATATCTTTATCCAGTTTATCATACGGCATTAATTTTTTCTGTATTTGAATTACCTGAACATGGAAGGTGACGCCCTCCTCCCCTCATCCTTGATACTGAAGACAATGGAATTAGGATAGCAGTTAGAGAAGCAGATGACTGATAGAAAACACAAAAAGAACGTCTTCAATTATAGAGGATTAGGTAGTCGCCCCACCTGAAGGAGGAAGTGGTCAAAGCAAACAGTATAGATAATTTTAATTCTAGGAGTCACCTTCAGTGACTAGTTGAAAAACGAAGTCAGAAGCAGACACCAGATCTACTCAAGGGCTATCAGCTCTGAAAGACGAGTGCGTGCGTAGCGTGTTAGGGGGCTTGGGTCCCTCACCTGCTAACAACATTTGGGTCCCTCACCTGCTAACAACATTTGGGTCCCTCGCCTGCTAACAACATTACCACGTCACGTGGATAACCTCAATCAGTGGCACAATCAATCATTCTTCATCTTGCACACGAAAACATGAGATTGAAAAACCTAAAACAGAATTTTAAAAAAATAATGAAAATAATTATACAAAAAACCTTAGGAGTTGTAATTTAATGCAGTCACTGTAATAAGACATGATACAATATCACGATACACAAAACCTCCACACAGGGACGACACACAATAACAATACACAGTCATGATGTACAGTCACGATACAGTCACAATACAGTCACGATACAGTCACGATACAGTCACGATGCAGTCACGATACAGTCACTATACAGTCAAAATGTAAAATCACAATACTCAGGTAACTTTAAGCATTTATTGCATTATTATCACATTACTTGATTAAGAAAAAAATGGTTAGAAAAATATTTGGTGCTATAATAATAATAAGAATAAGAATTTTATTACTGAAAAATATGGCATTAGTTTCGCAAAACCGTGCAGGCATAGCACACATCACAGTGACCCACAGATTTAGACAGTTAATTATGTTTACAAGAGCACTAGATAACGCTAGCAGCAGGGGACACTACCATCAGGTAACATTAGCAGCAGATAGCGCTAGCAGCATGTTATACTATCAGCAGGTGACACTAGCAACGGGTGACACTGGCAGAAGGTGACACTAGCAGCAGGTGACACTAGCAACAAGTGATACTAACAGCAGTGACACTACCAGCAGGTGACACTAGCAACAAGTGACACTAGCAGCAGGTGACGCTAGCGCCAGGTAACCATAAAAGCAGGTGACAGTAACAGTCATGTGTTTCACAGCAGGTGACACTATCATTCATGTCTTCCATTGCAGGGGACACATATGAGGACTGCAGGACGTCTACTGGCCTTAATTCAATAAAGATTAATATTATTAACCCCTAACAGATAGATATGAATGAAAACAAGTTCAGCAACTCAACACCTTAGTAGTGAAACTTTGTTATTAAACATTTAACATGAGTAATAAGATAACAGCTAAAATAAAACAGTTTTTATATTCTCAATTTCAAATAAATTATTAAAACTTAAATCTTTCCATCCTCTAAATACACTAAAATAGTTAGAAAATGTTGTCGAACCAATACGAAAAAAAAAGTGTGAAGGGTAATTTTAAATTAAACATTTCACACAGAATAAAATGTCCCATTAAACTGCAAATCTGTCGAACCTCTAAATGAAATAATTTAGTCAGACTGTGATGTCCAGCAAATTTGGAAACATTGCATTGGTAATTTCAGATTAAACATTTCAGACTTTACCATTTTAAAAAAAAACTTTGAATAAACCATTCCACGGGTGGGGTTCGAACCCGCAGCAGTATACGGAGAGAAGATGATTATCTGTTGATCTTACAGTAAATGCTACAGCTCTGCACACCATAAGGCAGTAACGTTACAATCGCAATTGTAACGAGCCTACCCCGAAGGTCACTCCAAAAGGCAATCTCCCACCCAGCATTTGTCCGTCCTAATTTCAAGTTAAGACACCATGTTCTTTTCACAAAGAATGCAATCAGTATTTATGGGAAAAATAGTGTTTCTTTAAGGATTATGAACAATATTCTGGTTTATAAAATTGTCAAGTTGACGGATTTACGGATGTCAAAACTCAAATTAAAAATATGTTGTGCATCATACTTAATAAGTCATAATTCAACAATATTTTGTTGAAATGTAGAAATACATGAAAGTAATTCTATGGCCATATTACAATCTGTATCCCAACACAATGTCCTGTATCCCTACACAATGTCCTGTATACCTACACAATGTCCTGTATCCCTACACAGTATCCAGTATCCTCACAAAATGTCCTTTATTGCATATTTATACTTTTTAATTCTGGTCACAAGTGACTTCCCAGCTTCTCCAAGATGAAACTTACCCCACCTGTTACATGGAATGGAAAATAAACTCCCAAAAAATACTTGGTAGGATATTTATTTACTGTTATTCAATACTGACATATTTAAAACCAACATTGACTTTAAAGCAATCAAGAGATTGTAAGAGATGTAAGAGATTTTCATGATGTGGTAAAACTAGCAACTTCTAAGACCATATCCTCAGAGCTGCTTCTGTCTTGTAGAATGTTTCTATTTCAGTATCAATAAACACTCGTAAATATTGTTAACTGATTTTCCAACTCACCCATCATAAAACAGTGTTTAACTCGTGTTTGGAATCAGTGTATGAACATATGTTAGTTGGTTTACAATGAACATTAAATATCAATTCTCAACCAGATCTATCTATAAAGGATGTGTAGACCAAGTGTTTATATTGAAGCTCATAAGTGAACAATATTTAGATAAAGGTAAGGACGTTTTTGTTGCATTTAGTGATATAAAAAGGCATAAGATAGTGTCGATACGGAAGCAACGTGGTCTACCTGGAGGGCATTCCGGGGATCAGCGCCCCGCGGCTAGATCCACGAACAGGCCTCCTGGTGGATCAGGGCCTTGTCAACCTGGCTGTTACTGCTGTAGTCCAACGTACGAACCACAGCCCGGCTGATCCAGCACCGACTTTAAGTATCTGTTCAGCTCCCTCTTGAAGGCAGCCAGGGACTTATTGGTAATTCCCCTTATGCATGACGGGAGGCACAAGTCAAGTGCTTCCGAGCGTTTCCAGTAGTTGAGATATTTGATTCAACGTATATGTGCAGTAAAGGTTCTCTGTACACTCTTTAGATCTGCAATTTCACCTACTTTGAAGGGAGATGTTAATGTACAGCAGTATTCCAGACTAGAGAGAACAAGTGATTTGAAAAGGACCATCATTGGCTTGGATCTCTTGTTTTGAACACTCATTATCCATTCTTTCATTTTCTTTGCAGTTATGATCGTGGCACTGTTGTGATCCTTGAAAGTGAGATCCTCAGACATTACCACTCACACGTCCCTCACATTATTTTCCCCCTCAATTGTATGATCAGAGTTTGTAGTAAATTTTGTTCTAGTTATTATCTCCTTCAGGTTTCCATAACGGAGTAGCTGGAATTTGTCTTCATTGAACATCATATTGTTTTCTTTTGGCCATTGAAAAACTTGGTTTATATCTTCTTGGAAGTTAACCGTGTCCTCAATAGATGACAGTCTCATGCAGATCCTAGTATCATCTGCAAAGGATAACACGGTGCTATGGTTTACATCTCTGTTTACGTCTGATATGAGGATGAGGAACAGGGTGGGGGTGAATACTGTGCTTTGTGAAACAGCTTTTCATTATAACAGCTTCCGATTTAACTCTGTTGACCACTACTCTTTGTGTTCGATTGGTTAGAAAGTTGAAGATCCATCTATCCACTTTGCCAGTTATTCCTTTAGCACCACACAAATAACTCGCTCACAGGAGAGAGGAGCTTGCGACGACGTTTCGGTTCGACTTCTGTGACTTTGTAAATAGTTCAAGTCGGACAGAAGCGTCGTTGTAAGCTGCCTCCTCCTATTTGTGGGTTATTTGTGTATTGTTCCAGTCACGGCATTGTGCCTTTTTGTTATTTATTCCTTCAGCACGAATTTTGTGCGCTATTATGCTATGATCGCACTTGTCAAAGATTTTTGCAAAGACTGTGTATATTACATCTTCATTCTGTTTTTCTTCCAGTCCATCCAAGACCATATCATAGTGATCCAGTAGTTGCGAGAGGCAGCAGCGACTTGCTTTGAACCCATGTTGCCCTGGATTGTGCAGTTTTGGGGAATCCAAGTGGTTTGCAATCGTGCTTCTTAGCACTCTTTCAAAGATTTTTATGATGTGGGACGTTATAGTTATTGGTTTATAGTTCTTAGCTAATGCTTTGCTGCCACCTTTATGGAGTGGGGCTACATTCGTTGCTTTTAGTGACTGGATTATCACCAAAGTCTAAGCTCCTTCTCCATACCCAGGGCACGCAAAAGGGGTTTCTTGCAGTTCTTAATAAACACAGATGTCCACGAGTCTGGGCCTGGGGCTGAGTGCCTAGGCATGTTGTCAATGACTTTCTCAAAGTCTATCAGAGTTAGGGTAATGTCGGAAATCTGGAATACATTGATGGAGTTTTGAGGCTCATTTATGAAAAAATCATATAGATTGTCTATCTTTAGACTGATTAATGGCTCGCTAAACACAGAGTATTATTGGAATTTCAGTGTCTCACTCATTTCTTTGTTGTCATCTGTGTAAGTCCCATCTCGTCTGAGCAAGGGCCCGATATTAGATGGGGTTTTTGCATTGTTTTTGGCATCTAAAAAGAAATATTTTGATTTTTTTTTCAATTTCAGTAATCGCTTCTTTTAGCTAATCCTGTTTCTCCTGGGTCCTGTATGAGTCCTTTAACTTAAGTTCGATACTTTCCACTTCCCTGGTCAGCGCTTCCTTCCGTGTATCAGATAATATAGCGTTCTTGAGGAGCTCAGTGATTCTTCGTCGTCTTCTGTAGAAAAATCGTCTTTCTCTCTCCAGTTTACTTCTTCTCTTCTTCTTTCTTAGGGGAATATGCCTTGAACCTATTTCAGCTGCCAGGAAATTGATTCTTTCAAGGCACTGGTTTGGATCTATGTTATTTAAGATAGCTTCCCAACATGTTTCATTTAAGACATGGTTCACCTGGTACCAGTTGATGTTCTTGTTGTTGAAGTTGTATTTGGTTAATACACCTTCATAGCTGGGTGCATTTTGCTGATCAGGACCACTAGGCATGTAAGTCTGAACTTCCATTAAATTGTGATCGGAATTAGTTGTTTTAGATATTGTTATGTATCTTACCAGGTCCTCATTATTTGTGGAAATAAGATCAAATGTGCTTTCCAGTCTTGTTGGCTCCACTATCTGCTGACTTAAGGTGTGTTTATCGCAGATATTTAGCAGCTCATGTGTGTGTGACCTTTCATCAGCGTTGCTCCAGGGATAGTTTCTGCTATAACATTATTTGCTACATTCTTCCATTTTGTTTGTCTTAGGTTGAAATCAACAAGCAGTAAGATATTTAGGGACGGAGATGGAAGGCTTTCCAGATGGTAATAAATTTTCATTAGCTGTTCTTTGAACTGCTGGAAGTTGCATCTGGTGGCTTATATACATCCACGATGAATAGGTTTTGGTTCTCGATCTTTATTGTTAGAACTTCAACTACATCATTTGTGGTGTTCAGCATCTCCATGCAGATAAACGACTCTTTGACATACAGGCCAACCCTCAATTGCTGCTTGTTTTTTCTGTCAAATCTAAAAAGGTTGTACCCATTTATCCATATTTCGTTGTCAAAGTGATCCAGTGATAAAAGGTATTTTCTTGTTGGTGGATGGCTTAAGGCCCTGTATATTAGCAAATATAAACGAGGTTGTATTTTGTGTTTGTTGGGGGATTTTGTTATTGGCATCAATAGTTGTTGTTCTGGAGGGCCATGTGGGGCCACTGGCTGTGGCCTATTTTTGTTATTTCCTTGCATTTTCTTTTTTCGTTTCCCGCCACTAAAAAAATAAAAAACTTGGTAGATGTTGAAAGTGTATGGAATAGTTGGTACGTTAAGAGTTAAGAGTTTTTTATGAGGATAGCGAGGTTCACGTTAGGATATGTAGGAAAGAAGAAGATAATTTTCCAGTGTAAGTAAGCATTATACTGGGATATGTGTGATGTTACCCTGGTTGTTTAGCACATTTATAGATAGGGTTGTTACGGAAGTGAAAGCTAGGGTGGTGGAGAGAGAGGTGTGGGATTAAAAGAAAAAGAATCTTATGCAAAGTGACAGTTGTCGCAGTTGCTTTTTGATTATGACACTGTGCTTTGGGAAATTATGAAGAGAAGTTGCAAAGGTTGGTTGAGGAATTTGGTTGGGAAAATAAATGATAGAATTTTAGAGTGAACATAGTAAAGAGCAAGAAGACAAGAATAAAAAAAAATAGTTAGGTATTGAAAAAAATGTATGTGATCAGGGCCTGATCCACCGGGAGACCTGGTCGTGGACCAGGCCTCGGCAGCGATGATCCTCGGAATACCCTCCAGGTAGACTCCAGGTAGAGATAGGAAGGAGGGAGTCTGGAGGAAATGAATGTGCTCAAATATTTGTTAAAGGATCGATCTATGAGAGATGAGGTGAACCATAGCATTGACAAGAAACAGAAGGCAGGTGGTACATTCAGACACCTGTGGAAACAAAGAGCGTTATCCATGGAGGCTAATAAGAAATGAATTAGAATACAGTGGTAACAATATTCACATGTGGGAGTGAAGCATGTGTTTGAAACGTTGCAGCGAGGAGGATACCTGGAGTATACCTGGAGAGGGTTTCGGGTTTCAACGCCCCCGCTGCTCGGTCTGAGACCAGGCCTCGTGGTGGATCAGGGTCTGATCAACTAGGCTGTTACTGCTGGCCGCAAGCAAACTGACGTACGAACCACAGCCCGGCTGGTCAGGTACTGACTTTAGGTGCCTGTCTAGTGCCTTCTTAAAGACAGCAAGGGGTCTATTGGTAATCCCTCTTATGTATAGTGGAAGGCAGTTGAACAGTCTTGGGCCCCGGACACTTATTGTGTTGCTTCTCAGTGTAATCGTGGAGTCCCTGCTTTTCATTGAAGGAATGTTGTATCTCCTGCCGAGTTTTTTGCTTTCATAGGGAGTGATTTTCTTGTGCAAGTTTGGTACTAATACCTCTAGGATTTTCCAAGTGTATATTATCATGTATCTCTCTCGCCTGCATTCCAGGAAATACATATCAAGGGCCTTCAACCGTTCCCAGAAATTTAGGTGCCTTATCGTACTTATGTGTGCCGTGAAATTTCATTGTACATCTCCATGTCAGCAATTTTGCCTGCCTTGAAGGGGGCAGTTAGAGTACAGTAGTTTTCCAGCCTGGAGAGAACAAGGGATTTAAAGAGAATGATCATGGGTTTGGCGTCCCTAGTTTTGAAGGTTCTCATTATTCATCCTATCATTTTCCTAGCAGATGTGGTAAATACATTGTTGTGGTCTTTGAAGGAGAGATCCTCTGACATTATCACTCCCAGGTTCTTCACATATACCCTGATACAGCTTTAATTTACTCAAGTTTTCCATATCTGAGTAGTTGAAATTTCTTTTCATTGATCTTCATATTGTTTTGAGTGGCCCATTTGAAGATTTGGTTGATGTCCGCTTGGAGTCTTGTGGTGTCTTCGTTGGAGGTCACTGTCATGGCACTCCGGGTGTCATCCGCAAAAGGAAGACACAGAGCTATGGCTTACATCTCTGTCTCTGTCAGATATGAGGATGAGGAATAGAATTGGAGCGAGTACTGTGCCTTGTGGGACAAAGCTTTTCACCGTAGCTGCCTCAGACTTTACTCTGCTTACTATTACTCATTGTGTTCAATTTGTCAGGAAGTTTTAGATCCATGTACCAGCTTTTCCTGTTATTCCTTTATCACGCAGATACCGATACTTTTCCTTTGTTTTTTTGTTGTTGTTTTATTTTTAAATAAACTATGACAAGTATGATCAATATAAAAGGGAATGCTTATTGCTTAATATAAATTACTTAGCCCACGTAGGTTAAGTACTATATAATTAATTTTTTCTGGACTCCCGTATCATTACTCTTTACCAGTTACAGACACTCACTTGAGGCTTTCAAATTGACAAAGAAAAGGACAAATTTCTGAACTTATCTTCATGTTTAGTAATCTAAGCCAATCAGAAATCAAATACGAAATTAAAATCCGAATAATTTCCAGCAATATTCAACATGAAACAATATTACCCAACAATCATACTTTTAATTTAAAGTCGCAACAATATTTTCAAAAAATGAAGAAAACTTTATGGTAATAACTAGAAAGTGAAAATCTAAAAATATAGGTCAGAACTCGAACAGCTTGTCCCTCCATTAATACCTTTAATGTAAACCAAGGACACGAGTATTTATTCAGACACATGAAAATTCAACGAGAGTTTTCTCCAAAGATTAATCAATACTTAAACAAAACTCTGTTGACAGTCTTTGTTATATTCTGTGTTCCTTCTTATTACTCAGTCGAACACACAGACAGAGACTCAGAACACTTGAGAATACGTTGTGAGACGAAATAGAACGGGCCAGTTAAAACAGAAAACAATAAATAAAAACGAGCGACAACACAAAATGACATTCAAAGAGACCAGCGAGAACACTGAACAATTCGTATAGAGAAACGAGCGAGAATACTGAATTAAAAGTAAAGAGGCGAAAGAGAAATTGAAAAAACACAGATAAATAATCGAGAATACAAGATAATGCGTTGAGACACGAGCCAGAACACTAAATAACACGTAGAGAAATTTAAGATTAAGACTCATGTGCAACAGTTGGGTATATTTATTGATGAAACCTTACGCCTACATAGTAGGCTTCTTCTGTCAAATACAAAGGAAGCAGCAGTAATGAAAAAAATCAGTCCATCAACCTTAGAGAAAAAGTATTTGAGGTGGTCAGTCCCACAGCCTGGAGAAGAGTTCAGCTTCATAGTCTGGAACAACATGTAGGTGAAGCATGAGAACGGAGTCTTAAATACTGTCGATGGTGAAGTGGAAGATCTCGAGGACCTTGTAGGGGACGGAATTCACTAGTAGAAGAAGGCAGGTCCATCTGGAATCCAACCCTTCTCACTCGTAACTAGTAGATACACGATGAAAAAATGGAAGATGTTCTCTATACCAAGATGCCGGTGTGCTGCAGTGTCTGACAGTATTGCTGAAAATGGTGGATCCCGTCCCCTACAACGTCTTCGAGATCTTCCATCTCACCTTCGACAATATTTAAGACTCCATTCTCTTGCTTCAGCTTCATATCGTTCCGGACCATGGAGCTGAACTCTTCTTCAGGCTGAGGGACTGACCACCGCAAATGCTATTTCTCAAAGGTTGATGAACTGTTGCACACGTGTCTTAATCTTCAACTTGACTTGTCTGTATGTTATATTATTTTCAACACCACGTAGAGAGAGAGAGAGAGAGAGAGAGAGAGAGAGAGAGAGAGAGAGAGAGAGAGAGAGAGGAGAGAGAGAAGAGAAAGAGGAAGAGAGAGAGAGAGAGAGAGAGAGAGAGAGAGAGGAGAGAGAGAGAGAAGAAGAGAAAGAAAGAAAGAAAGAGAGAGAGAGAGAGAGAGAGAAAGAATTAAACGACCCAATATCGTTGCCGAAACAATACACAATATCCCTCACATAGGAAACTGAAACTTATGACGACATTTCGGTCAGAAACGTCGTCATAAGATACAGTCTGTTACGTGCGGGTTATTTGTGTACGGAAAGAGAGACGAGCCAGAACATTGAATAACACTCAGAAAGAGAAGCAAGATCACAGATTAACTCGTTGAGATAACAGGCAATGTAGAGAAGGTTATTACATTAATTCTTCTCAATACTCGCATCCACTCTCGATATAGGATCAAAGTCTCCTGTTTTAAGTTATAAACGGGTTTCTTCTCATTCTAACTCTCCTCTTCTCTCCTTTCGTTCACTATTTCTCCAAAGTCTTTGCCTCTTATCTTCTCATATTTCTGCTCCAAATCATTTTGCAGACTGCAATGTTATGTGTGGGATTCATCTGAGCTGCTACCACAGGCAGCTGTTACCTCGCCTCTAGTCATCGAATATCGTTCCTCTCTGAGCCTTCCCTTTCTAAACATATCCTTCTTTTAATTTAACTAACTTTATGGACCCTTACAGGAATAGCAATTCGAGTCTTTTCCATTTAACTTTCACTTGAACGTATGTCAAAGCGTCTGTAGTAATCTATTTGAAAGAATTTGTATTTGTATTGACAATATTTAATGTTAATAGTGATGCCACGCACGGCTGAAGTAACAGCCGCCTCTCAGCCGGTGATTTTATTTTGTCGAGTGGTAAACCAGGAACGAATGATCGTTAATGCAAGAATTTGCTCATGCCAGTCTTTTGGTAAAAAAAAAAAAGTCATCTTGTTTTCCAAGATTTTGTTCTTTCAAGGAACCTTTAAAATTTTGATGTTTTACGTAAGAGTAACCCTGGGTTTGTACGTAAATATTTCAGGCTTTGTAAGTAACATCACCGACATCATTCCTGCACCTAACGGGTAGTAATTCTTGCAGCCTTTCTCACTGTCACTGCAATGTCTCACAATGTTCATTACGTTCTGCTGAAGACTTGTATAGGTCTTCCTACCTTGGTGTAATCAGTCTCTACCCTTGTCTCCTCACCAGCATCCCCAGAATTTTATTTTTCCACTCTCTGCAGTTGGCCTTCTAGCAGTTCATTCTCTCTCTCTCTCTTTTTTTTTTACACAGGGTTTGACAATGTTAGGTTAAGGTTCCCTAACTTTATTGACAAGCTATTTACGAGTTAAGGATTCCTAACTTTATTGACAAGCTAAGAGCTGTTCTCTTTTTTTTTTTCTCTCTCTCTCTCTCTCTCTCTCCTCTTTCTTCTTCTTCTTCTCTCTCTTGCTCTCTCTTCTCTCTCTCTCTCTCTCTCTCTCTCTCTCTCTCTCTCTCTCTCTCTCTCTCTTCTCTCTCTCTCTCTCTCTCTCTCTCTCTCTCTCTCTAACAGTTAACATATATTATACACTTTGTCATTATATGTAACATGGAAAGTCGATCTGAATTTAAAAATACTTCATTTTTACCAGAATTTCTTTTTAGCTTTTCCGTTACCATTTCTCTTTTTTTCTGTGCAGATATGTCGTTTTGACGAATTGGTTTGGCGTGAGTTAGACGACGAGGTCGCTCATGGGTTGTACGTCTGTCATGTGTAGGTTGGATGAATAGGTTTGCTATGGTCTTCACAACATAGTCTACTTTGTTCTTGTCTGGAAAATGTATTTCTTATCTATCTAACAATCTTTCTATCACTACTCAACCATAAAGATGTTTTAGTAATAGAATTTTAAAGATTAAAGCTAATTGTCAGAATTCAAGTCACGATTTTAAGCTAGTGTTACCAGCTGTTAAAAATCTATTAATTCCTAAAGAAGAATACTTTCGGAAACATTACTAACTGCATATGCACAGCGATATACATCTCTCTTTATTTACGAAGGAGTGTTGTTTTAATAGTAGCGCCTTCGGCTCACATTAAAAGGACCCATGTTCGATCCGCGAATTGGTGGAGTCATTCGGCATGCTGATAGCCTGTTGTTCTTTGTCACAGGTGATCAGGATGGTGCTAGTATACCCTAGACAGAGGAAGGTTCGAATGAAGCGGAGTATAATGACGACTCTTCTTATACTGCATTTGTTGGGATTCGTATCTGTCTATTTAAAGGAGGTTAACAGACATGAGAACAATTGTTTGTGGTTGCTGAAAAAAACCTAGTTAAAGATAAATATTAAAAGTATTTATAATTCCTCAACAAGATGACTTTGATTAACTAAGCAAATGGAATAATAGATGAACTGAACGCATTTAATGTAAATTAATGTTATATAATGGAAACGGGACATAGGGAATAAGGCCAAATGAAAATTCATTGATTCAAAATATGTAAATATCATATAGAGACTTAGAAGTTACTATTAACAAAGAAATATCACCAGAAGATCATATAAACGAAATGCATGTGCAATACTTGCGAGTTAAAAATTGCTAAAAAAATCTTTTCCCAGAATATGTTATGCAAGAATTAGAATGCAGCAGCGGTGTGGTAACACCACTTTAAAACACACACACACACAGGGTCAATTAGACAATGTTGCAGAGTATGGCAACAGAGTAGAAAAAATAACAGTTTAGGAGAAAGATCGAAAATACCAATGATCCTCTTGTTGGGTGACATGAGGAGACACGATAACCACATGATAACCGCAGCAAGGATAACAAGAAGCCACAGTCCTAAACTGAAGAAAATGTGGATATGAAAGATTACTAGAAAAGGCTAGAGGCTGATCAACGCAAGCATGTATACACACACACACACACACACACACACACACACACACACACACACATAAACACACACACTGGAAAACTTCATGTACCAACACGTAAAGGACACTACCAGAGAGAGAGAGGAGAGGATGAACCAGCGAGACTGGACCTAATATTCACCTTGAGTAGTGCAGATATTGAGGATATCACATATGAAAGGCCCCTTGGAGCCAGTGATCATGTAATTTTAAGATTCGAACACACAGTAGAGTTACAAGTGGAGAGGGAAGCAGGAAGGGCTGGACGAATGAAGCCAAACTACAAGAGAGGGGACTACGTGGGCATGAAGAACTTCCTGAACGGGGTTCAGTGGGACAGAGAACTGGCAGGGAAGTCAGTAAACGAAATGATGGAATATGTGACAACAATATGCAAGGAAACTGAGGAGAGGTTTGTACCCAAGGGTAACAGGAATAATGAAAAAGCTAGGATGAGCCCATGGTTCACCAAAAGGTGCAGGGAAGCCAAAACCAAGTGTGCTAGGGAATGGAAGAAGTATAGAAGGCATAGGACCCAGGAGAGCAAGGAGAGCAGTCGTAGAGCCAGAAATGAATATGCACAGGTAAGAAGGGAGGCCCAACGACAATATGAAAATGACATAGCAGCGAAAGCCAAATCCGACCCAAAGCTGTTGTACAGCCACATCATGAGGAAAACAACAGTCAAGGACCAGGTGATCAGGCTAAGGAAAGAAGGAGGAGAGATCACAAGAAACGACCGCGAAGTATGTGAGGAACTCAACACGAGATTCAAAGAAGTGTTCACAGAGGAGACAGAAGGAACTCCAGAAAGACACAGAGGTGGGGTACACCACCAAGTGTTGGACACAATACATGCAACCGAGGAAGAAGTGAAGAGGCTACTGAGTGAGCTAGATACCTCAAAGGCGATAGGGCCGGACATTACTCCATGGGTCCTGAGAGAGGAAGCAGAGGCGCTATGTGTGCCCCTAACAACAATATTCAACACATCTATCGAAACAGGGAGATTACCTGAGGTATGGAAGACAGCAAATGTAGTCCCAATTTTTAAAAAAAGGAGACAGACATGAAGCGCTAAACTACAGACCAGTGTCACTGACATGTATAGTATGCAAAGTCATGGAGAAGATTATCAGGAGAAGAGTGGTGGAACACCTAGAAAGAAATGAGCATATCAACGACGGCCAACTCTGTTTCAGGGACTGAAAATCCTGTGTCACTAACCTACTGGAGTTCTATGACAGGGTGACGGCAGTAAGACAAGAGAGAGAGGGGTGGGTAGATTGCATTTTCTTGGATTGTAAGAAGGCGTTTGACACAGTTCTACACAATAGATTAGTGCAAAAGCTGGAGGACCAGGCAGGGATAACAGGGAAGGCACTCCAAAGGATCAGGGAATACCTGTCAGGAAGACAGCAGCGCGTCATGGTACGTGGCGAGGTGTCAAAGTGGGCGCCTGTGACGAGTGGGGTTCCACGGGGGTTAGTCCTAGGACCAGTGCTGTTTCTGGTATTTGTGAACGACATGACAGAAGGAATCGACTCCGAAGTGTCCCTGTTTGCAGATGATGTAAAGTTAATGAGAAGAATTCAATCGGACAAGGACTAGGCAGAACTACAAAGGGATCTGGACAGGCTGCAAGCCTGGTCCAGCAATTGGCTCCTGGAGTTCAATCCCACCAAGTGCAAAGTCATGAAGATTGGGGAAGGGCAAAGAAGACCGCAGAAAGAGTACTGTCTAGGCGCCAGAGACTACAAACCTCACTCAAGGAAAAGGATCTTGGGGTGAGTATAACACCAGGCACATCTCCTGAGGCGCACATCAACCAAATAACTGCTGCAGCATACGGGCGCCTAGCAAACCTAAGAACAGTATTCCGATATCTTAATAAGGAATCGTTCAGTACCCTGTACACTGTGTACGTTAGGCCTATATTGGAGTATGCAGCACCAGTTTGGAACCCACACCTAGCCAAGCACGTAAGGAAACTAGAGAAAGTGCAAGGGTTTGCAACAAGACTAGTCCCGGAGCTAAGGGGCATGTCCTACGAGGAGAGGTTGAGAGAAATCGTCCTAACGATAGGGGGAGATAGGGGGACATGATAACGACATTTAAAATACTGAGAGGAATCGAGAAGGTGGACACAGACAGGATGGTAAATTTCATTCACTTGTAAGACGAAGAATGAGAGGAAACGTGATCGAAGTGTACTAGTGGAAGATGGGTATTAAAAAGGGGGATATAAATAAGATCTTGATGATATCTCTCCAAGAGAGAACCCGCAATAATAGATTCAAATTAGACAAGTTTAGATTTGGAAAGCATATAGGAATGTATTGGTTTGGAAATATTGAAAGTTGATGAGTAGAACAGAGTGCCTAATAGGGTTATTGGGGCTAAAACCTTGGGTAGTTTCAAATTTAGGTTTGATAAATACATGAGTGAGAGGGATTGGATTTGAGTGGGACTTGCACATGAGTAAATAAGGTTATCAACGCTATTGCTTGGATAACATTGAAAATTTGGGAGGGCAAATATTCTGTTAGTGGGATGGATTGTGAAGGACCTGCCTAGTATGGGCCAACAGGCCTGCTGCAGTTCTTATGTTCCGGAGATGGGACACAACAACAAGGGATCACAGTTGGAAGTTGAAGACTCAGATGAATCATAGGGATGTTAGGAAGAATTTCATCAGTCAGGAAGTGGAATAGTCTGGGAAGTGATGTAGTAGGGCAGGATTCATACATAGCTTTAAGAAGAGGTATCATAAAGCTCATGGAGCAGGAAGAGTGACCTAGTAGCGACCAGTGAAGAGGTGGGGCCAGGAGCTGTGAATCGACCCCTGCAACCACAACTAGGTGAGTACACGCACACACACACACATTAATACCTTCAATAAATGTTCGTAACATATATCACTACTTCCAGTCCACTTGGTAGTCATCAGCCAATGTTTGCATCGACTTAACACCTCACAATGTTATCCAGTATTATACGTAACCTGTATGGACAGCTTATTATCGTCTTGCACATACCTAAACATCTGCAGCATCTGTAAATAATGTTGTACATAAATACTTATAGTTTCACCGTTATTTAGCAGAGGTCAGTTGTAGAACTGTCAAATCAGTATTTCTCTTCATAGTGTCTCATATTTTCAGTGTTAATGGAAACAATGCCGTTAATTACCCTTCACGTCATCAATTGCATGTCTTTAGTTAAAAACATTTACACTAGAGGCAAGGAAATTGCAAGGTCGCCAGTTCATGAGTGAGACGAAAGGGGGAGTTGAAAGGTTGATCATTTCCCTTTAAGGAAAATTAAGTCATGGAAATCCTAACAGAGGTATATAAGGAGTGTAGATACGTATATAGCAAAAATTAATGAAAATCTTAAATATGAAAGATAAAAAATAGCAGACTCATGAAATTAAGCAAAACAGCAAAGAACAAGAGAGTCACGTTTCTATACTGAAAATATATGTTAAAGGATAATTTGCTGACTCTGGTTGTGATGATTGGGCAGCAGTATAGCAGCAAGGTAGTGGTGAAGCCTGACTCTGGTTGTGATGATTGGGCAGCAGTATAGTAGCAAGGTAGTGGTGAAGCCTGACTCTGGTTGTGATGATTGGGCAGCAGTATAGCAGCAAGGTAGTGGTGAAGCCTGACTCTGGTTGTGATGATTGGGCAGCAGTATAGTAGCAAGGTAGTGGTGAAGCCTGACTCTGGTAGTGATGATTGGGCAGCAGTATAGTAGCAAGGTAGTGGTGAAGCCTGACTCTGGTTGTGATGATTGGGCAGCAGTATAGTAGCAAGGTAGTGGTGAAGCCTGACTCTGGTTGTGATGATTGGGCAGCAGTATAGTAGCAAGGTAGTGGTGAAGCCCAGCTAACGTGTGGTAGACGGCAGGAATACGAGTTGACTGCTTCAACCATAGTTCTGCTGTTGTTTGCGAATACTGAAAGTAACTGTTAGAGGCCACTTCCCACACTGAAGGATGGCTGTTTCTCCACGGCAGTTTCCGTAATAAGTCCTGCTCCTAGTGAGACACTGTCATCACCCACTCATCTAAAAGATGAAAGAGACGTAGGAGTAAAAGGGACATAAGCAACAACTTATACGTTTAACAAACAAGCTGCATAAGGCCAAATCAAATAGTTGGTTACGTGAAAATTCCTTAAGCATAGACCAAGCTTAACCCAATAAAACAAATGGATGAAAGAATTAATAATACTGTAACTTATTTTAAATAAATAAAACTGAAAAATAAATGAAGCACAAATAATTCTCAAACCTAGCTTAATCTAATAAAACTGAGAGAGCTGGAAGCACTAATAATAATACAATTTAGAGTAACCTAATAACACAGAAATAGCTGGAAGCCAGAAGCACAAAACCAAAGTACTCACCAACGTGGGTCAGGAGAGAGAAGTGAGGGGTTTATGCTTTCTTAATTAGACAGGAAAAGAATGAAGGTAGAGAAAGAAAACACATTAGGCTAAATTATGCCCGTATCAAAATGAATACGACTAGCTCAGACCACTGATGTTTCTGGAGGTATCTAAAAAGAAGACTGGGAAATACAAGCAGACTTCCCAGCTGCCAGATATACATGAAGTAAATAAGGTTAATGGCTACCATATATATATATATAAATATACACATCTTTTTTCTGTCTCATAAACACGCTGGATAACAGGTATATCTAGCTACTTCTACTTACACTTTAGGTCACACTACACAGGCATGCACATGCATATATATACATACACACATTTTGTTTTTTCTTCTTTTTCTTAATAGCTCTTGTTCTTTTTATTTTCTCTATTGTCCATGGGGAAGTGGAAAAGAATTTTTCCTCCGTAAGCCATGCGTGTCGTATGAGGCGACTAAAATGCCGGGAGCAATGGGCGAGTAACCCCTTCTCCTGTACACATTTACTGAAAAAAGAGAAGAAGAAAAACTTTATAAAACTGGGATGTTTGAATGTGCGTGGATGTAGTGCAGATGATAAGAAAGAGATGATTGTTGATCTAATGAATGAAAAGAAGTTGGATGTCCTGGCCCTAACCGAAACAAAGCTGAAGGGGGTAGGCGAGTTTCAGTGGGGAGAAATAAATGGGATTAAGTCAGGAATATCTGAGAGAGTTAGAGCTAAGGAAGGGGTAGCAATAATGTTGAAGGATCAGTTATGGAAGGAAAAGAGGGAATATAAATGTTTAAATTAAAGGATTATGTGGATTAAAATAAGGATCGGATGCGAGAAGTGGGTCATAATAATCGTGTATGCACCTGGAGAAGAGAGGAGTGTAGAGGAGAGAGAGAGATTTTGGGAGATGTTAAGCGAATGTATAGGAACTTTTGAACCAAGTGAGAGAGTAATTGTGGTAGGGGACCTAAATGCTAAAGTAGGAGAAACATGTAGAGAGGGTGTGGTAGGTAAGTTTGGGGTGCCAGGTGTTAATGACAATGGGAGCCCTTTGATTGAACTTTGTATAGAAAGGGGTTTAGTTATAGGTAATACATATTTTAAGAAAAAAGAGGATAAATAAGTATACAAGATATGATGTAGGGCGTAATTACAGTAGTTTGTTGGACTATGTATTGGTAGATAAAAGACTGTTGAGTAGACTTCAGGATGTACATGTTTATAGAGAGGCCACAGATATATCAGATCACTTTTTAGTTATAGCTACAGTGGGAGTAAAAGGTAGATGGGATACAAGGAAAATAGAAGCAGTAAGTAAGAGAGAGGTGAAGGTTTATAAACTAAAAGAGGAGGCAGTTAGGGTAAGATATAAACAACTATTGGAGGATAGATGGGCTAGTGAGAGTTTAGGCAATGGGGTCGAAGATGTATGGGGTAGATTTAAAAATGTAGTGTTAGAGTGTTCAGCAGAAGTTTGTGGTTACAGGAAAGTGGGTGCGGGAGGGAAGAGTATATGGAGAGAAAAATAGAGGTTAAGAGAGTGGTGAAGCAAAGTAAAAAGAGAGCAAATGAGAGAGTGGGTGAGATGTTATCAACAAATTTTGTTGAAAATAAGAAAAAGTTTTGGAGTGAGATTAATAAGTTGAGGAAGCCTAGGGAACAAATGGATTTGACAGTTAAAAATAGGAGAGGAGAGTTATTAAATGGAGAGTTACAGGTATCGGGAAGATGGAGGGAATATTTTGAGGAGTTGTTAAATGTTGATGAAGACAGGGAAGCTATGATTTCGTGTATAATGCAAGGAGAAATAACATCTTGTAGGAGTGTGGAAGAGCCAGTTGAGTGTGGGGGAAGTTCGTGAGGCAGTGGGCAGAATGAAAGGGGGTAAGACAGCTGGGATTGATGGGATAAAGATAGAAATGTTAAAAGCAGGTGGGGAGTGGTTGGTGCTATTATTTAATAAATGTATGGAAGAGGGTAAGGTACCTAGGGATTGGCACAGAGCGTGTATTGTTCCTTTGTATAAAGGCAAAGGGGACAAAAGAGAGTGTAAAATTATAGGGGAATAAGTCTGTTGAGTGTACCTGGTAAAGTGTATGGTAGAGTTATTATTGAAAGAATTAAGAGTAAGACAGAGAGCAGGATAGCAGAGGAACAAGTTGCTTTAGGAATGGTAGGGGGTGTGTAGACCAAGTGTTTACAGTGAAACATATAGGTGAACAGTATTTGGATAAGGGTAAAGAGGATTTTGTGGCATTTATGGATTTGGAAAAGGCGTATGATAGGGTGGATAGGGGGGCAATGTGGCAGATGTTGCAAGTGTATGGAATAGGAGGTAGGTTACTGAAAGCAGGGAAGAGTTTTTATGAGGATAGTGAGGCTCAGGTTAGAGTGTGTAGGAGGGAGGGGGACTATTTCCCAGTAAAAGTGGGCCTTAGACAAGGATGTGTGATGTCACCGTGGTTGTTCAATATATTTATAGATGGGGTTGTAAGAGAAGTGAATGCGAGGGTCTTGGCAAGAGGTGTGGGGTTAAAAGATAAAGAATAAAATACAAAGTGGGAGTTGTCACAGTTGCTTTTTGCTGATGACACTGTGCTTTTGGGAGATTCGGAAGAGAAGTTGCAGAGGTTGGTGGATGAATTTGGTAGGGTATGTAAAAGAAGAAAATTTGAAGTGAATATAGGAAAGAGTAAGGTGATGAGGATAACAAAAAGATTAGGTGACGAAAGATTGGATATCAGATTGGAGGGAGAGAGTATGGAGGAGGTGAATGTATTCAGATATTTGGGTGTGGACATGTCAGCAGATGGGTCTATGAAGGATGAGGTGAATCATAAAATTGATGAGGGGAAAAGGGTGAGTGGAGCACTTCGGAGTCTATGAGGACATAGAACTTTGTCCATGGAAGTAAAGTGGGGAATGTATGAGAGTATAGTTATACCAACACTCTTATATGGGTGTGAAGCATGGGTGATGAATGTTGCAACAAGGAGAAGGCTGGATGCAGTGGAGATGTCATGTCTGAGGTCAATGTGTGGTGTGAATATAATGCAGAGAATTCGGAGTTTGGAAATTAGGAGGATGTGCGGGATTACCAAAACTATTATCCAGAGAGCTGAGGAAGGTTGTTGAGGTGGTTCGGACATGTAGAGAGAATGGAACGAGACAGAATGATTTCGAGAGTGTATAAATCTGTAGTGGAGGGAAGGCGGGGTAGGGGTCGGCCTAGGAAAGATTGGAGGGAGGGGGTAAAGGAGGTTTTGTGTGCGAGGGGCTTGGACTTCCAGCAAGCATGTGTGAGCGTATTTGATAGGAGTGAATGGAGACAAATGGTTTTTAATACTTGACGTGCTGTTGGAGTGTGAGCAAAGTAACATTTATGAAGGTAGTCAGGGAAATCGGCAGGCCGGACTTGAGTCCTGGAGATGGGAAGTACAGTGTCTGCACTCTGAAGGAGGAGTTTTAATGTTCCAGTTTTATAACTGTAGTGTAAAGCACCCCTCTGGCAAGACAGTGATGGAGTGAATGATGATGAAAGTTTTTCTTTTTTCGGGCCACCCTGCCTTGGTGGGAATCGGCCGATGTGTTAATAAAATAAAAATATATATATACATATGCCGAACAGGTAAATTCGTGAATTACACTTGGCACCTCGTCATCTTGGGGCACGACCTTTCCCGAGGTCAATACCTCACTGTGGGAATTTCTGCTGCACCAGGAGGGTCGCTGCGAGGACACTGCCCCACTTCGCTCTGGTGCCCCACGTTGCCCTGGGGCACCAACTCGCCCCTGGTACTACCTCTTCCCAAGAGAACCGCCTAATGTTTTGTCATCCTCTGCTAGACCAGAAAAGTAGCGACTAAAGTTGATCGATAAACTGGTTCGCTCTACTGCATATCTGAGTGGCTCGCTCTGCTGCTTGCCTGAGTGGCTCGCTCTGCTGCTTGCCTGAGTGGCTCGCTCTGCTGCTTGCCTGAATGGTTCGCTGTACGGTATGTCTAATGGTTCACAAGATATTTTTTTCACCACTGAAGACTTTTTCTTATTTTCTATGTGCATTTTACTATCCTTGGGACAAACACACACACACAAAGCTCATGGAGCAGGGAGAGCAGAGACCCAGTAGCGGACAGCGAAGAGGCGGGGCCAGGAGCTGAGTCTCGACCCCTGCAACCACAATTAGGTGAGTACACACACACACACACACACATTTATATATATATATATATATATATATATATATATATATATATATATATATATTATATATATATATATATATATATATATATATATATATATTGTGTGTGTGTGTGTGTTTGTGTGTAAACAACCAATGTAAATATATATATACGTATATATATATATATATATATATATATATATATATATATATATATATATATATATATATATATATATATATATATATATATATGTATATATATATATATATATATATATATATATATATATATATATATATATATATACATATATATATGTCGTGCCGATTAGGTAAAACTGGTCAATTAGCAAGAACTCATTTAAAATTAAGTCCTTTCTAAAATTTTCTCTTTTACGTTTAAAGATATATTTTTTTCATTTATGTTAATGTAAGAATTTATAATTTTGTACCAAGAGAAACTTTGAAAACCTACCTAACCTTATTACAACAAGCGCAATTTAATTTAGCCTAACCCAACTAAATATATTTTAGATACGTTAACATTAATTTATTAATAAACAAACACAATGAAATATATTTTTCCGTTATGTTCAGAATGATTTTGGCGAAATTATTGCATACACAAATTTTCACTTGTCTTATATGGCAAGGTGAGCGTTACTATTTAAGCCAAAATCGCAAGTTTTACCTAATCGGCACGACATATATATATATATATATATATATATATGTCGTGCCGATTAGGTAAAACTGGTCAATTAGCAAGAACTCATCTAAAATTAAGTCCTTTCTAAAATTTTCCCTTTATACGTTTAAAGATATATTTTTTTCATTTATGTTAATGTAAAAATTTTTAATTTTGTACCAAGAGAAACTTTGAAAACCTACCTAACCTTATTACAACAAGAGCAATTTAATTTAGCCTAACCCAAATAAATATATTTTAGATACGTTAACATTAATTTAATAATAAACAAACACAATGAAATATATTTTTTTCGTTATGTTCAGAATGATATTGGCGAAATTATTGCATACACAAATTTTCACTTGTCTTATATGGCAAGGTGAGCGTTGCTATTTAAGCCAAAATCGCAAGTTTTACCTAATCGGACGATATATATATATATATATATATATATATATATATATATATATATATATATATATATATATATATATATATATATATATATATATATATATGTCGTGCCGATTAGGTAAAACTGGTCAATTAGCAAGAACTCATCTAAAATTAAGTCCTTTTAAAAATTTCTCTTATACGTTTAAATATATATTTTTTCATTTATGTTAATGTAAGAATCTATAATTTTGTACCAAGAGAAACTTTGAAAACCTACCTAACCTTATTACAACAAGCGCAATTTAATTTAGCCTAACCCAACTAAATATATTTTAGATACGTTAACATTAATTTAATAATAAACAAACACAATGAAATATATTTTTTCGTTATGTTCAGCATGATTTTGGCGAAATTATTGCATACACAAATTTTCACTTGTCTTATATGGCAAGTGAGCGTTGCTATTTAAGAAAAATCGCAAGTTTTACCTAATCGGCACGACATATATATATATATATATATATATATATATATATATATATATATATATATATATATATATATATATATATATATATATATATATATATATATATATATATCCAATCTACTGATGCGCTACTCTTAAGGATTGTGTGGTTAAGTGGACTAGAGCGTCATGTGTTTTCGTTCACCATGAGGCGGGCGAAAGCAGCATGGGTTCGACCACTGGCTAGTGCAGGCCAGGGGTCGTGGTTACAATAATATATATATACATTAGCAAGGTAACATTTATGACGGGATTCAGGGAAACCGGCAGGCCGGACTTGATTCCTTGTTGATGGGAAGTACAGTGCCGGCACTCTGAAGGAGGGGTGTTAATGTTGCAGTTTTATAACTGTAGTGTAAGCATGCCTCTGGCAAGACAGTGATGGAGTGAATGATGATGAAAGCTTTTCTTTTTCGGGCCATCCTGCATTGGTGGGAAACGGCAGATGTGTTAATACAAAAATATTTTTTTTTTTTTTTTTTTTTTTGAGATTGCATTTCATACAGCATTTTGTGCAACTATATAAAGTAAATGTAAAATATGGAATGACTAATATTTTTCTAGTGATTTAACAATGGCCAGTGGGGTCTAACAAAGACTCATTGTGACCTCTGTAATCCACATGATTTTTTGTGCTACCGCTCACAGGATGAGCATGGGGTGCACAATAAACTAGGCGCTTAGCAACAAAACCAGGCTTGTGGGGCACTAAAACATATCTAGGATGTGGGTCACACATATGTCTGTCGTACAAATGGCTCTACGAAAATACGCTAACACGCATCGACTAATACTGAAGCACTAGATGCGATACGAAACATTCACTTTCCCTGCAGGTGAACGATGGGTGTATGGTGACGAGTGGCATGGAGCCTCTACCTCTCCAAGCCCAACTAATTCCCCAACAACCCGTCCGTCATTCAGTAGGAGAGTGATGAGGGTAGTGTTAAGTACTTAAGTAATTAAGGAGGGAAACTGGTGCATCACGTATCTCATCTCTTCTACACTAGCCTCAGGGCACTGAGTCTTCCCTTGTTTGTATCCTACATACTACTACACTTTCTCTGTTTACCTTTAACGCTGCAACAGAGCCTTGACGCTTCTAAGGAAACCTCAATTATTTACACTGTATTGTTGACACTGGCTTCGCACATCTTGGTATATCCCGAGCTCTAACCTGAAACTTACTCAGCCCACACAACATGCATCATTCTCTCATATCAAAGTCTATATATATATATATATATTATTGATCAATACCACTCATTCATGGTTACAATAATATGCATATATTATATATATGTCGTGCCGATTAGGTAAAACTTGCTATTTTGGCTTAAATAGCAACGCTCACCTTGCCATATAAGACAAGTGAAAATTTGTGTATGCAATAATTTCGCCAAAATCATTCTGAACATAAGGGAAAAAATATATTTAATTGTGTGTGTTTATTATTAAATTAATGTTAACGTATCTAAAATATATTTAGTTGGGTTAGGCTAAATTAAATTGCGTTTGTTGTAATAAGGTTAGGTAGGTTTCAAAGTTTCTCTTGGTACAAAATTATAAATTTTACATTAACATAAATAAAAATATATACTTCAAACGTATAAGATAAAATTTTAGAAGGACTTAATTTTAGATGAGTTCTTGCTAATTGACCAGTTTACCTAATCGGCACGACATATATATATATATATATATATATATATATATATATATATATATATATATATATATATATATATATATATATATATTATGATTAGGTAAACTGGTCAATTAGCAAGAACTCATTAAAATTAAGTCCTTTCTAAAAATTCTTATACGTTTAAAGATATATTTTTTAATTTATGTTAATGTAAGAATTTATAATTTTGTACCAAGAGAAACTTTGAAACCTACCTAACCTATTACAACAAGTGCAATTTAATTTAGCCTAACCCAACTAAATATATTTTAGATACGTTAACATTAATTTAATAATAAACAAACAAAATTGAAATATATTTTTTCGTTATGTTCAGAATGATTTTGGCGAAATTATTGCATACACAAATTTTCACTTGTCTTATATGGCAAGGTGAGCGTTGCTTTTAAGCCAAAATCGCAAGTTTTACCTAATCGGCACGACATATATATATATATATATATATATATATATTTTTTTTTTTTTTTTTAACAATCGGCCGATTCCCACCAAGGCAGGGTGGCCCGAAAAAGAAAAAATTTCATCATCATTCCTCCATCACTGTCTTGCCAGAAGGGTGCTTTACACTACAGTTATAAAACTGCAACATTAACACCCCTCCTTCAGAGTGCCGGCACTGTACTTCCCATCTCCAGAACTCAAGTCCTGGGCTGCCGGTTTCCTGAATCCTTCATAAATGTTACTTTGCTCACACTCCAACAGCACGTCAAGTATTAAAACCATATGCCTCCATTCACTCCTATCAAATACGCTCACACATGCTTGCTGGAAGTCCAAGCCCCTCGCACAAAACTTCCTTTACCCCCTCCTCCAACCTTTCCTAGGCCGACCCCACCCCGCCTTCCCTCCACTACAGATTTATACACTCTGAGTCACTCTGTCTCGTTCCATTCTCTCTAATGTCCAAACCACCTCAACAACCCTCCTCAGCTCTCTGACAATCGTTTTGGTGATCCGCACCTCCTCTAATTTCCAAACTCCGAATTCTCATTATATTCACACCACACATTGACCTCAGACATGACATCTCCACTGCCTCCAGCCTTCTCCTCGTTGCAACATTCATCACCCATGCTTCACACCCATATAAGAGCGTTGGTATAACTATACTCTCATACATTCCCCTCTTTACTTCCATGGACAAGGTTCTTTGTCTCCACAGACTCCGAAGTGCTCCACTCACCCTTTTCCTCATCAATTTATGATTCACCTCATCCTTCATAGACCCATCCGCCGACATGTCCACTCCCAAATATCTGAATACATTCACCTCCTCCATACTCTCTCCCTCCAATCTGATATCCAATCTTTCGTCACCTATTTTTTTTGTTATCCTCATCACCTTACTCTTTCCATATTCACTTTCAATTTTCTTCTTTCACACCCTACCAAATTCATCCACCAACCTCTGCAGCTTCTTTCAGAATCTCCCAAAGAACAGTGTCATCAGCAAAAAGCAACTGGACAACTCCCACTTTTATTTGCTTCTTTATCTTTTAGCCCAACACCTCTTGCCAAGACCCTCGCATTAATTCTTACAACCCCATCTATAAATATATTGAACAACCACGGTGACATCACACATCCTTGTCTAAGGCCCCTTTTACTGGGAAATAGTCCCCTTCCCTCCTACACACTCTAACCTGAGCCTCACTATCCTCATAAAAACTCTTCCCGTTTCAGTAACCTTCCTCCTATTCCATACACCTGCAACATCTGCCACATTGCCCCCCTATCTACCCTATCATACGCCTTTTCCAAATCCATAAATGCCACAAAAACATCTTTACCCTTATCCAAATACTGTTCACCTATATGTTTCACTGTAAACACTTGGTCTACACACCCCCTACCTTTCCTAAAGCCCCTTGTTCATCTGCTATCCTGCTTTCTGTTTTACTCTTAATTCTTTCAATAATAACTCTACCATACACTTTACCAGGTACACTCAACAGACTTATTCCCTATAATTTTTGCACTCTCTTTTGTCCCTTTGCCTTTATACAAAGGAACAATACACGCTCTCTGCCAATCCCTAGGTACCTTACCCTCTTCCATACATTTATTAAATAATAGCACCAACCACTCCAAAATTATATCCCCACCTGCTTTTAACATTTCTATCTTTATCCCATCAATCCCAGCTGCCTTACCCCCTTTCATTCTACCCACTGCCTCACGAACTTCCCCTACACCCACAACTGGCTCTTCCACACTCCTACAAGATGTTATTCCTCCTTGCCCTACACACGAAATCACAGCTTCCTGTCTTCATCAACATTTAACAAATCCTCAAAATATTCTCTCCATCTTCCCGATACCTCTAACTCTCCATTTAATAACTCTCCTCTCCTATTTTTAACTGTCAAATCCATTTGTTCTCTAGGCTTCCTCAACTTATTAATCTCATTCCAAAACTTTTTCTTATTTTCAACAAAATTTGCTGATAACATCTCACCCACTCTCTCATCTGCTCTCTTTTTACATTGCTTCACCACTCTTTAACCTCTTTTTCTCCATATACTCTTCCCTCCTTGCATCACTTCTACTTTGTAAAAACCTCTCATATGCTAACTTTTTCTCCCTTACTACTCTCTTTACATCATCATTCCACCAATCGCTCCTCTTCCCTCCCGCACCCACTCGCCTGTAACCACAAACTTCTGCTGAACACTCTAACACTACATTTTTAAATCTACCCCATACATTTTCGACCCCATTGCCTACACTCTCACTAGCCCATCTATCCTCCAATAGTTGTTTATATCTTACCCTAATGCCTCCTCTTTTAGTTTATAAACCTTCACCTCTCTTTTACTTACTGATTCTATTTTCCTTGTATCCCATCTACCTTTTACTCCCACTGTAGCTATAACTAAAAAGTGATCTGATATATCTGTAGCCCCTCTATAAACATGTACATTCTGAAGTCTACTCAACAGTCTTTTATCTACCAATACATAGTCCAACAAACTACTGTCATTACGCCCTACATCATATCTTGTATACTTATTTATCCTCTTTTTCTTAAAATATGTATTACCTATAACTAAACCCCTTTCTATACAAAGTTCAATCAAAGGGCTCCCATTATCATTTACACCTGGCACCCCAAACTTACCTACTACACCCTCTCTGCATGTTTCTCCCACTTTAGCATTTAGGTCCCCTACCACAATTACTTCTCATTTGGTTCAAAAGTTCCTATACATTCGCTTAACATCTCCCAAAATCTCTCTCTCCTCTACACTCCTCTCTTCTCCAGGTGCATACACGCTTATTGTGACCCACTTTTCGCATCCGACCCTTATTTTAATCCACATAATCCTTGAATTTACACATTTATATTCCCTCTTTTCCTTCCATAACTGATCCTTCAACATTATTGCTACCCCTTCCTTAGCTCTAACTCTCTCAGATACTCCTGACTTAATCCCATTTATTTCTCCCCACTGAAACTCGCCTACCCCTTCAGCTTTGTTTCGCTTAGGCCAGGACATCCAACTTCTTTTCATTCATAACATCGGCAATCATCTCTTTCTTATCATCCGCACTACATCCACGCACATTCAGACAACCCAATTTTATAAAGTTTTTCTTCTTCTCGTTTTTAGTAGATTTGTACAGGAGAAGGGGTTACTAGCCCATTGCTCCCGGCATCTTAGTCGCCTCATACGACACGCATGGCTTACGGAGGAAAGATTCTTTCCACTTCCCCATGGACAATAGAGAAAATAAAAAGAACAAGAGCTATTAAGAAAAGAAGAAAACCTAGATGTGTGTATGTATATATATGCATGTGTATGCCAGTGTAGTGTGACCTAAAGTGTAAGTAGAAGTAGCTAGATATACCTGTTATCCAGCGTGTTTATGAGACAGAAAAAGACACCAGCAATCCTACCATCATGAAAACAGTTTCAGGTTTCTGTTTCACAGTCACCTGGCAGGACGGTAGTACCTCCCTGGGTGGTTGCTGTCTACCAACCTACTACCTACTACCATGCTGCTTTGGCCCGCCTCATGGTGAGCGAAAACACATGACGCTCTAAACCACTTGACCACCCATTCCTTAAGAGTAGCGCATCCAGTAGGACTGAATGTTGTACTCGCTACCCAAGGACATACGGTGGTGTGGACGCCTCTAAGCTAATTTCATTATACTCCCTGTTTGGTGTACTAGCTCAAAAAACAGTATATTATATTAAATTATGCTTGTTATAATAAGGTTAGATAAGTTTTCTAGGGTCTTTTGGTACAAAATTTTAAAGGAGTTCTTGCTAATTGACCAGTTTTACCTAATCGGCACGACATATATATATATATATATATATATATATATATATATATATATATATATATATATATATATATATATATATATATATATATATATATATATATATATATATATATATTTATATATATATATATATATATATATATATATATATATATATATATATATGTCGTGCCGATTAGGTAAACTGGTCAATTAGCAAGAACTCATTTAAAATTAAGTCCTTTCTAAAAATTTCTCTTATACGTTTAAAGATATATTTTTTTCATTTATGTTAATGTAAGAATTTATAATTTTGTACCAAGAGAAACTTTGAAAACCTACCTAACCTTATTACAACAAGCGCAATTTAATTTAGCCTAACCCAACTAAATATATTTTAGATACGTTAACATTAATTTAATAATAAACAAACACAATTAAATATATTTTTTTTGTTATGTTCAGAATGATTTAGGCGAAATTATTGCATACACAAATTTTAACTTGTCTTATATAGCAAGGTGAGCGTTGCTATTTAAGCCAAAATCGCAAGTTTTACCTAATCGGCACGACATATATATATATATATCCTAAAATCTTAAAATTAAATTTTGTCCCTCTTTGGCTCAACATGAACGCGGTCAAAATTAAACACCATGGTTAATTAATATGTGGCTCGATGAAATATTATTTTAAGAGAAACCATATGATGACTTTTATCAGATTAGTAAACCAGTATTAAATAACCAAGATTAACTCAATAAAGCAAAACCCCGGTTCTTTTCAAGGATGGAACGAACTATAGTCAACTATCTGTTACGCATTTATTTACTGCTAGCTATAAGGAACAGCAGAAGTTTGCAGATTTACCCATTCTTCCATCCTTGATCAGAGTTCAACCTTGGGTCCTCTTGTTTGTAAGTCGAAGACTTAGCAATTTCCTCATGAGGTCAAAATTCTCAATATTTCAATTATCCGAAACTGACCGAAGAATTTAGAAAGAACTGTGTTATCAAATATATGAAAACAAAATCGTAAACAATATAATGTAATGGAATAATTTTCGGCATGCAAAAAGAAAAAGGAAAGCAGGTTAGCAGAAACGTGCAAAATTTTCTTGAAAGCAAGGACTGTTTTCCGACTAATGCTTTGATGGTTAACTAACCGTTACTTCAAAGAGTAAACTTCCTTGCCTAATTTACGAGCCAGAGATTTTATCCTATAAGTCTCATCATTGCTCACTTCTATAACAAAGTTACGAAGAACTCTCAACCTCAGGAATAACGTGGAAACTGAATTTTATGAACGGTTTTAAAGTGAGGACAGTAACTGTGTTATGATTTATTATCTAGGAGCGTGGGACCCTCATAAGTCGGATCGAAATTGTCGCTGTCTGGTAGTTGTGATTTCAGAGAGGGATACTAAAGGAGTGGGGCTCTTCAGTGTTGTGGTGTCAGAAACTATTTTGTTATAAGTGGGATCACCCTTTTGTTATTGTCTCGGAAAGTGTTCGGTCTGAATTTGGGTTACACCATTACATTAGTCTCAGAAAATGTTTTGTGAGAAGCGGAATAACTCCATTCCTAGGGTGCTAGAATGTGAAAGGTCAGAAGTGGGATTACCTCTAAGCTACGGTGCCAAAAAGTCTGGTCAGAAGGGGGAAGGGTCACTAAATTGCTATTGTCTCAGAAAGTGTTTGGTCAGAATTTAAGTTACCCCATCGTATTGATCTCAGAAAATATTTAGTCAGAAGTGTTTGGCCAGAAAATGTTTGACAAGAAAGTGTTTGGTCAGAATATTTGCAGAATGTGTTAGGACACAAGGAGTGTTAACGAGCGGTTTTGTTCTCAGTAAGAATAAGATGAGTACGAGGGATTAAATCTCATCTATCAACGTTACCACCACCTGCAGAGTGTGTGGAGGTGGCTCCACACTCACACCTCATTTAACTCTCACACCGCAACTTCTTACCTTACCCCTTCCACTTTATCATAACACCTCACTCTCTCCCTCACCCTCAATACCTTTCTCACCTCATTTACCTGACTCTCGCTAACAACTCTCTCATACTTACCTTCACACATTACTCTTCGTGCAGACTCACATTTTACTCTCTCTCACACCTCACTCACCCACACCCCTTATATACCCATACACCATCACACGTCACTCACTTATCCATACCCCTCACACATCACCCACACCCCTAGTACTTCACTTATGCTTCTACAAACCTCCATCACCCTTTCCCCCACGCAGACTCTCCCTCACACTTCGCACCCTCACACCCTCACTATAAAACCTCAGTCACCCTCACCGTAATACCTCACTTTATACACATTCTCATATTTCACTCATCATGCTCCCTCACACCTCATTCATTCTCACTTCACACTTACCCTAATCCTCACCCACACAACTTTAAACACTTCACTCACCCTTAGCTTCACATTTCGCTTATACTCTCCCTCGTACCTCACTCATCCTGCTCCCTCACACTTCACTAAACACTGGCAAACTCATTTAACTTGTTGGTGTGTAATTGGAAAGCTTCAATTACTTACAATATTTGTATCAGTGGTCGTTCTTTACGACTTCCTAAAGACATCAGTAACACCTTGAGTTCCTATATCATATGTATCAAATCTACTTGATTATCAGTTCAATGAAGCATGTAGAGATGGCTGAAGATCCCATATGATACGTTAATGTATCTTATCAATGGAAATGTTTATACAGAGAAATGGTTATAATCATAACTATAGTTTTTAAAGTAAAGGCCTCGGTAAGATGACCAAAAGCTCAAGCTGTGGGTCGTCATATGACTAAGACCCTCGTCAGGAAACACTTGTCCTGTTTCGTGACGAACCTAATACCTAATTGAAATAGGATACCGGAAATATTTCTAAGTTTCTTGTATTCGATGAATCATACAATGATACACGACTAACCCGCACATAGGAGAGAGGAGCTTACGACGACGTTTCTGTCCGACTTGGACCATTTACAAAGTCACACTAACAGAAGGGAGAGAAAGGGGCAATATATAGGCCAGCAGACTGAGACGGGACAAGAGAGGTAGTAGGATGGGAAGTAGAGAGGTAGGGGAAGAGGTAGTAGTAGTAGTAGTGTCAGTCAAACACCACGAGACAGAGGAGCACTGCAAGGGAGCTAGAAGCCCACAAAGGGCAAGAACAAAAACACAGGGAGGGGGGGGGGATAAAATAAATGACCAAACACCCAAGGCAGAAGAAAGAAACCCCAAAGAAGAAAGAAAGGAAAGGAAAGGGGAAGAGGGATAAGGAGGAAAAAGAATCAGATTAAGTCACGGGTGCTCTGAAGTTTGGAGCATTTTACAATGTAATGGGAAAGGAAGGCATCTATAGAGACAAAGACACGACTATGATTCATACAAGGATAGTTGTGTATAAGGGATGATTCAACCAGATGGCGACTGTGAAAGTTAGAAGTTGGGTAGACAGTTTTAGCAGAAGACCAAGTCGGTACGATGACTGTGATCTCTGACATAACAGAAAAGAGCATTGTTGGTGTCGGCAAGGCTACGTTTGTGCTCTCTGAGTCTGTCAAAAAGAGAACGGCCAGTCTCTTCAAAGTACTGAAGAGGACAAGAGAAACAGGAAATAGAGTAGACACCAGGAGCATCTATAGAGGGAGGAGAGGTATGAACTAGATTGGTGCGAAGAGTGTTAGTCTGGCGAAAAGTCAATTTGATGTCTAAGGAACGGAGAGAATTGTTGAGATTAGAAAGACTGGAAATATAGGGAAGGCAGAGAACAAGAAGCTTCCCAGGAGTAGAGAGTTTGAGATAGAAGAAAGTCCATTTAGCAAGTGAGATGCTCCTGGTGTCTACTCTATTTATGTTCCTTTTGTCCTCTTCATTATTATTACAATCAAAAGAAGCGCTAAACCACAGGGATCATACATCGTTTGTCCTCTTCAGTAGTTTGGAGAAACTTGTCGTTGTCTTTCTGACAGACTTCGTCGTCGTGAGCTCCTCCCTCCTATGTGCGGATTATTTGTGTATTGTTCCAGTCACGGTTTTGTGCGTTTTTGTTATTCATACAATGAAAATTCAGATGTACTCCTGTTAACCTATTTAGGGCTTAGTTCGGAAGCTCTGGTGAATCTAAATGTTCTTGCTCTACTGTCCACAGGATGAATATGGGTTAAGAGTCACACCTGACAAGGTGTGAAGATAGGGCAAATTGGTACCTTCATCTATATGAAATAATACTTGAGGAAAAAATAAACGATGACTTCAATCTGATTAGAAATTAATGGGTTGTTAATGTCCTAGGTTAGTTCAGGACAGCCAAGCTGTGTAACAATTTTAGACTAAGCACTTTTCAGTTCATCCTGTGAGATGCAACCAAACAACAGTTGATTTCCTCCTGGAGATCTATTTAGTGGTAGGTAACCGCGTCAGCAGGTCGGTTAGTAAGTTAATTAAATTTATACCCTATCAGTTAAATGAAGGTTATGGAGACTGCATGTAATCCATTCTCCTCCAGTCAACAATACTTTAATCCTAGGAGAGAAACCTTCCTCAGGGAGTATATATCTTAGGGTTCGACTCTGTGTCCTCTTGCTTGTCAGTCTGGTGCGATATCATTACTTCACAAGGTCTAACCACACAATTAAAAATAAATAAATGCTCTGGAAAATAATAATTGTAGGTTACGAACAATGCAGCATAACTGCATACATAATTTTGATAGGTAAGTAACAAAACCTGAAAAGTAGTTAACAGAAACTTGCAAAGCAAGCATGTAATATCAGTGTTGCGGCTAATGATAAGATGCTTAGCTAATAGCTACTTCAAGATGCTTAGCTAATAGCTACTTCAAGATGCTTAGCTAATAGCTACTTCAAGATGCTTAGCTAATAGCTACTTCAAGATGCTTAGCTAATAGCTACTTCAAACAGCAACCGTCCTTGGGTAATTTAAATGAGACCGAGACCTTAATACCTCAGTCTACTAATTGTTCAGGTCAACAGCAATACTCTCTAGTAACGAACGAGAGCACTGTTTTTACGAGAGAAGTGACGATGAAAACGGCACGAAGATTGAGTTAGGTATGAAGTAGGTCTCTCCTTAGCTACTGTCACAAAGTGTCTGCTCTGAAGAGGGACCACCCCATTGCTGTTGACTTTGAAAATGTTTGTTCAAAAGTGGGTCTTTAAAAAAGTGAGCAACGTAGGTAACCAAGTGACTGTATTTCCTGGTGTGAGGACAGAAGAAGTGTGAGCCAGCGGCTTCGCTCTCAGCAAGAATAAGATAAGTGAGAGGGATTAAAGCCCATTTGTCAACTTTCAAGAGACCTTCTCGAAAAATGTGAGCCTCAGTGTTGACTGGTGTCTGCTGTCAAGTCCATCTCCAGCCTCTGAAGTGTTGAATGTGACTTGTAATGTGGTTAATGATTTAAGTGTTGGTCCTGGTACCACAGCCTGCTCTCATCACCACTCTCCCTCACCTTCACTTACTCTTCACCTTTCACTCATACTCACCCTCACACCACACTCACCCCTTACACCACACTCACCCTCACACTTCAACCATTCACATTCGTCACCCCCCAACACACTTTAGATTAATTCATCTCTTACCCCCTCTCAACTTACTCATATACCACCTACCCTTACATGTCACTCACAATTACACTTCACTCACTGTCACACCTCTCTCACACACACATCACATTCAACCTCACCCTCACACGCCACTCACCCCTCACACTTCACTCACGCTAACCCTCATTCATTCTAATTATCACACTTCACTCATCTTCACCTCACTCACCCCTCACTCTTCCTCACCCCTTACTCTTGACTCACCGTCACATCTCACTAATCTTCACCTTTCACTCACGCTCATACTTCACTCACCTCACCCAGCCTGATCATTGCACATCACTCCTCACAATTCACATACCTCATTCTCCCTAATAGCTCACTCACCCTGTCCCTTCACATCGAAATAATACTCACATCTTTGTCACCTTCACACCTCACGCGTCAATCAACCTTACTCATCCTCACTCATCATCCACTCTCACATCTCTTCCTTCTAGATACTTCACTCATCCAGACACCTCACACTCGCCCATACACATTACTCACCCTTAGACCTCCCCCTCACCATCCTCACTCCTCAGTCACCCTCATACCTCACACTCGTGCTCCCTCACACATGACTCCCTCGGGAGTGATGTGACAGCTTCAATTACCGCCATTACTTAGGTGTTTGTGAGGCGGCTTCTTGACCAAGCCACATTTATAACGTCTTAACAGTGACATCTGTATCACCTCTTGTGGCTGTATCAGATGTATTATATGTACTGTATACATATTGAGGAATATATAGTATAATATCCTACGTGATATGTCAAAGATTCTTATTACTGAAATTAAGATTCTAGACATTTTTAAACTAATGTCGTAAATGGAATTGTAACATATGAATCATGCACTGAAAATATATTTTTAGATGTACTCCTGTTACCCCCCTATGGTGTCTAGATCCTAAGCTTTTGTATAGTCATATACTCTTGCAACAACCCTCCACAGGATGAAAATCAGCTTCACTATATACTTGACTTTTCGGCTGCACAATCTAAAACTTATTGGTGTCCCAGTTGTAAATTAGCACTAATGACTCAATGAAATACTGGTTTGAAGAAAAAACGTAAAAGGCCTTCAGTAGGATTAGTAACCTTAGGGCGTTAGTAATCAAAGCTAACCCAAGAAATTCAAGCAGTGTAAAATTACCATGGGGTCTCTGTAGCACTCCCCTACGAGGCGGCCAACAACAGTCGACTAACTCTTAGGTATCTGTTTAATGTAAGGTAACAAGGTAAGCAGGTTGGTTAAGTAGACTTAAAGCCAATCTGCTATACGAGGGTCATTAAGGTTGCAAGTCACCTGCAGCCAAGGATGTTTTAAACCCTAAATTAGATAGTATATAAAATTGTCCGCAAATCGAGAGTGAGAGACATTCATCTGACGGTATATATATCGTGTGTGTCAGCAGGTGTTTGAAGTTCTGCCAATGTGTCTTCCCTCGCCAAGGGTTCAACCCTGGGCCATTTTGCTTGTAGGTGGAGTGCTACCACTACATTTGCGAAGTCAATATTTTTAATATCATAATCAAAACTGGTCGATAAATATAATGAGAAATAAGGGAGTAACTATATGAATAATATTTATGTCCCGGACACATTCTTTTTAATAGACAAACAATGAAAACTCGTTCGCACAGTATTGTTTGTCTTCCAGGTAATGCTTCAGCATTAGAGGATAATATGTTTTGTCTAAATGAGCTGTGACACATGTTATAACTTACCAGTCTCGTCATCGAATAACTTTATGGAACGTTACGTAGGACTCTCTTAGCCTCCTGTATTACGCACGAGTAATCTGGCTTTTATCAACGAAGTGAAGACGAAGACGGAACCAGGATGGTGATCCATCACCTAGCAACGTCAGATCTTAATGGCTCATATAAAAAGTTTGGTTACCTCGTCTCAGTATTGATCTTTCTGTTGCTAAGTTCTTAGAAAATATCTACTCAGATGGAAGGTCACTCTATCGTCAAGGTCTTGGATAGTGTTAGGCAAAAAGTAATGTGACTCAGAAATGTGTTCTCAGCAAGAATAAGATAACTTTGACGGATTAAAGCCCATCTGTCATGGTTTTACATGACTGGCACCACATCCTGCCCTCAACACCTCTCTCACCCTCACACCTCACTCATCCTTACTTTCAAAACTCACTCTTCCTATCTATCACACTTCACTCATCCTCATCCTCACATCTCACTCATCTTCATATCTCATCCTCTCCTTCACAATTCAGTCACCCTTACCCCACTTACACCCTCACTCTCACACCTCGCCCATCCTCTCCCTCACATCTAACTCATCCTCAACTCTCACAACTAACTAGGTACCAATGTTGTTTCAAGTTTCAGAGAGAGAAAGGATAGCGTGAGCGAAGTTTTGTTGATTCTACGAACAGCTCAGTCCGTCAGTCCCTCTCTAGCCTCGGTCTGTCTAATACCTGACTTATGGGCCTGACCTGTACCATACTTGATTTGTGGGTCTGACTTGTACCATACTTCACTTGTGGGCTTTGCTAGTATCATACCTGACTTGTCGATCTAACTAGCACCATACATGACTTGTCGGTCAGACTATTACCTTACTTGACATGTGGACGACTGTACCATGCTTGTGGTCGATTGTACCAACTTACTTGTGCTGCAGTATCATACTGACTTGTGGTTTACTAGTACCACATGACTTGTCGGTCTAGACTAGTACCATACTTGACTTGTCAGTACTTGACTAGTACCATACTTGACTTGTGTCACTTGACTAGTACCACACTTACCATCTGACAGTACCATACTTGCTTCATTGTAGCTTGACTAGTACCACACTTGACTTGTCAGTCTGACTAGTACCATACTTGACTTGTGGATTTTACTAGTACCATACTTGACTAGTACCATACTTGACTAGTACCATACTTGACTAGTACCATACTTGACTAGTACCATACTTGACTAGTACCATACTTGCCTAGTACCATACTTGACTAGTACCATACTTGACTAGTACCATACTTGACTAGTACCATACTTGACTAGTACCATACTTGACTTGTGGATTTGACTAGTACCATACTTGACTTGTGGGTCTGACCAGTACCATACTTGACTTGGCTTTCTGAAGCAGCGAAATTGTACTCATGTTTTCTCCAAGCTCTATTCTCTATTAGGTTTAACTGGACTATACCAATTGAATTTAATAAACATAATTGTTCATACATTCTGGTGGTGGAAATATAAGACACAGTGCTAGAAGCAATACATTTGCACAGGGCTAGAAGCTATGCACTGATGTAGTGCTAGAAGCTATGCACTGCCGTAGTGCTAGAAGCTATGCATTGCCGTTGTGTTAATAGCTATGCATTAGTTCAGGGACTAGAAGCCTTGCACTGACATAGTGCTAGAATATATACACTAACACAGTGCTAGAAGCTATGCATTAACACAGTGCTAAAAGCTATGCATTGGCACAGTGTTAGAATATATGCATTGGCACAGTGTTAAAATATATGCATTGGCACTGTGCTAGAAGTTATGCATTGATACGGTGGTAGAAGCTAATCATTGTCACTGTGCTAGAAGCTAATCATTGGCACTGTGCTAGAAACTATGCATTAACACAGTGCTAGAAGCTATATCTAGGTGTTTGAAGTAGTCATTTAAGACACATTTTTGCTTGACAGAGTGCTTGAAGCAACCTGTATTCAAACACTACTCGGTAAAAGAACACAAGACAGAAGTAGCACTGCAACAGACCTACTGGCCCAAGCTAGTCAGGTCTTGCAACCACCCACATCCACTCATGTATTTTGTCTAACCTATTTTTAAAATTACACAACGTTTTAACTTCAGTCACGTTACTCGGAAGTTTGCTCCACTCATTCACATCTATATCCCCTAAGCAGTGCTTTCTTATATTCTTTCTAAATCTATTTTTTTCCAGCTTTAACCAATTGCAGAGAGTCCTGTCTTGGTTAGATACTTCTAGCACGTTATTTACATCCCCTTTATTTATTCCTGTTTTCCATTTATACACCTGAACCACATCCCCCATAATTCTACGCCTTTCTAGAGAGTACAAATTCAGGGTCCTCAGTCTATCCTGGTAGGAAACATTTCTGATACATTTATATTCATACTGTAATACGTTGACCAGAACTGTGCAGTATAATTTAAATGAGGACTAACCAGCGATATATAGAGTTGAAGAATAAATTGAGGGCTCCTGTTATTTATACGTCTTGATATGACGCTAAGAATTCTATTCACTTTATTGTGACCACCTTTTCGCTATCAGAGTGATTAAGACGTACATTAATTAGTTTATAAATGCCATGGTTATTTTCCTATCCAACACCTTAGAACTTTGCATTTGTCTATATTAAACTACTTTTCCCACCACTACATCACTATTCACATCTTCCTGTAGTGCATCAGAATTAATTCGTCGGCCTATTTTGGTGTCGTCGGCAAACTTGCTTATGTCGCTATTTATTCCCTCATCTACGTCGTTTATGCAATTGTGAACAACAAAGGCCGCACCACTGACCCCTGTGGAACACCGCCTGTGATGCTTCCTCACTCTAATTTCTCCTCATTTATGCAAACTATCTGTTGCCTATCTGTCTACCACCCCTCTATGCAGGAAGAAATGCTCTTATTCCGTGTACCTCTATTTTCCTCAACAACCTCCAAAAAACCTTACTGAAGTCCATATACACAACATATTCATTACCATGATCTACCTCCTCAAATACCTTAGAGAAAAAAGTTAGTAAATTCGTAAGGCAGGAACGCCCCCTTTGTAAAACCGTCAAGACGACTTCTGTCAATTTTTCCACAATGGAGGGTAGGTTTAATTGGAAGCTATTGACCTGTCTCCTGCCTTGTAGATAGCTATCACATTTGCCATTTTCCACTAATTTGGCACTATGGAAGTTGTAGTGATATGTTGAAAACAATAACCAATTTTTTTTAAGATGCTCCTTACGTTCCTTACTAGCCCTTTCATCAGTGCCCAGGGATTTATTAGGTTTTAGTCAATTTATCTGAGAACCTTGTCACTAGTGACTTTCATCATGCACAATTTATATAACTTATATAATTTATTATTTCTGGATTTTTTCTAATATCTTCCTACGTAAAAAACTGAGAGAAAACAAGTGTTAAAGATTGTACAAATATCCTTATCACTGTCAGTGAGATGACCCGAACTGTTTTGAGGGAGCCTATCTTGTCACCAATCTTACTCATATATGCCTAAAAGAAACCTCTGATTAATTCTCGAATGCCATACAACTTTGAAGTCATAATCTCTTTTCACTTTTCTTATTCCTATTTTTATTTCTCTTTTTAATTTAATATATTAATTTCTTATCTGCCCTTGTTCCTTTTTGAGTCGCCTGTAAATGTCGCTTTTATTTACCTACTAGATGCTTTAATCCATTGTTTATCCATTTTGTGTCATTTTTGTTTGATCCAGTTTTCCTATTTGGAACATAAGTAGTCTGCACAGGTGGAACTATGCTATGAAAAATGTGATATCGGGAGCCATCACCATCTACCTGATCCATAGCTAAGTGTTTAACACAATGCTTTATACTAAACTAAGCTTTTTGACACAATGATATATACAAACTAGCTAAGTGATCGATACAGTGCAAGTATTAGTAGTGATAGAATCTGGCTATATATTTAACACAGTTACATGTTTGACATAGTATTGACACAGAACTAGAAGGTAGCTAAGTGTATGATAGATTGCTAGAAGCTACCTGCAACACTCTTCTAGGAGTTATGTGTTGATAGAGTGCAACAGGTGAAAGAAACTAATTATGTGTTGATAGAGTGCAACAGGTGAAAGGAACTAATTATGTGTTTAGCACTTGCCCAAAGCAAGCTATGTTTTTGACACCCTGCTAGAAAGTAGCTATGTGTTTGACACAGTGCTAGAAGGTAGCTATGTGTTGGATACAGTGCGAAAAGCTACCTATGCTTCTGACGAGTGCTAGAAGTTAGCTATGTATATGGCGAGTGCTTGAAGCGAGCTATGGATTCTATTATTATTTAAGAGAGAAACACTTTTAAAATCGTACATCGAGAAAAAACTGGGAGGTTCTCTTCACTTTTTCAGATCAAGTACTCCTCAACAGCACCAAGGAACTCTCCTCCAATCACTCATGAAGTATGTCTTACTAGATCTGTGACCACCATCTTGGAAGCAAAGTATTTTTCAAGAATTTGTACTTTTTATAGTATTTTTGGTTGCATCACTCGTCATGTGGTCACTGAAATGAACCTATATATCAATGATTAGGTTTGAAGCAGCTGGTTCATGGCAGAATATCCCTGTATGTTTGTATCTAGGAAGTACCAAGTTTAACGTAGAATATTCATGTATGTCTATAACTAGGAAGCACCAGGTGTATATCCATAAATAGGAATCACCAGTGTATGTCTATAACTAGGAAGTACCAGGTGTATGTCTATAACTAAGAAGCACCAAATTTTGGAGTCCAGTCATCTGTGTCTGTAATTAGAGAGGTTTTTTTCTCCCTGAGAGACAGAATTTTCTGTGTGGGTTGAAGTTTTTGCTTGAAGAATTAATTTTGTTCTTCTAAAACCATGATATGACACTGGTTACTTCCATTTCTTTGCTCCTTGTTCAGAAATCTTATTATATTTCTATTGCCTTTTGTGCCTTTTTCAATATTTTACCATACCTGCCGTGCCCAGCCATCCCTCCACACCTGTATTTCCCAATTTTCCCACAATGTTCTCCGTACTACACCTTCCATGCCTAATTATCTCTACATTTGCAAATATCAATTTTGTTAATGCATTTGCCTTGCCCACCATTTCTCGTGCATCATCTATTCATAACCTTATCATCCCCACACATAACTTTTGCAACTTTCCATCCAACCCACACCAGCCTTGCACAACCTTCTACCTACACTTACCTTGCCTCTTATTTTCCTCATTACAAGCACAAGTGCTTTTGAAGGGTCTGCAGCTTTTGTCTGTGCTGAGTGCAGTCAGTGCAGTCCAATGACAAAAATAACGAGCAAAGTATTTGGTTTTACAAATATTTTCACCACTATTTTCACCATATACAGAGTTCAGAGGTAAATTGAACCTAATAATGAATAAAATTGTAGAGAGAAAGAGAATGAGTACGGAAACACTGTAGATATACAGCTTGAAATTTTCCACACAGAACACAGAGCTCTCATGGCGTGAGTTTATCAGTAGAGTGAGAGAGTCTCATGGTCTAAGAGTTGTTGGAATGCAAACTCCCATAGGCAAGTCACCAACTCATAAAGTCAGATCACCTAAGCACCTTGTTTGCCGCTTAATATCAGGATTGTTGCAATCATCCCAGCAAGCAATGACTAACGTGAATCTGACTAGCTAAGATAACAATCTGGAAAGTGGTTTCGTATGGCTCATACAGAATTCAAACCAAATGTACTTAAATAGAGGGGAATTAACAGCAGCTATTAGAAACATTTACTGACTGCACTTGGTGAATGCTTCACAATAGCCTCACCCAACATTAGTCTACACCCGACCTTCCAAAGCTTTTCCCCAAACCAGCCTTCCCCACTTCTACACCTGTCTTGTTCAACCTCTTCCCCTACACCTCTTGCGCCCAGTCTTCCCTCTACACTTGCCTTGCCAGCCTTTCCCCACACAAGCCTTGGAAAAACTACTTAAACACCTGCCTTCGCTAGTGCCTTCCCTACACCTGCCTTACCTATCTTTTCGAAGCACCCGTACAACTGCTTTCCCAGCCACCCGTACATCTGTACTTCCCAACCACCCAAACATCTGCCTTCCTGCATCCCTACCCTTCACCTGCCATCTGTACATTTCCTCAAAACCTTCTTTCCGTAACCGCTATTGTGCCCATCGACTACCCATGCACCTCCAACATAATCCATAGCATCCCCTACTTTTACCCAGCATCCCCTACTCTTCTCAAGCATCCCCTACTCTTTCCCAGCATCCAATACTCCTCCCCAGCATCCCCTAGTCTTCCACAGCATCTACTCGTCCTCAGCATTCCCTACTCTTCCCAAGAACCCCCTACTTTTCTCCCATCATCCCCTACTCTTCCCGAGCATCCTCTACTCTTCCCCAGCATCCCTACCAGCAGCTTCACACATGCAGCAGCTTCATCATAGAGACGTCAGTTTGGTAAAGTCATTGTTTACGTGTGCAGGTAGTAGCCCTCGGCTGCTCCCTCTCTTTTAAGGTGATGGAAAGTGATGAAAAAACACCGCCCTTGATGGAGGAACACAGCTGGTGATGGGAGGTGTTGGAGTAACAATGCTGGTGATGCAGGAACACTGCTGGTGATGGAGGAACACAGCTGGTGATGGAGGAACACTGCTGGTGATGGAGGAACACTGCTGGTATTGTAGGAACAATGCTGGTGATAGAGGAACACTGCTGGTGATGAATTAACACAGCTGGTGATGGAGGAACAATGCTGGTGACGTAGGAACACTGCTGGTGATAGAAGAACACTGATGGTAATGGAAGAACAATGCCGGTGTTGTAGGAACAATGCTGGTGATGGAGGAACACTGCTGGTGTTTGAGGAACACAACTGGTGATGGGAGGTGTTGTAGGAACACTGCTGGTGATTGAGGAACACTGCTGGTGATGTAGGAATACTGCCGGTGATTGAGGAACACTGCTGCTGATAGAGAAACACTGCTGGTGATGAAGGAACACAGCTAGTGATGGAGGAACAATGCTGGTGATGTAGGAACACTGTTGGTGATAGAACACTGCTGGTAATGGAGGGACAATGCCGGTGTTGTAGGAACACTGCTGGTGATGGAGGAACACTGCTGGTGTTGGAGGAAAACAACTGGTGATGGGAGTTGTTGTAGGAACACTGCTGGTGATGGATGAACAATGTGGAGAAAATCTCCAAGAGAGTGGGGGTATCAGCCCTTTCTGCCCCTTCTGCCCTTATAGCCCCTTGGGCCCTTAGAAAAGGGCCAGACTGCGTTTGACTTCCTGGTCAACATAATTCATAACAGATGTACGGACCCAGGAAGCAGTACGTCACGTATGCCTGACCAGTTGCAAGGAGTGTATGTTTGAGACATTTGATGAAATGTGACTCTTTGCCGTAGCAGGACAGTTAAAGAAAACTGTTGTATAAATTTCTACACTTGAACCTCCAATCATGTGCTCCAGTGATCGAAATATTTAGAGAACACAAGCATTTGAATTGCAAGTTGTTGCAGTGTTTAGCAAGTGTTGAATTGAGCTTAGGTCAGGGAAACAGGGTGAGGGCAGGATCAGAAAAGGAGCGGGGATCAGATTGAACTCACCAACGAAAGGGAACGGGCTTACGGCGCGGTGATTTGACCTGACAAAGGGACATTAGTCGTATGTCTTCGATCTCCTATTCAATCTCCACTAACGTCGGGAAATCGGATAAGAACTCTGTTCCAGCGCGTTTAGTGATAATTAACAATATAATCGCGGTATATACAGAAGTGTGCGCAGCTTCTTACTACTGCAAAAAGATTGGAAATTGTTGAACGTAGAGAGACAATCGTGAGTGTACTTCATCTAACAAGGTAGTGACTCTTCAGCAACATTCTTCAATCAAGACAGCGTTCTCCGGGTGTGAATTAAGGGTCCGATACAAATACCCAGGTAAGTCTGCTTAGACATAGATGTCACCAGCTGCGCAGTTAGGAATACATATTTTGTTCTAGGCAGATTTATCATTCACCCGGTGATACGGGGGCGATCCGCTCAAAACACGTGAGTAAGCCGCCGTTCAATCCATTCAATGACTGACGATATGGGCATACGCTCCTCAGGGGCAATATATAATATTTATAGATATGTATTTACTCACCCATACAGCTCAGTGGATTTGGTAAACCCTGGGTCACATCGCAGGAGTTTCCTGACCCGCGGCTGCAGGAAGCTGACCCAGAAACAAGATAAGTAGAGTGTTGGTGTTTACCAAAGTAAATATCCACAAACACTGTTGGTGATGGAGGAACACTGCTGGTGTTTTAGGAACACTGTTGGCGATTAAAGAACACTGCTAGTGATGGAGGAACATTATTGGTGATGGAGGAACACTGATGGTGGAGGAACACAGCTAGTGGTGAGAGGTACGGGAGGATCAAAGCTGGTGATGGTTGAACACACCTGGGGATGGAGAAAAGCAGCTGGAGATGGAGGCACGCAGCTGGTGATGAAACAACGCAGCTGGAAATGGAGGAACACAATTAGTGATGGAGAAACACAGCTGGTGATGGAGGAACACTGCTGGTGATGGGGGAACACTGCTGGTGATGGAGGAACACTGTTGGTGATGGAGGAACACTGCTGGTGATGTATGAACACAGCTCGTGATGGAGGAACACTGTTGGTGATGGAAGAACACTGGTGGTGATGGAGGAACACAGCTGGTGATGGAGGAACACTGCTGGTGATGGAGGAACACTGCTGGTGATGGAGGAACACTGCTGGTGATGGAGGAACACTGCTGGTAATGTAGGAATACAGCTGCTGATGGAGGAACACTGCTGGTGATGGAGGAACACTGCTGGTGTTGGAGGAACACTGCTGGTGATGGGGGAACACTTCTGAATGATGAAGGAACACAGCTGGTGATGGAAGAACACTGCTGGGGATGGAGGAACACTGCTGGTGATGAAAGAACACTGCTGTTGATGGATGAACACTGCTGGTGATGGGGAACACAGCTGGCAATGGAGGAACACTGTTGGTGATTGAGGAACTCTGCTGGTGATGGAGGAACACTGTTGGTGATTTCGAACACTGCTGGGGATGGAGGAACTCTGCTAGTGATGGGGAACACTACTGGTGATGGAGGAACACTGTTGGTGATGGAGGAACACTGCTGATGATGGAGGAACACAGCTGGTGATGGTGGAACACAGCTGGTGATGGAGGAACACTGCTGGTGATGGAGGAACACTGCTGGTGATGGAGGAACACTGCTGGTGGTGAAGGAACACTGCTGGTGATGGAGGAACACATATGGTGATGGAGGAAAACTGCTGGTGATGTAGGAATACAGCTGTTGATGGAGGAACATAGCTGGTGATGTACGAACACAGCTGGTGATGTATAAAGACAGCTGGTGATGGACCAGTACATCTGGTGATGGTAGAGCACAACTGGTGATTGAAGGTGAGGGAAGAACACAGCTGGTGATGGCAGGTGAAGGAGGGACACAATTGGTGATGGTTGGTGATGGAAAGTGAAGTAGATCACAGCTGGTGATGGCAGGTAATGGATCATGAGATTAGAACACAGCTGGTGATGCGAATTGACTTAGAAAATCTCTGATGATGTTTGGTGGAGGATTGGGAAACCTGGTGATGGGAGGTGATGAAGGAATGAAGAAGCTGGTGATGGGATGTGAAGATGGAATGAGAAAGCTGGTGAAGTATATTGCGTTTAATTAAATATTTGCATTATTATTATTATTATTGTTATTATTATTATTATTATTATTATTATTATTATTATTATTATTATTATTATTATTATTATTATTATTATATTATTATTTTTTTGTTTTAGTTATATTTATAATTTTTATTATTTTTTATAATAATAATAATAATTATTATTATTATTATTACAACTATATACGAAGCACAATAGTTGTGTGAGTCATTCAGAGTTGTTGAGGCATGATCTTCCCCCCCCCCCTTACTAAGTTTACTTCAGCAACAAGCACACATAATTACAGCTACTCAAGTTTAGGAGATTGCAATTACACTAGCTAGTAATATGTGCGTAAATTACTTAGAATGACCTAAAGAAGTCAGAGTGACTCAATACCATTGCAGCGAGGTTTTACTCTTCACATCAACGTAGTGACACCAACACAACTTACGCTCGCAGTCTCCCGTCTTTCCCTGGAAATTTATCATATAAGTTTGTATTAAATTCCCAGTTGTTTTGGCACACAATTTTTATCCAATTTCATTCCAGAAATTTTCTGCTTAATTTGTGAAAATTTTCAAATAATCATTATTCAGTATTAAAAGTACATTACAATTTCTTAGGTATATGCATGTATATATGTACCACCTCTGGAACTGTCCTGGGGACCCTCATCCTCAGAGAAAAGAATAAACTTGCTTCAGGGAAAACTCAAAGTTCTCCCTGAAGCTGTTTGACAATTTTCTCCTACCATCCCCTATATTTTATATACACTTTATTTAAAGACAAAATACATTGACAAGAATACAGTAGGGAGTAAAACAACATAGATAACAACTCAGAGCTACATCTCAAATACTTCGTCCAGCTCCCCGGCAGTGGGCCGCGTGCCCAGAATGCTGCAGGCATTTCCCCTGATAATCGCAACACTGAGTCTCTGAAAGAGGAAGCTGGCCGCCCTGTGGTCTTTGGTTTCTATGATTAGTTTTTCACCCAGCTCTTTGAAAAACTTTAGAGCACACTTGGCCCATGCTCCAAGGGTCTCCGACCCTATTGGGATGAAGTTATAGCAAGGGGGAAGGTCTTCATATTTGCGGGTCTTCTGGGTCTCCCTGTGGCTGGCAGCTCCACCCCCTTCAGCTACGGAGTATGGCAAGTAGGTATCTGCCATTGTGGCGGCAGAGGTGTAGTCCCAAGCAATCTGCTTACCATCCTTCCAGGGTAGCATAGTGGTTCCATCAGGACGCTTTTGACTTCCATCAGACCTCTGCACTTGGGGTTCCCGTTGAGCTGGGCACCGGGCTGTGGCGAGGCTTCTCTTTATGATGTCGTTGACCTCCTCATGTCTAGTATACTTCCCTTCTGATGTGTGACACACGAGACCATGAAGTCCGAATTGATCAGCCGTCGCCCTGCCGCAAATACACGTATGTTCCGTGAGTATGGGGGCGGCTAGGCGAAGAGCAACACCAATCCGAATGGCCTGTGGGTCGAGTCGAATGCCCAGGGAGGAATTGGGAAAGGATAGAAGGAAATCTCCTGAGTGTGGTGCCTTCACCGCTAGGAGACGAGCTTTGTCCTTTCCTGAAGCGTTGGTGAGCATTGTGTTGGCGATTTTTTTACATGATCGGTTTGTCCCAGTGGGACTGTTTGTGCTCTTTGGGAGGAGCTGGTCTACTGGAGGAGTCTGCAAGGGTGTATATATATATATATATATATATATATATACACCTCTGGCAAAACAGTGATGGAGTGGTATATATATATATATATATATATATATATATATATATATATATATATATATATATATATATATATATATATATATATATATATATCACTCCATCACTGTTTTGACAGAGGTGCGCCGATACTAAAGTTCAAATTCTACAACATTTTTTTTCCACCCATTTCAGAAAGCAGGCACTTTACTTCCCACCTCCAGGACTCAAATCCAGCTAATGGTTTCCCTGAATCACTTCACAAATCTTACCTTGTTCTCCCTCTAACAGCACGTCAGTTCCTAAAAACCATTTGCCTCTACTCTCGCTCGGAATGATGCTCACCCCATGTTACCATTTTTTTTTTGTCCTAGGCACATGTCGATTAGACACTAGGCCTGTTGTATGTGTGTGTGTGTGTGTAAGGAAACACTTCGAAATGTTTGCGCCCCGCCGGGAATTGAACTCGGGCCCTCCGTGCGTGAAGCGAGAGCTTTAGCCACCAGCCTCCTTGCCTCTGCTCAAGAACCTCCACGACTACTGTGCTGATCACACCACTCCAAGGCCGAGGGACTGACTGCCTCATCTTCTGTATATAGTTCTACTGTCTTCAAATTATGTCCTAGAATCTGTATTGATAAAGCCACTGGATGGCGAAACGTCTACAATAAAGATACCCAGATGTTATATACGAAGAAAAGTTTGTTGTACCTGGCAGTAAATCATATCTCAAATAAGCAACAATCCTCAAGCAGATAATGACAAAGGCAAACACAAAGTGTAGTTTTCGAGGTCCTATATACTCCTTTCACCAATATTTAAAATACGTACAGGTTGCAGCTGAATAGCAAGATGTTAATGAGCGAGAGAACAAAGAGAGCCATACACTGCAATAGTAATTTCAGCTCAAACAAGACAGACCACTATATGTTTACTCGATCAACCTCAACGACAGTCTGTCCCCTACAAAATGTGGCCAGGAGCCAGCACTCACCCAATTGACTGACAAAAATACCTGACAGCAAAACAGAAAAGCCTGGGCCCCTCTGTCGCTACTCCGACCTAACTTCCAGTTTGGCTGGTATATCGGGAATACAAGAAGTGAGTGTGTGATGAAAGCTGAATAAATTGTAACATATTCAGTTCAAACTATATTCAAAGAGTGTTCGTGGAAACTTGAGAAAGACAAAATAATGGTAGGAGTGTTAGGTGGTGAGTAGCAGGGAAGACAGAGGAAGGTTAGAACGTAGTGGTATTTTATGAAGAGACGACAGATGTAGTGGATTATAAAATGAGATCTATGATGGTGGATTTTGATCTTTGCCTTCCTATCTTGATTTATTTTTTTATTGTTACGCGCAAACACTGTGAGATCTATGTGCCCCCGGTCCTCTTTTCGTCCGTCTTGTCTACCACAGCATCTCTATTTCCTCATGCTCAATTTATCGTTTAAATAATATTTTTTTCTTATTCTGATACCCTGAGCATATGTTAATCAAACCTACCTATTTGATTTAATTTCTTTAGATGTATTTCTCTTTCGTCTGGATTTTCATAAAATTCTCAGATTTTTTCACCATTCATCCTTATCAATTATTTAACCTGTTCCCCATGCCCTCTGCCATCTTTGAGCAGTCATTTCATCATATTTCTGTGTAAAATCGGTTTATTGCCCATTTCCTATTCCTAACTTTATAAAATATGCTTTATTGGGCCTTTCCTAATAACTCAATCTCCGTTCCCTCATGCTCTCTAACTCTCCAACAATGTTATTTTTCGCTTTATTTTCCCAACCAGTTTTTATCTGTATTAGTTGCGTAGTGAATGTGTGGGGGGATAGAAGTGTGTTATGATAAAAAACATATGTGGGGAAGTTAATGTGTGGAGAATAAAATATGTGTGATAATGAATATTTCGGAAAAGTTACACATGTTAGGAAGTAAATATGAGTGAGTTTATTTTCTGGGGGCTATACTTTTGTTGAAAGTGGTTTGTAATGGTGAGGTAGTTAATTGAAGTGGTTATTCTTGAATTAGTCGTGATGCAGGTGGTTTAATTTTTATTAGTGGGTGACTCGGTGAAGTGAGTATTGTGGAGCAGGTGAAAATGTAGATATGTGATGGTGGTAAATAACGATGGCTGGGTGTTGTGTGGTATTGGTTGAAAATGGCAGTGAAGATGAGGGAAGTCATGGTGGAGGTGAGATAGAATAGCTTAGTGGTGGTGGTTGTCGTGTTTATTGATTGCATGTTGAAGTTTTGCTTATATTTATGGATAGGGCGGTCATGAAGGTGGTAGTTTTTGTAGAAAGGTTGGTGATGGTGGTCTTTATGGTAAACCTAACGATGTTTATGGTAGTAATTATGCAGAGTATTTGTGTTAACGGAGGGGTTGGCCGAGTAGGGCTTGATGTCAGCGGTAATGGTATTTATTGATGGTAAAAGCTAGGAAAGCATTGGTTATTGACTGATGTATTGGTGGTGTTTTTCTTAAACTCATTTAAATACGTATAAATGACATGCACCCTACAATTATATTGCTTAGTCTGTGTCTTTATAATGTAGAGGCTCCCACAAGCACTGTTATGTCAGAGCACTCTTAGCCACTGAACAGTATCTCATTTAAAGATCAGCGTCTGGAGACACTTTATGCTAACGATCAAAATACTTCCCTCGTGAGAACACCATTGTGTGTGGCAGCAGCTGTGAGAGGCAGACTCCTCTGTCCCTTCCTTTTTTTCTTAAACAGTTCCCAACTTCCTGGAAAAACTGAGATGACTCTCGATAAGAGACGAGGTTCTCGTTATAACATTGTATATATATATATATATATATATATATATATATATATATATATATATATATATATATATATATATATATATATATATATATATATATATATATATATACGTATAATATATACATATCAACTAATTCATTTAATATTCGAATTTCTATATACTCATTCTCTCTTTCCCTTTATTTGTTATGTCACAATTTTCGCTTGAGATCTCTACCATCTGTTTCCAGTGTGAGAATATTTTCGTTCCTGACTCAACCTGTCTTCTGGTATCGACATGTTGCAGTTAAATAACCCGGAGCTGCGTTAACCCTTCTCAGTGGGATTGACGTACTTAAACGGACCTGGAAAAACAAAAGTTATGTTAATTGTAAGCAGAAAAAAATGGATAGAGAGATAGTTACAGAGAGCAAAAAACAATAAATTATGAGGCTTTTTATAAAATGTAGAGATGGCACGAGAGACGGAATGGTTAAATAAGAGATACGTTAACTGTACCATGGTAACCAATGAAAAAGAATATATCTGGTGGTGGTGGTGTTGATTCGCCAGGATTTCTCCCGGCCCGGGTCTATTCCAGATGGCGACCCGGCTCCGGCTCCCAGTCGTGGGAGTATCTGAGACCTATGTCTCCCATGGAAGGAGGTACAAGTACCCCCTCATCGTTGGGACCAACTGTCCCCAGGCCTAGCCACATTCCCCGCCCTCACGGGGCTCGTAGGGAAAAGCTAGGCCTCTCTGGTCTGCCATCTTCCCCGCCCCAGGGAGGCTGACGGAAAGGGCAGTCTTGAGAGCTGCAGATAGAAGCAAGCTCCAGCTTTGGCACCTACCCTGCCCTAAAAGGGCTGGGCATGATGGATGGCCCTCCAATACATCTGGTTCTCACCATAATTTCCGTCATGAGGAAGATTCACATCTTACCTTATCTTACTACCGGCAACATTGTCCTCCCTTCAGCACTTTTGCTGAATAATCCATTCTGAAAATTTGTGTGGTTAATTCTTCAAAGTTTAAACATGACTTCAGAGGCTGAACTTTAAATCGCAATAGTCAGAAAATAAAACAGTATTTGTAGTCGACAAGGGACGTGTTTTTAATATTTTAGACACATAATGTAATTTGTCATCAACAGAATATGTGACAGAGCATATGTGCATAAACGCAAGATTTCAAAGAATCTCTAAAAAAAAAAAAAATCAGTTCGCTTCTTCATAGCAACAATTTGTACTCCATTATTTGAAACCGGAATTTAAGCATTACATACATGTCTACTGTATGTAGAATTTAAATTTTTCGTATTGGCCTGTGTGAAATGGACCAAGCGAGTAATGGAGGACACCATGCCCAGCCCTTCTAAGGCAGAGTAGGTGCCATAGCTTGCTACCATCTGCAGTTCACAATACTGCCATTCCCATTAGCTCCCCTGGGGCGGGGAAGATGGTAGACCAGAGAGGCCTAGCTTCTCCCTACGAGCCCCGTGAGGGCTGGGAATGTGGCTAGGCCTGGGGACAGTTGGTCCCAACGATGAGGGGGTACTTGTACCTCCTCCCATGGGAGATATAGGTCTCAGACACTCCCACGACAGGGAGCCAAGGCCGGGTCACCATCTGAAAAAGACCCGGACCGGGAGAGTACCGGCGAATCTACAACAAAAACCAAGAGAGTGACAATAAAATAAAATCATTCTGGATTAGGCTACCGTCCTGACTTTTTTTCTCTATCAAGAACTCTTCAATCTGCACTTCATCACTTACAGTGTCCCTACGATCCCCACTGGGGAGGGAAACGTTTACCTTCTGCAGTCATCTGTGCTCTTCGACGATGTATTATTCAATTCGTGTGAAGATTAAGCCTAGTAGTGGAACAGTAAAAGACTCGTCCAAATTAGCAATTGCAGCTACTGTGAGGAGTGGCTTGCAGGTCAGATCAGATTTGGTTTCACTCTTTCGCTCAAGGATGCGTTCATTATCGTCTGTAATGACAATTTTGAAGCTGAAACACTTTTCACCATTACTGCTACAACTAGTCTCAACGAACGTGGTTTCCAAGTTCTGTCTTCTCCAACACTGAGGACAAAGAGATATGTCTTCAATAAAACGATTGGGCAAACTTATAACAACCCAATCTATCGACGAACTCAAGACATCAATAGAGGATCAAAATTCTTGGGCCACTCTGGACTACACCAAAATTCCAAATGCTCCTTCATTGACGTTACAATGGCATCCTGAGCTCTTGCTTTTGCTACTACATAAATCCTACCCATATTGAACCTGAACGATTTCAACACATCTCTTCCTGTAGGAGTTGTTACTCCTACCTGCATATCTCAAAGGACTATCCTATCAAAGATATGAAATTTTGTTCTACTTGGGGCTGTTAGGGGCATGATTTCAAGGCTTCCACCACTTCCACCTCTCCTCCAAAATGCCTGAACTGTAAGATTGAACATCGCACTCTTGCTGCTAAATGCAATATGAGAAAAGAAATTATCAATAAAAACCAAGAGAAACAAAACACCTACGAAATCTCCAACATATGCTGCCATCACAAAACTTCAAGCTGACAACATCAAAATTCTCAAAGTCACTCAACCAACGCCAGCCACCAGCAGCTTACTCTCTTCACTACCTGACTGCGCTCCTACAAATATTTACTATTGCATGATATTTGCTCATATGCAATGTGTAGTAGATCCTTCAACTCAACTATCATTGAACTCTTCAGACTCAACAATATCATAATATTCACCTTCCCTGATTCTCCACCTTTAGCTGAAATGCTCAAAGACTAATTAAAAATTCAACTTAGCAGGACCTGAAGACTTGATTCTATCACTTTCCACTGACAACTGCACTTCTACACAACCATTTACAACCAATGACAAGACTCCTACAAATCTCACCAATGATGACACGCCACTAACAACTTGCACCACTGCTCCTGACCAATCACAACCTTCGTCTCAAGTCTACTAACCTACTGAAGATACACAACTATCCGATGAAGAGGAAGAAAAAGAAAAGACAATGGAATAAGGAAAAGAAAAGAAGAAGAACAAGCAGAAAGAAATTGGGAAAATTAGGTCTTCTACGCAACTGAACCGTACATCAAGGCGATTAATTGCGAGGTGATCAGTCGACTGCAACACCTCTTAAAAAATTTTTACGTTTTTAGACCTACATACATACTTTGGAACTGTAATAAACGACATCAGTAACAAAATTAAACTTGTCCATCTCTCGACTTCATCCTTCAAGAAAGTCAAAAATTGATCCTCTACTGACAAACAGCAGAAAATCGTCACATATATCATCTTGAATCTTTTTCCAGTGGTCCTTCTGCGTGCCTACCGCTCTCCTCTACGTTATCAAGATATACTTGTGGAATTTTTTTAAATTTTCCTGAAATCAGCATGTATAATTTTGTATAATATAATAATTGTGTAATAAAATGATGCTGATTTGACTCTTCGAGAAATTTTGTGTGAGTGTGTTGCGGGGTCGGCAGAGGCGGAAGGGAAGACGCCATGTTGAATTCAATTAGTGGGGCCACTTCGCAATTTGTGCCAGAAATTCGTCGTTTTCCGAGGTTTAATGGTGCAGGCCTCAAAAAATTGCAATTGGAAAATGTAAATATGGTTCTTCTGAAAAAATGGGGACAAGAAATTGGTAGGACATAAAGAAATTTTGTGTGAATGGGGGAAGATAAGTATGCAGTCACCACCCACAGACAAGTAAACCGTCTTTTTATTTGGAACTAGCTGGCCAGTGTAGGTTCTATATAGTAAGGCAGGTGTTGTGGGTGATCCAACTGCATTAAGTGGCCTCCAGATGAAACATTGGTAAGTGGTAATAATAACCATTTAATTCATTTTCACCATGACTATTGTATGATAATCTGTGGACCCTACCGTGTGTTTTTGTTCAGTCTTAAAACCAATACAGTTCACAATCAATCAAATTATGCCAGAATTACTGGTTTTATTAAATATTGTTAAATAATTTTAGGTCCTGACTTTTGTGAGCGTGGTTTGAGGGTTGTGGGTATCGAAAGAGACACTTTCCTGTGACCTAGAATGTCTTAAATCCCACCTACCTCAGAGGTGGAACAGAAATTGGTAAGTAATATTTACCTTAGTTGCGTCCTACCCAATAAACGTAATTTCTCACAATTCTCAAGAGTACCGTCAGCAGGCTCAGCAAGTGTCCTCCTGCGTCTCTACATTCTTCTACATGTGCCTTACAATGCTCTTCGGCTTGGTTTAGCCCTGGCTCTTTTTCTACAACTCAAGACGTTCCTGTCCCGAGCTATTCTTCGTGTGTCCCCACTGACCCTCCCCCTCACCCCTTGTGGGTCTTACCTGTGAGTGTTCATTCAGTTGACGAGAGTGAGGGAAAGGTAAAAAGAGACGCTGTTGGAGGGTTACACAGAAGAAGAAGTAGAGAGTGTAATAGACCAGGGATGGAGTGAGGTACACACATATAAAGGAGTATGCAGAGGCAAGGTATCTGCATCCACTATTATGTAACTGACGGTGCAGGAGGAACTCAGGCAGTCTATACATTCATCCCGTTCTCATATTAACTATGTTACACTTTCACATAGTGTTTGCAGCCATTTCTATGGATAGGTTAGGTTGGTTATGGTACATTAGGTTAGGTTTGGTTAGGATTGTTATGGTAGATTATGTTAGGTTAGACTGGGTTAGGTTATGTTCGATTAGGAAAATTACGCTATGTTAGGATAAGTTGGGTTAAGCAGGTTTTATTAGGTTAGGTTGGGTTAAGTAGATTTAATTAGGTTAGGTTAGGTAGGATAGGTTAGGTTAGTTTGGGTTAGGAAAAACTATAAATATAAGATAAAACAAGAAAAAATAGTGTTGTACACGAACAGAAAATGGGCAGCTCCTGCATATGGCTCAACTATTCAAGGCTACATTCACCCAATTGACTGTTTTTCACTACGTCGTAACCTACGGTGGAGAAGGTAATCAGGCACAGTAAGGAAAATTTATTAGATAAAAATTAAACATTATTACACCAATTTCAATGTAAAATATATCTAATAACCAGTAGAAGAAATAAGCA